>JAOYMR010000026.1:20226290-20236321 GCA_025802075.1 Tenebrosternarchus preto | reverse complement strand
AGAGGGAGGGAGGGAGAGAGAGAGAGAGGGAGAGAGGGAGGGAGAGAGGGAGGGAGGGAGAGAGGGAGGGAGAGCACCAACTCTGCAAACCCCAGACGATGAAGTGGGGTGGGGGGAGGGGCAGCATGAGAAAAGGGTAAAGAGAGATTAAACAGTAGTAATTGATTAACTGTAGAATTGTTTTAATTGAATAGTCATTGTATGTGAGTGATCACTGGCAGCACTGGATTGGGAGTGAGGGGTGTGTGTGTGTGTGTGGTCCTGCACCCTAAGAGCAGGAATAATGAGACCAGGGGAATGAGGTGCATGATGAAGCATGGAATTGGCCCACACACACACACACGCACACTTTCTCACCTGGACTCTCGGTAAATGAGCTTTGCACTCCAGGCCCTCGTGGGTAACCATATATGGGTCTGTCCATGATGACAGTTAATTCGAGACGTTCTTCTCCCTTCCACTCTTCTACACTCCCTTCTTCCTTCACTCCCTCGTTCCTTCTCTCCTCCTCAGATCACTCACTGCTTCTCTCCTTGTCTGTGTCACTCTGCCCTACTCCCTATTACACCCAGTCCTCCATACACTTGCAATCAAATTAATTCCCTGCATTTTCTCCAGGCCCCTCCCCCTCCCCCTCCCACCCCAATCATTCTGCAGTTAATGGTTTTAATTCAATTGGAGTAATCCATATCCAGACCTATTTCCTGGCCCACGGTGCCCGCTGGCCCCTCCCCGCGGTAACTATACACACCACGTCTGTGCAGCCTCGATAAAGGCACACGCGCATGAATAAAACACACACACACACACCCACACACACACACAGGTGTGTGTGTTACATCTAATCTACCCAGCAATAAAAACAAGCACATTAAAACCCACAAACACATCCTTGGGCGCACACACATACGGGCACACACACACACACACACACACACACACACACACACACAGGTTTTGGCTGCCCTTCCTCAGTGCTGCAGGGTAACTGCAGCAGACATTAATGTTTCACCATGTGTCTGTATGGCTGATTTCCCCTCCCTGTGTGCTGTTGCCAGACAGATGAAGGGGAGAATTTTTCGTGGGTTGATGCCAGGGAAATGTGTGTGTGTGTGTGTGTGTGTGTGTGTGTCCTATTGCCTCTGTTCTCAACAGACTCAATCACTTTCTCCCTGTTTTCATGAATTAAACAGGGAGGATGCAAGTGTGTGTGTGTGTCGCTATGGCAGCAGCTCTCCTCGGTTGCACAGATCTGACCTCTCTGTGGAGGGCAGCCATGTTAGGCCTCTCATTAACTATATAAATATATCCATACCCATGTTTGTCCCTCCTTTTTCCATCTCTACCTCTTTTCCCTCACCTGCCTCCCTCCTTCTCTCTCTCTCTCTCCGTGTCTCTGATGTTATCAAAGTTCTGATTAGCTAGTCCCTCTGGGGCTGTGGTAGGTTCATCAGTCAGCATAGCACCACAGACATCACACTCCATCATGTACCATGGAAGAAGAGCCTGCAGCAACACACACACACACACACACACACACACACACACACACACACACACACACACACACACACCGTGGTTGTTGCTAGAGACTACAGTGAGATTCAGCTGATCTTTCCAACAGACAACTATCTCAGTTCAGAACACATCTGAATTAGAATTGCAAGACAGGGTAATTACACAGGTCAGCCACCCCTTTTCAGGTCTCCAGAGAGAGACAAGATGATTCTCCGAGATGCTCCAAGCTTATTGATTTAAGGACTGCCACAGGTATTGATCCATGACAGCAGAGAGACCATACACAGACAGCTTCTCTCATACAGTGCTGCTTAAATGACACCATGAGGTGCGTCACCCAGACACACTCGTACATCCTCTCCACATCTTCATCTGTCTGTTATACACATACAAATGACAGAATATATAGTGTTCATGCTTTTTATTTGACGATTTAACCACGGCTATTTATTTTTTAACAAAAAACAATTATTGTAAATGAAAGTTTCTACACGAACTGCACGAGTCCCCATAGATCAACTGGGATTCATGTGAGGAAGTTATTATTATTATTATATATTTTCTTTACATGTTTATGATCTTAATTTGTGCAGTAATAACATGCTAATGTTGTAATATTCTGAAACACTGCAACTGTAAGGAAGGAGGTAATAATCATCTTCTTGTCAGAACACTTTGCATATTTAAACTGTTCCTTTATTTATTAACAGAATGAATAACTCCAGGAGAACTGAGCCTACAGTCCACTGATTTCATGTGTTCCTGAGCTTGGCCGTTCAACAGTATTAGTGGTTCTGGCTGAAGACTGAAGGTTCTGTCTTACACAGCTTGAGTTACACTCAGTCAGTATATAGTAAAAGCCTCCTATTGATACAACAGACGGAGATGGAAGAAGCTCCCTGCTTCAGTTCTGCATGGGGTGACAGGGATATGTGGGCAGACTCTCTCCTTCTTTCCCTTCTTCCCTCCATCCTCTCTCTCTCTCTCTCTCTCTCTCTCTCCTTGGGCCCCAGTGTTTATTCAACAATACAGTCTCATCGTTCTCCCCGGCTGGATGAAGCCTGGCGACGCGATGGGGCCAGCACTGAAGCAGCTTTGTGGCCACGGCGACTGAGAGACAGCGGACCTGAAGGCCGGATAATGGCCTGTCATAACGGACAATGTGGGGGCCCACGAGGAGGAAGAAACCTCCAGAGACCAGGAGAGAGAGAGAGAGAGAGAGAGAGAGAGAGAGAGAGAGAGAGAGAAGCCCCAAAGAACAAGTAAGTTTGAATTATTCATAGCCTCCAGGGTGGCCACCACCACCGCTGCCTCACACTCAGCTCTTCATTACAGAGCCTGTATCAGGTGGGGGAGGAGAAAGAGCTTTAAAATAAAATATGAGCAATATTTCGTGCTTGGGGGGGGTGGAATTATCATAAGCTCTCCAGAGGCCTTTAGCCTCTGCTTAAATGCAGCTGAGCGCTGACCTTCCTGTCACCGTGGTAATAACGTGGATGTGGATTAATATGTGAATCCTTAGGGGACACAAGCCCTTTGCGCTCATGCCAGCGACTGCTGCAGTGGAACGGAGACGCGCGGCAGTCATGCAGCTGTAATAAGACCTGCGATGTTGCCATGACGAGCTCTCGCTCTCTCTCCCTTTGTCTCGGCCGCACGCCGCGGCGGTGGAGGGGAGGCCGGGCCGGCGGAGCGGCGGCTGCGTCCGTCAGGGACTCTGCGGCGCGGGAACAGCCGCTACGCCAGCGTTCCGCCTCCGTCGGCCGCAGGCAGCGAGCCCGTAGCTGTCACAGAGGCTTTTCCAGCCGCCCGTCCAGAGGCTCTAAACGCCCGTCTGCTCCGCTCCGCTCCCCCTCGCGCGGAAGTCTCCCAGCTAGCACTCTCTCAGACATCACACGCCTCTCACAGAACAGCAACAAAAAAAAAAGAAGGGCACAATTTCTTTTTGAGGAGGAGGAGGAGGAGGAAGGTGCCGTTTGCTGTCTGCCTAATTGGGAAGAATACCAAATTATTTCCCAACCGCTGAAAACAAAGTGTCTTGGTTACCTGTCTGGTGTCTCATTACTTAAAGGCATGTATAAGGATGTGTGTGTGTGTGTGTCTGTTCTACCTGCCCTCACTGCCTCTTCTTCTCTTGTTCTAATTAGCACTCCTGTCTGGCTGTTTTCCGACAGTGGGCTTTGTTTGCCGGTGAGTCAGGCAGCAGTGGCAGCAGCGCTGGGCTATTCAGAGGAGAAATGAAGCCGAGAGAGAGAGAGAGAGAGAGAGAGAGAACTGTACTGCAGCCCATCCAGAGGCATCCAGCCCCGCCCCTCCACGCTCTCATCACCGTTGTAGCCCCTCCCTCTTCTCTCTACTCTCATCACTTATGCATGCAGGGCAGGACTTCAGTCTGACAGGCTCCTCCAACAGCAGCACCAGGCCCTGATCAGGACCCTGCCGCCTCGCCCTCCCTTCCAAACACACACTGCTCCACCCCTCACCCCCAGCACGTGTCCTGAACCCATCATGGTGTTGAGGTGAGAGGGCTGATCGGGCAATAACAGTCTTCAACACGAGAGCAGAGATAGTGCATCTGATCTGCCACACGGCCAGGGTGGGTCTGTCAAACCACCGTGGCCTGACCCAGTTTGGAATACGGAGCCGAGTTTTATGAGTTCCATTCTGCAGAATCAAGATCGTGAGAATGACCTTTCAGGGCCTTCTTTAAAAGGAGTGAATCTTACTTTAGCTTGTGAATCAGCTGCTCGCTGGAGGAGAAATCCAACATAAATCACGACTATCCATCATTCTCAACTCGGCCATGGGACGTATCGATAAGGGAGTGGGCGGGAGCAAAGACCGAGAGAGAGTCCATCCCCAGAGAGAGTGGAGTGATTAGCGTTTCTGAAACATGAGCAGTTATTTAAAAATCAATGTATTGTCATTAAAGCCGAGGATTGCTCCGTGGGAGTGCAGATATCGATCTGCCCGTGATCCCACTGGTTATCGACCGGGTCAGTAATTTGCTCTCAAACACATGTGAAGTATGGGGTGGCTTGCTTGAATGGTTCATCACTATTATTACCGTCTTACTCAGCAGGCAGGGAACATTAATTACAGCCAGCGGCTTTATTGAGAAACAGCATTACAGTAGAGAGGTCGTGCTCTACTCAGCGCCCGAAAAAAAAAGAAACTCTGGCAGCTTCAGAGGCGACGCGGGAGACAAGAGTATAATGGCAAATACTGCACGATTCCTCTCAACATATATACAGGCAGCCGTGAGAGGGTGTGAGCGTTCGGAGCAGACAGACAGGCTCCACTCAAAATTCTTTCAGACTGAAAAATTTGGACAAACTTTTACATTATGTTGGATCTTACACAATGACAAGGTCATATTTGTGACATCCATTTACTTCACCCTGGAGTGCTTTTGCCAAGACCGACTGTGCGCGCGCGCGTGTGTGTGTGTGTGTGTGTGTGCATGCATTAGAATTTTAAAGCCCTTCCACTTAACACAAAGTGAATTATTCACAAAACAAGCGGTGGATTATCATCAAAAGCATTGGAATAATGCAAAATTCAACACTCGAGCCTTTACCATACAAATGTATACAACACACACACACACGCACGCACACACACACACACACACACACACACGCGCGCGCACACGCACACACGCACACGCGTACACACACGCATACACACACTAACTCCCCCTCCTCCACTTTAACTTCTCCTGCATGAAGAACAGAGCAGCTCCTACTTCTGCCCTGGAAAATCAAACCTGGAGCTCCCCTCTCCAGCAGACCTCCCCTCTCCAGCAGAACTCCCCTGAGTTTTAAGCAGGCTCCTACAAACTGTTAGCCTCAACAATAATGAATTATTTAAAGAGAAATTGCATCCAGGTCGTTTAAAAAGTCCTGCTTTTTTTCCTGAGGCAAGGACCCTGGACTGTGCACTGCCATGGTTTTAATTTTCATAACGTCTTTTGAACATTAAACGTCTTGTGTAGTTTGAAGTGATGACTCATTCCAACAGTGTTTCCGTCATGTCAGTCAGCGCCAGCGGACTATAAGGACCATCATTACAGCAAGACAGGACCGAGAGGCCTGGCCACCCAGCACACAGACGCACTTGTGCAGAAGAAAACTGTGGCTAGAACATGGGAAGTGTTCCTGGTACCTGTTTAAAGCTATTAATTAATACCAGTAAACACTCTCACAGTTTAGTTATGTGCTGTAATAATGTGTAAGAATGCATCGATAGATTACACAAGGGAAAACGGCATTGATGTGTACAGAGCAAGTACAAAACTTCAGTATGTTGTTGCTCTTTGTATTACACTGCGATTCATATTGTTCAAGCTTCATTAATGTATAGTTTGCATAATGTTACTGTGTCTTTCCTGAACACTACCATGTCCATTTTAGAAGTACCTGTGAATTCACTAACAGAGATATGTTGTTAGGTTCATCATACCTGGTTGAGTGAACGCTGTACAACTGCTCTTCTGCTCTACCAAACTTGGTTTGCCAGCTTGAACAGCTCCGACAATATACTTGAAGATGTTTCTCTGAGAAATTAACTTGTTCGTTCCATCTCATTATTCTGACACATTGCAGTTTTATATGGATTTATTCTACAAAGAGGCCACTTTTTCCTGTCAGGTATTACCAATCTTGACACAGTTCTCAAACCAATATTCTATGCACTACACACAAAAAAGAAATGCTAAAATAATCCTAAAAGGTGATAGAATTCCACAATACTTTGTTTACTATCAGATGTACCATCTGTTAGTGAAATCAGACTCCATTCAGCCCAGACACAATAAATCTCCAAAACCTTCTCAAACATTAAAACCTGAAAAATGAATCCAACACAAATGAAGGAAAATCTCTCATCTATTAAATATTGTAATAAAAGTGATGGATAAGTGAAGTGCAAATGTAGCACGGCCCTCTGTCCCACCGCCATAGAGAGAAGCGTATGAGCCTCGTGTGTGTGACTTTCACCGAGTCTCTTGTGGCCAGGATTTCTAATTTGCCCTGCCTAATGTGTAATTGGATAATGAACAGAGCTTCCAAGCCAACTGGCTCGTGTGGGCCACCGTAGCTGCATTGTGGCTGGTCCTTGTCCAGGAACGAGGCAAACATTCAATATTTTTTTTGCCCAGAAAATCAAAAGCGAACAACTTAGTCTTGAATCGCACGGAAACTTCTCTTATCAAAAGACAGGGAAGGGATTAAGTTGGCTCACTGCCAGAACAGCTTGCAATACTTTTGGATCGTCTTCAACCCTTCCAGGAGCTCTTGGGGTAGAGCAACAGCTTTCAGCCAAACGCACTTGGACAGCTCCAGCGCCCATTACCACAACTCTACATTCACACAATCTGAGCAAACCGCAAGCATTATGGGAGAGATGCGATGCCAGACATTGTTCCCTGCGATTTCACAACTAGTTTCTCAGTTTGGAAGCACTGCCCTCCAGACATGGCTCAGCACGTGACACTGCCCTCCAGACATGGCTCAGCACGTGACACTGCCCTCCAGACATGGCTCAGCACGTGACACTGCGGTCATGCTGGACTTCGACTTCAGTTACTGCCGAAACATGACAGATTTTCTCCACGGTGGTTTTGGTTAGAAATTCTTACCAAGCCATACTGTACAAGACAAAAAAACAACCCCCCCCCCCCTGAGATTCTGGGTTTGGAATAGCCTAAGGGTGACTGGAATCCTGACAGTACGTAATTACGGCATCACCAACTTCTTGGCATCATCAAACGGTCCATATTGTGTTTTAATAGCAAAGGATTTGACTGACTGAGCACAATAACACCTGTCTCATAAAAGCTTCATCACCAAACATAAGCCCATCAGATGAAAGATCATACAACTCACTTATTAAAGCACTCAGTTCAGAAAGTGTCGCGTTTAGCAGTTTCATACGAACATCACAGATCACTGGATCATATACGTCGTACTTTCTTGTTAGCGAACACTATTCGCAAGCTACTGCAGTCTGACAACGAAACCAAGATCAATCCCACAAACAATTTACAAATGTATTGGGAGTTTTCATTATGGCCTTCTCTGGAACTGCCTTTACTGTTTAATGAACCCCTCACCAGGCGTTAGGTAGGACCAGGGGCAGCTGAAGAGTACTGTGCTTTTTGAATTGATTATTAGGAGATTTATCTGCTCCCCTGCGCTGAGAGCGGAAAAGCCAGGGCACATATCACAGGAAATGAAAGCGCTGAATCTTCAATCGAGGTGGATAAAAAATGTATCAAAGGTAAGATAAGAGAGGCTGGCCATGAAATATCCTCCCTGAGTGCACTGGGATTGTACGTGGATGTGCGTATCTATGGATACGAATGAGCTGTGACCCAAGATTTCGGGCGAGATGAGGAAGGTGATTCGGTGATTTGGCCGACAGAGTTATCGCTTGCCTCAGTCCAGAGCCACGGCCACCCCTCCCCCTCCCCCTCCCCCTCCTCTCCCCACAATGCACTGGGGGGGGGGGCTGGCAGGAAGCTGCAGGCAGGCTCTGCCCCAGATGGCAGGGACCCAGGGGTGGCACAGGGTGTTGTTTCTGATGAGCTGTGCATATACAAAAGCTGAACATCTGGAGCTGCCATGTGGCCCCTCCATTTGGCCAGCCTCACACCTCCCTGAGCCAGATGCACCCAAACAACTGTGAACTAAACAGCATGAATCATTCATAGGCAGGAGAGACACACACACACACACAGAAACACAGACACACTTGCGTGCGCACAGACGTGGGCGAGCACTCTCACACGCGATCACAGTCACACACACACACACACACACACAGCCAATCACACTCTCACTCTATCTATGCACATGGGAGGTACAACAGCGACTTTGATTAGACTTCTAAAAAGCTATGAATATGCAGCAGGCATTAAGGCCTGATTTGTCAAACTGTCCATATTTCATCTAGATGGAGTAACACCCCGAGGGCTCAGTAATTAAAAAATAAAAAGGAGCCCACCGCCCGATTGCCATGTTATCTCAATTATTAAGCTCGTCTGTGCTTAATTAACACTTGGTGAGATGCTAAGGAGGATGCTGTGCGCTTGCCGCCGAGCTGCACACACAAACGTGGGCCCTGACAGACAAGGGTAAAAGGAGACAAAGACAAGTGGTTCACGCGCGTCCGTCCGCCGCACTTGTTTTAATCAAAGCTTAATTACAGCTCGAAGCGAAGCGACATGCCCGCTTTTCCGATATCGGTTCGCTCGCGCGTGAAAGGCGGAGGGAAGGCGACGGCTAACGGCACCCGGCCAGCCGCTGATAAAGCGGCGCGTTAAACGCCAGCCTGGAGCTCCTGACAAACGCCCGCGTCCTGTTGTTTGTTCTGCGGAGTGGCAGACGGCTCTGGCAGCAAAACGTTTCATAAGCTGCACCAGCACCAGCTTCCTGGGGCCAAATCCTGAGCTTAAGCAGGGTTAGGGGACGGGCGTAGGTTTCCAATCACAAGACTGCGATTACGGCGGTGATGAGCGAACAGCGCGTGGGTCGTCCACGGTTACAGGGTCATTCCAGGGTAACAGAGGCAGAGACAGAAAACAAACAAACAAAGAGAGAGAGAGAGAGAGAGAGAGAGACAGAGAGAGAGATGGAAGGAGAGGGAGAGACATGTCAGCCCATCATTCCTAGCACAGTGAACAGCATGCGGTAACGGCACTACTCGGCTCTAATGAGATGAGCTCTCTGTGCTAATTAACTCATCCATAACTCTGAGCACTCAATTAATCATTATAGCCAGCTAATTGAAAATAGATAAAGACTGACAAATGTTTCATCCTCCTCCAAAACATCTTGGCGAAGATTACGGAGCGTGTTGTGCTTTATTCAATCAATTAAAATAAATCAATCCATTTTCCTTTATAGCAGGATTCCTTAACGAGGGTGTTTATCCCGGCTCCCGGTGGTTCTTCCTACCTGCTCAGAGCATCGGCGGTGTGTCCCAGTGGACAGGAGCTGCGCATTCAGGCCAATTAATGTGCCAACTGGATAACAGACAAGGATAGAGGAAGGATATAACCTTGGATCTGGGGACACAGCAATTACACTCCAGCAGGGCTCCTTAATGAGGTCTGCGGGATATCAGTCAATCAGTAGCCGAGCTGACGCGGGACAGTGATCCGCACGCAGGTCTTCCTCCGCACTCTCGACTTGCTTAACCAGTCACGTGGGCCATCTTAAATCAGGTCTGTGCGAGGCGCTTGCAGGTCAGGCTGGCGTCAGAGGCTCTTCTGGCGTGCGGTTTTCCCGCGAGGGGGGGAGGGATGACCCCCCCCCCCCCACAGTCCTGCGCCTCACCACATCTCCTCTAACCCCGTGCCTGCCCCTCACATGCACGGGTAGCCACGGTGCCACTACAGAGCCTCACCTCTCCATGGCGGGCAGAACAACGCACGTGTTAGACACCCCGGGGCGGGGGCGCGCGCCGGCGCAGCGCGACGGGGGCGGGGGGGGGGCGGCGGTGCGGGG
>JAOYMR010000026.1:20168064-20190219 GCA_025802075.1 Tenebrosternarchus preto | reverse complement strand
GAGGTCACTCACATTCATTCTACATACATAAACACACACACACACACACACACACACACACACACACACACACACACACACACACACCTGTTCAGGTTCACTGTACATGAGTTCATGCACTCTCCCTGTGGGTGTATACCTGACCGCAGTCTAATGAGTGCGGAGGAGGGGTGGAGCAGCCTGGACTCCCAGTCCCGCCTCTCCACTGTTTTCCTTTTAACAGGGCCTGTGTGTGCTCACCTCAGAGCGAGGCTGTTTGCTTTGGCTCGCACTAAGAAGAGCCTTCCAGCAGTTAGCAAACACTTACTAGAGTCCCCCTGTATAAATCATTGATCCTCATGTCAACCCAGGTCGGACCGGCTCAATCCGGCCCTGCGCGGACAGGGACCAATCACCTGGGTGTGTGTGTGGGGGGGGGTGAGCTTCCCCCACTCCAGTCACAACAAGCGAGACAAACTTGGATCGACCAATAACAATTAGCCATCTTGGCAGATCAATGACAAAGCAGTGCAGCCATTAGAGACGAGCTTTCCTCCCGCCAATGCGGCTGTCGGCAGATATCAGACACCAACACACCTCTTGAAAAAAACTGCATTACGCCTCGTCTCTTTAAAAACACTAAACACCGGAGGAGGAGGTGGTGTGAGTGTGGTGGTTGAAGGGGGTGGGGGGTAAGGAGGCACCGCAGATACACAGACGGGTTTTACTGTTAAAATCCTTGGGCTGGAGGATCATATGGTGGTGTGGCTGCAGTAATCGGAGCCTCCTCTGGTGGTTAACCACTCCCAGGCTGCACCCCTGCCTCCGGGCAGCTCGTCACGCCGAGGGCCTGCGCAGCGTGACTGGAGGGGGAGGGCCTGTTTGTGCACACACACACACCCTCCTCTCTTGCCTCCAGCAGGTCAGAGCCGCGGACGCATGAATTATTCAAGCGCACTCCGTGGGCTCTGTGGCCGTGGCTGATAAAAGTCAAGGCGCTAAAATGGATCAGTCGATTAACCTGTTTACACAGGGCCGCCCCTCCCTCCCTCCCTCCCTCCCACCAGCCCCTGGCCCAGCTGGATCCAAAGCCACACCCTCCTCTTTCTCAACCCTCTTTTCCTCTCTCCTTCATTCTCCCTCTCCCTCCCGCCGGTTCCTGGCTGGGAGATAAGTGGCTGACAGGAGGCGTCAGAGGAGCGTGGGACCTGACGGACAGCCAGGCACTGGCACAAACGCCTGGGCTGAAGGATGGTGCGCTCAGCCGCTCCTCCCTTATGCCATTAACCTTCAGGAGGGGGTGGAGGGGGCAGGGTAAGCTAGCACCATCCCTTTGAGACAGTGTAACTACCAACAAGTCACTGCTACTTCCTTATTATCTGGAGTATGAGAGCCATGTGATAAATCAAAACCACACACACACACACACAGCTGTGTACATGCACTCACACACACACACACACACACACACACACACACGCACACGGCTGTGTACATGCACTCTCACACACACACACGGCTGTGTACATGCACTCTCACACACACGTACACGCACACGGCTGTGTACATGCACTCACACACACACACACACACACGTAAACGGCTATGTACATGCACTCACACACACACACACACTCACACACACACACACATACACGCACACGGCTGTGTACATGCACACACACGCACACACGGATATTTCTGAGATTAGCCTCTGAAAAGTGCCATTCAGAGAAAAAAAACACAACCCGTGTTTCTGAAGGTGTTCCTGAATCAGGTAAATGCACTGCAACATTTCGGCATGGTAAGGAATTGATTGGAAGGCTGAATTTACGGCAGGCGTGGTTTTTTGCCAGCTTTAATTTATAGAGGTGTCTTAAATGTGCTGACAGAACAGGCCTGGGCAGCCTCCTCTCTCTTTAGTCATTAAGACACAATGCCCCCTGCTGCCAAATACCTGACTTTAATCTTATCAAAGCTGCCTAACCACCCAGGCATGCGCTGTTCACTCAGAACCAGCAGAGAAGGAAAGCAAAGGCTGCATTTGTGTCTGTAACTCAGAGTGCAAAGAATGCAGTCTGTCTCTCATCAGGTCCATGAAGCACACTTTACCTGTCTAACATACCAGTGTGACTGGGCGGGCAGGCAGGCAGGCAGGCAGGCAGACACACACACACACACACACACACACACACACACACACACACACACGGTGTGAGCAATGTCAGTGAGGAATCAAAAGCCTGCATACCTGTTTGTGCATTTCAATGTTCAGCCCATAGGACATCTCATAGTACTGCAAAGAAAGAACCAGAAAGGAGAATGTTCAGTTCCCCCTCATTGTAACCCAACATCATCAGATACACACGCTGCACATCAGAGAGATGAGGGCCAAGACCGTCTGTGGTGGGTTTGCAGGTGGGTTTTGTTGGGGGGTTTTTTGGGTGAAACAGAGAGAGGTAGGAAGCAGAGAGAGCTTTTGATGAGCACTTCAAACCCGTTCACGCAAGCATTTCAAATCGGCCCTCTCTCCTTTCAATATGCTTCACAACTGAACCAAGGCCGCACGAGCGAAGATCCAACTCCGTCACTTCCTCACATTAGCAAAAAGGATGCCACCGTTTTCTGTTTAACTGGATTTGGGGGAAAAGGAAAGGGATTTCACAACAGCAGCGATTCTGCCCTCAGATCATCCCTGTGTAAGTAGAAGAGGCAGCAAGCAGACCCCCCATCAGCACAGCTAGTGTGGGGGACTCGTCCCAGTGTTTACCCAACCCTCCGCCTCCTGTCAGACAGACAAGCTTCTTCCTGCAAACGGAATGTTTGACTAGCGTCCCTGGGTATTGGTTAAAGTCATCCCCTGCATGTTTACTCAAGATAAGCGAATATACTTCCACGGTTTGACCTTGTAGAGTTACATCACATCAAGCTTTTGTCTCCTCCCCCTGCTAATCAGAAAAGCTGGGCGTGGGGAGGGGCTTCTGATCTCCAGACATTTGCAACTGAATCTGGGCCTTTTGATATGGTGTAAATGATTAAGCCTCTGCTTAAGATTAATGCCGATTTTGAGCCGAGTTGGTTGTTTGTGTGTTCAATCTCATTATGGAGAGACTGTACACTGGGGTCTCGCATTTTCCCACAGCCGCCCCTGGCCCTCCTCCATCACCCCTCACCTAATTTACAGCCATGCATTTGTCTGAGAGCGACGTCTCCTTGGAGAATAATCAGATCCCCGCACAGAGGGAGGCAGAGGGAGGGGGGGAGAGAGAGCAGGAGCACGAGGGGGGGGAGGAGGAGGAGGAGGTAGGGGGGAAGAGAGGAAAGAAAAGGGGAACAATGCTGTGGTCATTGACCCCTGTGGCTAAGGGGCGGTGTATAAAGGAGCATGAGGCTCAGAGCAGTCACTCAGGACCCTTTAATAAAGCTGGTTACACACACACCCACACACACCCCCCCCCCCCCCACACACACA
This sequence comes from Tenebrosternarchus preto, assembly GCA_025802075.1. NCBI lineage: Eukaryota > Metazoa > Chordata > Actinopteri > Gymnotiformes > Apteronotidae > Tenebrosternarchus > Tenebrosternarchus preto. The sequence continues at coordinate 20,186,768 of JAOYMR010000026.1, read as the reverse complement.
CAGAAGGAGAGACAGAGAGTGAGAGAAACAGAGAAAGAAAGCGAGACTGAGCAGGTACACACCAAGTTTACCCTGCCACAACCCCATATACTCCATAAATAAGACCATAATTGCAGATTAGATTTAGGATCTCATCTTACCATGACATAGTGGCGTTGCATTTCAGTCTTCTCACTGGCCAGTTTGTCATACTCCACCTTAAGACTGAAATAACACGCAGGCTTTGAGACAACACACTCTCTCAGCCACTACACCCGTCGCCACTGGTTACAGTACAGCTCTTGCTGCCATTGTTGTTAGCAAAACAAATTAACAGCGTTTCACTCTATGGCTGAAGCTGCTTATCTAAGCATACATTATTGATGTCGACTAGATGCTTTTCATACAGGCTGCAGTAAAAGCACAAGAGGTTATTTTACTGTCCCAGAGCACTCAGTTATTACCTGTGATACTGAGCTTGCAGGAACTGGAATTCGTCTTTGATCCTGTCGCAGGACTCTGCCACCGTGAATTTAAAGCCTGGCTGACCAGGCTGGTGGGGTGCCTAGAAGACAGCAGGCACATCAGTCAAACTCAATTACATCCTCCCACAACCAAATCTGGTTTGCACCGACTAGAGCACAAGACCCTAATGCATTCTGAGCCCACAGAGAGTAGGCTCTAATATTTCAGCCCCCGCAACGAGGGCCCGGGTGACATCTCTGCTACAGACATCTGTGTGATTGCTCCAGGCCCCGCAGTGCCCTGGGGGGAGGGGGAGGTCCCTGCAGTTATGGGCCGCCTGATGGGGCAGCCGTTTTAATGCCTCACATAAGCACCAGCAGGAGAAATGTGGGTCGCTGCGCACGGATGGCTCTGAGACGGGCCAAACTACGCCTGCTAAAACAAAATAATTATGCCGTTTCCACCCTCCTCTTTTGCGGTTTTTTTTTTGTTTGTTTAGTTTTTTTTTTTTTTTGGCGCTCTAACCAGGTGCTCTCTGAAAACATGGACTGGCTCTCGTAAACAAGTATGATTACCAATGAACATATTGCTAAAGGAATACTTCACTCTTCAAGGCTGACTGAATTTCTGACTGTGTTTCAAGATGCAGTCGGCATGAGTGAGCTTTTTAAAAAAGCAAAACATTACTCCATAGTTCCCACTGACCTGCCTTTGACTTCAAAGCATTATCGTGGTGCGTATAGAGAGCTTAGCAAATCAAATGGAGGTGCGTTGAACATCAGGACGTCGTTCGTCATGGACGGGCGGTTCTCCCTCGCGTACGAGTTAAATCGACGCAGATGTAGCAATTATGTTTTGTATAAATTCAAGATGTGCAACTTACCGGATGCCGGCCCTGTGGATACATCTTGAAATGTATCCTTTATTTATTGGAGGTCTGCGAATCGTGTGGCTCGCGGAGATGATCGCTGGCACGCCACTGTATTCAGCAAATGAGCCGGACAGAAAGCCCACTGGTCGCTAGGGGCAAAACACCCCGACAGTCCCCTGTTTTCAGATATTTGCTGCTTGAACCTTTTGACTCTTCGGGCAAAACAAAAAAACAGACGAAAACAGCATTAGCTTTATGCGGACTGGTATCTCGAGGTCTTTATTTTTTTTTCCAAACTCGCGATTAATCCCAAACTGGAGAAGTTTGACGTTCGCGTTTACAACAATTAAATGTGTTTATTGACCTTAAAAAATCCCCATCAAGGGAGAGCGCGCTACTTAGCGCTGTAATACTGTTTGCCAACGTCGGCTGAAAATTTCGACAAGCTCTTAAGCTAATGATCACAGTTAAGACAACCAGCATTACACCTCATGAGCTCTATAAACTGAACGAAGCTAAACACCGAGTAGACCCAAGATATGAAGAATGACCGTAGCAACATTCAGAAAGCAAAACAAGCCTACTTACTGACAGATAAGGCATACCGTTTAGTCTTTTTCTTTGTTTGGAGATTAATTTCTTACATTAGCGGTCAATAACTTACATTACAAGATAGGTCAGCTAAGTTACCAAATAACAACTGTGTCAACAAAGTGATGCGGCTATGCCGATTAGGTCAATCTCTCAGTTTTGTGAAGCGCGCTGAAGCAATACTTTGTTGAATAACAAGCTACTGTGGCTAGATAGCTAACCTGCTAGCCACGTACCTGGTTTTGCGTCTCCAAATGTCCAATCGCATCCACCGTTTCGAAGATCTCAGATAACTTTAAAACATATAATCACTGCACTACGTGCACTTGAGGCTATCCAAGCGTCGAAAATGTTCCTGCTCAACGCCAACAAGATCGCGAAACATCTCCCGTGCGCTCTCCGTCTGCGAAGGCGACTGTAGAGGACTGGTTCTTCTACCGCAGGTCCGAAAGCAAGAGGATCAAGATTTACTCACTAACCACACAAAACTCCGATGATAGGTCGAATGTTCTCAGAAAGAAAGTCTGCGTAATCCAAAAAAAAAAAGAATTCGTGCCAAAATGTACTTCCGATTTTGAAGAGCTTTGGAACGTTTCAAAGTGTAACGTTGTACTCCACTCTCACGTTTCTCCTTCGTCCAGCAACGCTACCCTGTACCACACACAGACAGTCTACTGACACGAGGGCTGAACTGCCGCGAAAGCACCTCTTTCTGACCAATCAGAGACACGAACACGGAGTCTTGATGCCTCGTCCAATGGTAGCGCGAACTCCCCACGTGGGAACTTCGGTTCGATGCATGACATCATCCTCGCCATTTTAGATCAGAACAGGTAGCTTGCGATCACTAAACGTTTCTAGGTATTTCTACACAAAGTCGGACGATGTTATGCATTATTTCTTAGTTTGGAGAGCGTTTACATGATTACATAAAAGCAGAACATCTTTTTTTCTGAGAAAACACCTCTTTGTCACCGTCCAGTCAACTATCCTTTACTATAAGGTTGTGTTGAAATAAGCTTTAGATGTTCTCACGAAAGTATTTTTCCACAACAAACAAAACATGCCTAATAAAAGCGAAACATTCCGTGGAGTCAGATTAATTTACTAGGGCTACGTCAATCTTTATTCATTTTTAACGCGTAAGTCATAATTCTCGACTGCAGGGTATTCAGTTGTGGAAAAAATATCCTAAATTCTGTTTGGTGCTGCTGTTTTTTGGATTGCGATGCTTCTAATTACACGTCGTTTCTCTACTTTAATTCGATAGGTGATTTTTAATCACTGTGTTCCCTAAAATCTATTTCAGTAGACTGATTACTGAACAGGCTCGTGATGTCTTGTAAGTAACGTTATATGGACGGCACCTTTAAGGTGCATATCGGTGAGAATATGACCCATCATTTGGACGGACAGATAGCTAGCGTTGGGAATAAGATGATTGTTCGGGTCTGATCCCCGTGAACGTCGGCCATGTCCGTGCTCTGGAGTAACAGCCTATCCTGTGGTGGCTGGTTCGTTTCACCCACGTGGGCTTGCTTCGCGGCTTTACACCTTCTTAACCAATGGAGACGCAGCATGCTTACTCTCTCGATTCCAATTGGACGGTGAAGGTTAAGCCTGTCATTCAAGAAGGTTTGTTGTCAATCAATACCACGCGGGGTCAAGCGCTGACAAATGCCTGTGCTTCTCGGTCTTCTGCCCGTGAATAGTGCCTGGAATGGCTGCTTAATTAGCTTCGAATGGCTTTTCTTTCCAGTTCAAACAATCTGTTACTACCACGTGGTAATGAGAGCCTTACATAAAACAAAGGCGCAAAGAAGCATGCAAACACTTAATAGCGTTTTTTAAAGAGCAAATTTCTTTCATACAAATTTGTTGTTTTCATTAATCGATCGCGTCAAATACAGTATTTTTGTGTACATATATCAGCGATAATAAAGATATGTAAAAAGCATTATCTTAAAACGAAGCGCGTTTTTCTTTAAGAGTGCTATAATCTGAAATTATAAAAACCTTTAAAGGTTTATCTGGAGACAGAAATGCCATTTTTATGGTTATTTGGGTGAATGTGCAATATTGTAGTACGTACATCTGTGGTATATTTATATTAAGAAAATAACTACTTTAAATAAACTGACGGATCATATAACAACCTATTTAAATGTAGTCTATCCATTTTATTGGCCTTCTTTCGTACAGGCATGATGTACTAGAGCATTAGAAATGGGGTGGTCTTATAGATTTGGAGAAAATGCAATGCCCCATGAAACAGCTAAATGCTTCTCCCAGTGGTGGGAGTTCCTGTGGCTCAGTGATGTGAGTCTTGTAGAATTGAAGGATTCCGTGGTTTTGGTACTAAACCGAGGGTGTCAGACACAGCGATACACAACAGGTTTTGCACTCAGCTTGGGGCCATGTCTCTTGATTCTGTCCATCCTGGTTCTAAAAAATGAGGAGGTGTTTATCTGGGCCATTCCTCTGGCTGAAAAAGAAGCTGTGTATGTGTGTGTGTGTGTGTATGTGTGTGTGTATGCACACCAGAACTGGCAGACTAATCTCTCCCAGGCAACCCCCCTGCAGCCTCCTGAATAGAAAGTGCTTGGATTTAGAGCAACAAAAGGCTGGCCCTAACCCTAGGGAGGGGGAAGGGGAAGGGGAGAGAGAAGGGGGGTGGTGGGGGCATCCACCCACGCAGACCTCACTCACTGTTTATTTATACGGAAACCCCAGCCGCTGTGAACCTACCACCCCCAGGATTTACACATGCCTCTATTTGCAGAGGTGCTTTTAATTCTTCACAGAACAAGGGATCGCCCTCTCCACTTTCAACCCAAGTCACTGACTGATTCCCACACACCCACCTGGTTCCCCTTTACACACACACACACACACACACACACACACACACACACACACACATACACCCCACCCCTAAAAAAAAAACAAAAAAAACAAGCAGTCTTCCAACAACTGCAGTAACAGTAAGTAGGGCGTGTCCAAGCATTCAGGTGTTAACATGCACGGTGATGTCGTTAGCACTCGTGCAGGCTACTCTGGGAAAGCACCCACAATAGATGGCCTTGCCCGTGTACTGACGCAGCCGCCAGTGAGCAGGCCATGCCTGCTCAGAAGCTGCTCATACATCTTCAGAGCTCCGTTTACTGTTCGCACATTGAAAAACAAGGCACAGATAAATGATTAAACAGAGCCGTATTCATCACCAGCTGATTGGTGCCATATGCAGATTGCTCAGTATGTGGTCATTAATGTGACACCACAACAGTGGAAAGAAAAGGGGAAAGAAGCAGAGAGAAATGCAAACTCTCGTCACATAAATGAGTAATGTGGCAGGGCTCCTATGAGCTTCCTGCTCATGGAGCAGAAAATAGGGGCCTGATTTCCATGGTGGGTGGGTGCTGTACAGCACCACAGTCCCTGGGGTATGGACATGCTTTCCAACCAGAGCCTATAGCCTATAACACACAAACACACACACACACACACACACATTCCAGCCTCCACAATGGGCCCAGTGTGTGGTGGAGGGGTATGAATGGACCACAGTGTATCAGGGTGACTCGACAGGCTGTAATCAATGCAAACAGGATGAAAGGCCTTATCAAAAGGGACAAACGCAGACATGAACAGTGTCGTCAAACAAAAAGGAATGGAGCCGTTGGCAGGGGCCTCCAGGCTGGGCCTCAGCACAGCCAGCCAGGGAGAAACAGAGCCAATTACTACTCTGAAATTCTAATTCTCTGACATCAACAGCCACTCACTGATATCTTAAAAACTCAAGTGCGGGCATCGGCACTGTGTGCTGGAAGTTAAGGGGCTCTAGAAGGTTCTAGGACCTTCACACTTAGAGATGTAATGCAAATCATTCACCTTTAGTGAGCCTGGAAAATTCTGCTTTTGAGCTTGTAACAAACGATATGTTCCGTCAAAGTAAAAGCGATTGTTTTTTTTTGCTATTTTAAATAACATTATTAAGATATTCATTTGTGATTGCATTTGTAGTGTTCAGTGGCAGCCTCGCCCGACAGGCCAATGTGCTCGGCCTGTAGGGGTAAAGAGCTGGCTGAGTGAACAGTAAAGATCCCCCCCCAAAAAAAGCTCTCAGCTACAATGACCTCCTCACCGCACTGTCGGGAAAATCAATACCCTGTCTCTGCTGGGCTTTAGATGGGCCTAACGGTCACACAGATGCCGTACACACACACTCCCTGTCCACCCTCCCCCAACTAATATTTCACTACTGGTCAGATGGTCGTTTTTTTCCCATTTACAGAATCTGTTAAGATTATATTCATGTCCTTGAGGCAGGGGTTAATGCTATTCACTCTCTGACAATGCAGAAAAAGCTACAATGAGAGGCGCTTGGAGAACAGAGCAGCGTTAATGGCAGTTGTGCACTACTCCTGACTCATCTGTCAAGAGGCTTGTATGCCTCCATTTACAAACCCTCTCCTTCTCCATAATGGTAGTGGCCTGCACCGATTCCGCGCAGAGTGGCAGGCAGCATGATATCAAACCCTTGAAGACTGACCTCCTGGCAGCCATTCACAGCTCCCCGAAAGCTTCTGAAAGACTCTCTGGTGCCACTGTTGATTAGTAGCACATTAATTCGGCGCATACACAATCACATAGCCTTGGGCTAATGCGTAGAGCAGGGAAAATGACAACACTCCAGATGTAATGAGCTGGTTTTTTTTTTCCCCTCTTTCCGTCTCTCTTCCTGGCGTAAGGGGGATTTGAATCACCACGGTTTCCTGGGCTTCCCCATCTGCCGGCCACGGAGGCGCGCTCTCTCGGCGCTCGAGCTACGGCCGGACCGCTTTTGCGCCGCTGCTAGGTAATTGCCACGGCCGCTTCTCCTTGGCATTTTACCTCGGCTTTCACAACGAGCCGTTAACGTTCCCAGAGCTTCCGTCCCTTTGAAGTCCCTCTCGGTCTCGCCTTTCCTCCTCCTCATTAGAGAAGGGGGAAGATTCAGCACTGCAAGACAGAGTCTAATAGGGCATTGTGCCGTTGTTATTCTACGCTGATCAACGGGCAGCTCTCATGCTTGTCTAACACTCCTCTCTCCCTTCTGTAATCACTCCCCCCCCACACACACACAAAACACTCCACCCCCACAGGGATACTTTCTATTTTTCTTTAGGGTCATGAAGCTTAAAGATCTCCATCTTATAATGCACCCAAAGGATGAGCAACACAATAGACCATAATCAAAGTGTGGGAAACACCACACCTTTAAAAGCTTTCACAGGGGTTGGGGGTACCATTAAACACCATTGTTACCATTAAACACCATGGCCACAGAGCAGGTGGAAAAAAAAATCCTTAGAGGACCCATAAGTGGTATTTTTACGTTTTGCTTGTTGATTACTTCCTGTTGGTCTTATGTAGGCCATGTCTCCTCACAGTACTAGAACAGTAAAGTCTCACTGGTGTCGCAATCAGAAGGTGAGGTGAGAGGTGTCACTATACATCCAGCCACAGTCGTTACGTTTGGAAAAGTCATACTTACTGTAACACTAAACATTGAATGTTTTAAAGATTTGCTACGTCTTCAAAGATTAAGTTTCTAATTAGTTTCTCTTGTTCATTCTAGTTCTTTTTCACACAAATTAGGACTAGCTGTCGAATGTTTCCAGTGCCTTAAGCTCCGGAATCAGCAGCTGAAGAAACGCACTGGAGTGTGATTGATGAATGCATCATGACTGACAACACTAGAGATGAAGCTAAGCAAAACTAATTGTCTGACAGTATTTTTTTTTTTAACTGCGTGTGAGCTCCCAGATGCTGAGGCAGAGAGGGAGAGAAAGATATAGTGCAAGAGAGAGAAAGAGAGACACATAGTCTTCAGGAAACGCTGATGTGTATTATTTTGTAGATCACTTCATGACTGCATAGAGATCTGTTACCATGGGAACTGAAATCCCAGTGGATTGTAGGTCAATCTGTGAGAGACTTGCACGGGCAGATCGAGGGCCAGTCGTCTGTCTGCAGCTGAGAATGTCGGCCTTGGGGCAAAGCTGCGGGTGACCGTCAGGGGTCATCGTGTCATCTGTGAGCCAGAAACCAGAGCGCGGCCCTTCAGGGCCACAACGTGTAGGCACAAAGTGGTGGGATCTCTATTCACACATGCCAGCCAAGGAGACAACCGTGCTGACGCTGCTGGGAGACAAAGAGCAGTACCGGCTGTGGGCTCCAGGGAGCGGCGTGAGGGCTTTGGCGTTCATATCCGGCCAGTAACAAGCACCCCCTCTCCACGGTGCCAGAGGGGAGGGAGCAGCACAGCTTGCAGCCTCACACCTCCCAACACCTCCTAACACCTCCCCTCCTCCTCCTCCACCCCCCCCCCCCAGCATAAGCAACACCTCCTTCAATCTAACAGTGTTTTCATGCCTCTCCTCTTGTTATCTACTTTTTCCATGAAAGGCGACTTATCAAAGCACGGGTGTTCCTTCCCATCTGCCATGTTATAATCGCCTACGTGACTGTTAATCACTAAAACTCCACACAACCTCGGTTCCTCACAGACCCACAGGACATGCCAGCGCCAATCAATAACATAACTGCTGCAACAATATGACAAATGGCTTAAGATCTGGATAAGGTTTTTGAGCAAGTTTATTTTGGAAGAGGCAGCGTGTCACTATAAAGTTCATCTTAAATTAGACAAATGTTGCGTGTGATTGTACTCAAATGTGTAATCAGAATGTAATTTAGCTCAAATGTGTATTCAGAATGTAATTTAACTCAAGGTAAATACCAGGTCAGCAAAATGTTCAATTCCTCAGCATGATCTCTTTGTAAAGTCAAGACATAGTTGCCATGGGAACATTTAAAGTGTGAAAAGTGCAATCTACCAAACCAGATAAATACTGCGGATGGCTCAGATGAATACACAGAGTTTACAGCATGTAGTGTTTACAACTACATAAACAATGCAATGTTTACAGCTATATCAACAATGCAATGTTTACAACTATATCAACAAAGCGTGTTTGTCTGATTCGAGTAAAAAGAAAGCTTGATGCCTAATCTATGACTATAAACCTGTCACGCACACTATGCTGACGACATGGCTCCTAAACTTAAGAAGAGCATATTACATTACTGAGAAATACTCTGCAGACATCAAATGACTTGGATGTTTTTGTCATTGATTCAGAAATAACTGTGGTTCTCCACCACAAACCAGTGCGTTGTGGGGAACCAGGGAGGTGGATTAAGTCTTCACTTGTCTAGCTAGTAGTGATGTGTGATTATAAAGATGTACTGCACAGAGAAGCATAGGATGATGTCTAGATTTACAGCACATATTTTAGGAACCAGAGGAACTCTTTGAATAAGCGACTGCACCAGAAAGCACTGAACAGAGGAACACCGACTCCATGCCAAATTAGTCCTCCCTGATTATCCCTCTTAATCACTAGCTTCACGACAGAAGCAGAAGCCGCCCGATGTTCATCGGCAGCTTCCCGGATGCTGCGAATCACAGCGTATACAGACATCGTGACCTTGCCTTTTGAACACATGCATTTCACATTTCTCTCACATATTCGACTTTCATGGGGACATTCTTTGCCCTGGAGTAACATACAGAGAGATACAGAGGACGCGGCTGCTCAGACAGGCTCAGGACAGCCACTGTGTGTTCCATTCACAGAACAAAGCCTGCCGCTTACCTCACGAAGCCTGCCCTATTCATTCTCTTCCAAGATCTGTAATTTCATGACTTCCACACCATGGAGAGTCTCTTTTCTTATTTCCTGCCACAAAGGCAATAAAGCGCTGCTCCTCCAGGCAAAATTGCCTGTGCACAAGCACTCCTAGAGCTGCTGACTGACACATGCTCCCCGAAAAAAATGACTCCTCCATCCACTGAACCCACTGACTCCAAGGGGGACTCCATTCTGCTATTAAGTTGAAAACGAGAGAGAGAGAGAGAAAGAGGGAGCGAATGTAATAGAGTGAGAAAGAGGGAAAAGAGAAAGAGTGATAGAGAGTGAGAGAGACTGAGCAAGAGAGTGGGGGAAAATGAGAGGGATGAGTTGAGTAAAAGAATAATAGAGAGGGACGAGTGTGAGAGGAAGTGGGAGAGAGAGAGAGAGAGAGAGAGAGAGAGAGAGAGAGAGAGTTCTTAGGCATGGTGCACTGGATCGATGGGGAGAGTGGGGTTTCTGACAGGAGATGAGGCTTGGTGTGAAGAGAGGGCCTCAGGCCACAGCCTTGGTCTTCTCTGAGCCGAGATCACACTGTGATGAGAATATCCACAGAGGACAGTACACACACTGTTATCAAGCACCAGCAGCGTTCTGTGTAGGTCCGCTGGAAAGGAGAAGGCTGGATTGAACCATATCCTAGCAAGTCTTTCATACACACAAGACATTATTAAACCTATATTGCCAATGACTCATTTCATATATAACAAATTGCGTTATATTTCAGATATTGTCATGTCATTTTTCTGGAAGGGAGCCATGTTTGTTATTTTGAGATTTGCTGTATCGTTAACCACAAGGAATCCTGTGAGAGAGAAAGAGAGACCAAGCAAATTAATATGGCGCAGCAGAGTACAGCTAAGCCTCTTATTTTTATTTCAAATGAGGATCCAAATTGACTTCCTTTTAAAATCTAATTATTAGCTCGTGCCCTCCAAAAGTCTCAGAATGCGCCCGCAGCGTTCTGCCTATTATCATAAACACAACCGATGGCAAGCTTAAAACAAATTGTATATTTAGTGTGTGGTAATGGGATTAAATTCCGTCGAATACAGGGAGCGCGTCTCTCCGCCAAACAGCCCCCGACATTCACAACTTCATTACGGCAGCGTTCCCACTCCTTTCTGCTTCCAGACTCTCTGTTTACACTCAATTTCACTCCTCCGCCTCCCCCTCTCCATCGCTCCTCTCAGCTATTCAACAGCTTGTGCTCAAATCCTGATCCAGAAATCTTAGACAATCATAAATAATAAAAGATTACACCAATCTCGGAGCACACTGGTAGTTTGCCAGAAGCAATGAGCACACAGAGAAATAATTGTTAGCCATCTGTGCACCAGATTGGTAAGAGAAGAGGGTAAACAAAGAGCGCAGTGTACCTGCTACAGTGCGCTCTCCTCGTGCCAGCCAACGACAAAAGCTTTGATGACGCGAGGTGAGAGCGATTTTTAAAACGTCAGCTATGGAAACCATGGGCTGTTAAACCGAGCGTGCGACATTAGCATCGCTTTCGCTTTACAACTGTCGGCAACGGTGTCAAGATGTAGCACTCAGTTTGAGATAGCTGAACGCAATTGGTTGGAGGATAATTAGAATGGCAAATGATCACATTTACATCCGACACATTTCATGTTCCAGAGAGGGAACTGATGTCACGAGCTAGCTCTCTCTCTCTCTCTTTCTCTCTCTCTCTCGTGAATGTGTCTGGTCAGTACCAAGGCTGGGCTCGCGGTGCTGCTGCGATCACACGCTTCCACATGCGCCACCAGGACCACCGTCAGTGTCCCTTTTAGAGGCCATCGCAGCGCTGAGAACAACAGCCACACTGAGAAATCAGGAACAAAATACCAGGAATATTTTTCGTTCACATCACTCAAACATAAGAGTAATAAAGCGTATATGTATGTGGGCTATGGGTGAGTGGGTGGAGTGTTGAAACCAGTGGATTCATTCATTCTCTCTCTCTCTCTCTCTCTCTCTCCCTCTCTCCCTCTCTCCGGACATTGGTCCTGGCTGAGATGTGAAAACACATTTTCAGCTCCACTGAGCAGTCCAGAGGGTGGAGGCTGGCCTATCTCCCCCAGCCCCTCCACACTATCTGGAGTGTGAAGAGGAAGATTAATCCGTATTATCTGACATGGCACGCAGTCGCACCAGCTGCTCTGCCCTTGCTCCTGTTTTCAACCAAGCCATGTTGACATTTATATAAGATAATTCAGCAACAACCATGTGTAAATTTCAGCGTCAAAGCCAACCTCTCCTGGAATCCAGTAGCAATCTGTATCTCAACCCCTAAAAGCACAAATATTGACTTTCTCTCACAGTTAAAAAAAAATACTTAGTGCACAAACAAACCCCCTCCCCCCCCCCAAACTGTTGTTGCTTACAAAGTTCTGTATCTCAATCTCAGTGGAGACTGAAAAATGACCTGCCCAATCATTCTACAGGGAGAAAGGCTCAGCATGGAGGTGGGAGGGGGGAGGGAGAGAGACAGAAATGAGTAGAGAGGAGGTGAAGAGAGAGAGAGTACTAATGAGTTGTGTTTATGTGCAGCACTCTCCTGTTGATGGCGGTTAATGATGCTGAGTACAGTTATCGGAGGGATCGGGCTGCACTGTCAGTAATTAAAATCCCCCTCATTAGCAGGAGCTTAGAGAGGCGAGAGGAGACGCAGGAGAGCCTGGAGCCGGCAAACACAGGCAGGTGTAGCAGCTGCACCATTCTGAGGGGAAGAGTTTGCGTGTGTGTGTGTGTGTGTGTGTGTGAGGGAGGGAGGCTGGCTGTTTGGACCGGTCTTTCCATTCACCAAGAAAGTACTGAGCTAGCACTTTCGTCCGCCCCTAAACTAACTTGGTGCTTTGATAATGTATCATAACATCCGGAGCATTACAGCGGCGCAGGCAAATCTGCCGGCTTTGAGCAGGGGTCTCATTTATCATCAGAGAGCGACGTGTCTGCGTTCCATTAAGATATGGAGGAGGTTTATCTCCATCTGTGGAATTCAGCTGTATATGGGACTAATATTCCACTTAATCCTGCAAATTTAAAAGAGAGGTTCAAAGGTTGGGTTTGCATGAAGCGCCCGAAGATACACCAGATAATAACTCACGGCCTTGGAGCAGGCTCTTCTCACCGCTAAAACATGCCGTGCGCTGCACTACTGGGCATGAACTCCACCCACTTCTCCTGCGCTGCTTTGATGCTCAAATCCTCGCTCCTGTGTAGAACACGTGCGGGTTCCTCACCCGTCGTATGTCCACACATAGGTGAACCAGTAATAGTGGAAGCAGGAGAAGGCCTGCTGCCCGAGATAGCAGGAGACACGCTCGCACCCACATAAACGCAAGCCCTGAAACGGCCCAGAAGATAGCCGCTTGCTAAAGGCGATTAGCAGCAAAGCTGCGATCTCCTCCAGCCCTGGAGGAAAGCAGAGGAGAGGACAGGAGGGGAGGAGGGAGATGGAGGCGGAGAGAGAGGGAAGCCCACAGTAGGGTTGAGTGAGCCACGTGCACCGCGGCCCAGGTCTCTACCCTGTAATCGGTTCCTCGCTGCCCAAACCGCTCCTGCTGCTGGCCTGTGTAGGCGACTCACTTCCGCCGCACGCAGTGGCCAAGGAGCAGGAGCTCCGCCAGGGGAGAGATAGAGACGTTTTTCATGTCGGAGGGCTGTAATTGTGGCTCTTGTGCAAGAGGGATTGTATTTCCCCTTCTTACCAACCCATGACCTCAAATACTCGATGAGGTATGTGGACAGGATTGGTGGGGCCAGAGGGCAGGGCCAGTGGGGCGGGGCCTGTTGAGTGGGGCGGGAACTTGATACCATGGAAGCTGGATACCATGTGCTTGGCCACGAGACGTAGTGAGGTCTGTGCAACGTCTACGGTCAGTCAAGCGTACTCACCATAATAGTGACTCTTCAGGCTCATAAACGGCCCAGCATTCTTTTTTTTTTTTTTAAATGGAGCATCGTTTGAGTCGGCAGACCAGACTGGAATGACTTGAATATATTCTCATCCTCATTCAGGCCACAACTTGACGTGGTGTTTAACCCAGCACCAGGCTGTTAAAGCAAGACAGAGAAAGTTATGCTAATTCTGACAGCATGCATGTGAAGTAGCATAAGGTGGCAATTACTCAGTTGCTAACATGCCAAACACTACTAGCAGTTCATCCAAAACACACAGCAGACATTCCACTTCCTCCTCCTCTATGCTTCTTTCCGCAGCAGACATGGAAGGAGGGAGGATGTGGATGACAGGAGTTTGTCTAGGCTGTCTCTCCCTCACTGAAGCAGTACACACTGTCCTGTTCGAGTGGGGGAATTTGCTGCGCGGTGATCTTGTGACAGCCGTCAAACGCTCATACGACATGGCTGCCACGGCAACTGCTTCTGCGTGCTAGAGCCTTTGTCTCTCTCTGTCTTCTCCTCTCTCTCTCTCTCTCTCTCTCTCTCTCTCTCTCTCGTTCTGTCAGTCTTCCTCTCTGCCTTTCTGAGATCATTACACAAATCTGTGGTTACATTCAGACCAAACAGCAGGCCTGCGGGACAGAAGAGGAGGTGGTGGTGTGGTGGTGGTGGAGAGGTGGGTGGTTCCACTTCCTACCTTTACCCTGTTTGATAGCTCCAGATAAGGCTGAGACTCGAGGCCTCTTATCACCGCATTAGATCCAGTGTAAATGCACAGTTTAGTCAGAGCGATTATACCAACAGAACATGACAGAGACAAAGGGGGGGTCCCAGGGGGCTGTGAGAGAGGGAGAAAGAGAGAGGGAGAGAGGGAGGGGCAGAGAGAGGAAGAGAGAAGGATAGATAAATGCCTTGGGCCTGGATGACACACAGCCTCTGTCCCAGGAGTCGGGATCCCCCCCCAGCGAGGGAGTCAGGGTCGGCTCCACGCGGGAGACGAGCCCGACCGTCCCTGCCGGCCACTGGAATTCGGCACGGAGTGTGAGCTCCGCATGGTAACTAACGCCGCCCCACAAGTCTTTGCTGCTACCGTGCGGCAGGTCCTGTGAGCTGACGTGGATTACAGTGGACAGTCGGCACTATGTTCAGTGGAGGTTCATAGTTTGATGTACAGCCATGGGCCCCAGTCACTACTGCGGTGCTGCCAGATGCAGGAATGGTAATTAGGTCACTGTATGTGTGTGTGTGTGTGTGTGTGTGTGTGTCCGTGTGGGTGGGCCTCTCTAGTGCAGTAATGGTGTAAACGGGTCACTGGTGGGGGGAACCACATCCCCCAGCTCTGTGGGCACATGCTGATGTTGGCTGCGCGGCCTCGCGCACACACACACACACACATACACGCGTACAAAAGCCCATCTTGGCTCTGCTGTGGTCTGGCCGTGGCCTCTTATCCCACCCAGCCAGGGAAGAGCTGAGGTCAGAGCCAGCCAACAGCGCTGGAAAACCATGTAACCACAGGCCGCTGTGTGTGTGTGTGTGTGTGTGTGTGTGTGTGTGCGTGCTTTTATGTCCCACAAGTCTTATTACAGACTGTGTATCACAGAGTGATGAACAAATTTGAGGCCTTCATGAAAACAAACATATCCTACTTGCAAAATAAAGACAAGCTACTACTCCAAATGACTTTTTGACACAAACGCCCTTTTTAGTTATATCTAAAGCTGCTTACAGGGCCACAAACCGCTTTTAGCTTCCAGGAACATTTCCAAAATAGTGAGAGCCTTTATATTCCCAAGTACACAATAAGAAGAGCAGCTGAGAGGCTGTTAGACGTTCTGGCCTGCTGGGCCGGGCTGGTTACACCGCGGTGTTACTATGAAACATCCAGCGTGTCAGAGTGCAGCATCACCGCTGGGCGCTGGTCCCGTCTCCGCATGATGATGTCACAGGCTCCCGCGTGGTGATAGATGAGCTCATCTGGATGAGTCTCCTTGTCCTGCACGTGTGTGTGTCCCTGGGGACACGCTAATGGGAGTGCAGGTAGCACCACCTCTGCAGACCTGTCCACCCAGATGACCTGCTATCCATCTACTGTACTAACACAGGCTAAAATAAGCTACAGCCCTGCAAGCAGCCTCACTTACTGTGGGCATGTGTGCAAACACACACACACACACACACACACACACACACATTACACAGACAACCACACCAACAGCCCCCCCGCACACAGTGTCTTCACGTCACGTAGACAAACACAAACATCCAAAAGTACAATATTAACCATATCTGTTTCTAGGTGATCATTTTATTTAAATGACATATTTAAATTAATTTTTTTTTGTAATCTACAATAGACATTACAGAACAAAAACATTTAGCCAAAAAAAACATTTATATATATATATATATATATATATATATATAGTACACAGTGCATCTGATTCACTGTTACTCAGAGCTGCATTCAGTGAAGTGGCAATAGATAAATGCACAAATATCTGTGACATCACGATCCTGGATCAGCACTATAATGCAATATGCATTAAGAGTCTCTGTTTTTATTAGCACGATAATAACCTTTACTAATCTTAATGCATGGTGGTTCGGTGCACATCGCTAGTGCTTCCTAATGGGGAAGGAAGCTTGGAGGACTCTTAGTGACCCATTTTCTCTTCGATGTATTCAGGAAAGCAATTTGTCCCGGCGAAGTCAAACTGATAGGTGGCAAGATGAATGGATTACAGCAGGCAGGAGTAGGTGCACCGTGCCACCAGGCACTAAATCACCAGATTATTAGTTTCGTGGGCGAAGCCCGAGAGAAAATAATTGCTAATGTTCCCGGAGTAACCAAGGGAAATGAAGGTAATGGTGCAATTTATAAACTCTGATTGGTATACATGGAAAACTTCCAGCCCATCTCCTTTGTTATTTTACTGCTTTCGATAAAAAGCGCCCCAGGGCGGCAGGGAGAACCACGGCTGGCCGTTAAAATCAATACTGATGCTGTGTCAGTGTTGTTGTTTTCTTCTCCCTTATTTTTAGTGGCAGGGACAATGAGCCTCGCCATCGTAAATCGATGAAATATAAAAAGGACAAAAAAAGAGAAAAAGGCAGCATAAACATAAAGCGTCCATAATTCATAATTCATCTTTGTGCTCCATTCATCCTGCTGAGGTAAAAACCGCAGTCATTCATCCAGAATAGAGAGTAAATGCTCAGAAGAACCTCTCAGGAAAGAATAGGAAAAGGCTTTAGCAACTAATGGCCTCCTTCACACAAAAACACCAGCCAGCATCCAAGGCTCGGCCGTTCCTGAGTAATTTGTTTGATGTAGAACTAGACCTCAGGCTAGTTCAATCTAGACATCCATCTGGAAGTGTACATTACACAACACGGCACAAAAGAAATCTCTAAAAACAGCCGTTGTGTGACGTGGTGGATGTATGATGGAAGCTGCGCTGTTTCAGAACTCAGAATGTGGAGAGGTAGGTTCATTCTCCATCCAGAAGGATTTTGTGCAACATATGGGCCGAGCCTGTAGGTGATCACTGCGTCAGAAGCCGCTTTTAATCGTCACGGCAACGTATGCTACATAGCTGTGGTTAATTCCCAACGTTCTTAATAAAATCATTCATTTCCAGCTTGGCGAAGCTGACGTAGCAAGCCGTGTTGAGTCTGCGCAAAGGCGGAAATGTTCTGCAGATGTAGGTTCCTCTCATGTGGTTCATGAAAGAACAGAATTATCTGGGACAAGGCTACACCCAAACCACACTCCACCCAGTTTATACTTCCGTGACATTGTGGGTGGTCTATGCTGCTTCAGCTTTGTGTTGTTCCATGCACTTCTAATTTTTTCAGTAACAGAAAACCGAGTAAATACAACATGAAACACCCAGGCTCTACATAAGCGCTGTGACCCATGATGGTGTGGGTCCTACAGAAGAACTGTTCAGGTAAATGTAGAGAGCTCTTTAAGTACAGTAGTCTCTGAGACTTTGTGTATGTACTGCACTTTGTAGAACACACACAAACTATTTGTGGCAGTAAAAGCTGTCTAATAATAGAATTACCCCCCTACGTTAGAATCTACACAGAGAAACCAAGCAAAACTGAGCAATTTTTTGCATATTTCTGCTTAAAGTTTCACCAGGTGTTTTTTTTCTGTGAAGAACCAAGAACCAGTAGCATGCCAGCAGAACATGGAAGGTGCTGTAAACATCTGACCTCGTTCCTAAGCGCAAGAGACATCACTCACACCTCAGCAAAAAGTCCTCAGGCAGACTCTCCACACCACTTCCTCTGGTGTGGTGTGGTTAAGCTACTGTGCTTTCACCCTCTGTGTTTTTTTTCTAACACTCTCACACTCTGTGCATGGTGTCACAGGCATCTCATCTGGTGTGTGTGTGTGTGTGTGTGTGTGTGTGTGTGTGTCACTGAACCATTTCTGCATCTCACAGCAAAGCCACAGACTTGCTCAGACATGTGTGAGCAGTTATCGCATTATGGTCCTTCTGTCTAGCGGCTATGAGACCAACATGAGTGTTTGTGTTTTTGCTATATATGCAGGGTATACAAGGAGTGTGTCATTCACCAACCACGTCTCCTGCACATCAACAGAATGATTGAAATTTTCACATGTAGGACTGTGTGTGTGTGTGTCCTCATCATCACTGTGCACACAGAGATGTTAAGAGATGATCCCACCGGCTCCACAACCTCAAACTTCCTGTTATCAAATAACCAGACACTCCGCTCAGCACATCAAGCATGACACAAACCATGTGAGCAGGTGCTGAGAGAGAGAGAGAGAGAGAGAGAGAGAGAGAACCTGAGAAAAAGAGAGAGAGAACAGAGAAACGAGAGCATGCTGGAGAAACAGATAGTCCTCGATAAGGGGAGATGAGGAGAGATAGAAGGCTATGGAGTGTGGTAAATGTTACACTCCATCATGGACCGCGGGGAGGTCAGCGTGAAGATTTCAACTGTTTCCATGACAACAGCCGGCCCTGCCAGTTAAAGTGAGTGGAATTTAGCGTGGGGGCTGCCACTCTGCCCCATGCTGTCAATGAGCGAGCACACACACACACACACACACACACTCACACACACACACACACACACACACACACACACACACACACACACACACA
>JAOYMR010000026.1:20124860-20143625 GCA_025802075.1 Tenebrosternarchus preto | reverse complement strand
GAGAGAGAGAGAGAGAGAGAGAGAGAGAGAGAGAGAGAGAGAGAGAGAGAGAGAGAGGGAGAGAGAGAGGGAGAGAGGGAGGGAGAGGGAGAGAGAGAGGGAGAAATAGAGAACTTGCATCCTGTAACTTGAGGCAAGGTAACAAGCCTGCTCTGAGCATAAGATATGCCAGCATGACTTTCTGAGAACTGGGGATGCTGTGGAGAATGGTGTGATGGGAAACAGACAGACAGTCATACAGGCAGTCAGATAGACAGGCTGCGTTTGGTGAGAGAAGCGCAGCTGAAGAATAATGAGAAAATGTGTAGTAATCTTGGGCATCATCTGATGATCAGTTTACTGCAACACGTGACAGACGGTGTACCTGCTAAAAGTACTGCTTATCGGAGATACATGCCTGCTAGCAAAGGAATCAGGGATCATATCTGTGCTATATCACGTTCCCTCCATGGATGGCGGCTCTCAAGGACACAGCTTACCGCGCGCTTACTGGGACCACAGGACGGGCCTTTCTTCTTTCCTCCAAGTGACCGTCCGGCCAATCAGGCGTCCTCGTGGTCACAAGGCGGGGTCACCCACTTACCACTGTCTTGCAGGTCCTCTGTTACTTGTTACTCCATCGTAACACCGTAGTATGAACACGTAGTACGAACACGTAGTATGAACACGTAGTATGAACACGCAGTATTCCACCAGACCTCGAGTGACTGAGCCCCATGGTGATGGAAAGTCCTCCGGCGACACATATGATGAAAATATGGAGAGAAAAAAAATAATAAAGTGGAAGACAGGAGTGACTGACAACCCAATTAAGCGTTTGCGTGGAGAATGTAAGGAGGACGTAAATGGATGTGGTGTAGGTGCATTGTGACTCCCCCGACCTCGAACTCCCTCACCAATAAGGGTCCTCCCTGGAGCCCCCATGAAGACAGGCTTCTGTTTACTGCACAGACATGCACATATTAAAATGATAAATCTCTTTCATTATGTGATGTCTGCCCGAGACAGGATCTGATGTAATCTTAAGCCTCATCTTCAGACAGCTCAATAATTCATATTTCCTGATATCAAAGACTAGCCTTACTCTCTCTTTTATTATGCTACTGTCTGACAAACTGACAGAGTAAACAGAGCAGAGTTTCAGCTGCATGGCCGGATATTGCAACTGCTGTTGTCTGAAGGGTTGGATTCATTAAAACGTGGCGTACACATTTAGTCTTCACATCATTAGAATACACCTAACGCAGACAGGCTAGGACACAGTCAGGGGCGTCTCAATTCCATTAATTGACAAATTCAACACTTTCCTTGTGACAATTTGCATAGAATACAGTGGGTGAGATGAAAACGTGGCTTCAGTTTCAGCAGAACTGGCTAAGCTGCGAGAAAAGTGACTGAACATTAAAAGAAATGGGCAGGGAATTGGACTCGGGGGTCTCAGGGCGAGACTATCTGCGATTAGGCCCGTCTCTGTCCATGTGAACTAAAGTAAAGATAATTCACTAACAACGCTGCTGTTCTGAGATGCAGAATTATAACTCAAGGGCATAGGAAGACATAGAATTAAATGCTCAATTACATGCTGTAATGTTGTACAAGTATTAATGGTTTGTGACCACAGAATGTATATTGCAACTTATGTTCTCAAATGATCTGTAATATTATAATAAAAAGCAATGCAGACAGCATGAGTTCAGATCTTAAAAAAAGACGTAAAAAAAAAATGGAACAATAGTGTTTCACTGCATATTAGGTGGCAGCAGCTCAGCTACCAGTAGCTGCCAGAGGACATCTTGATTTAGTTAACATGTCATGAAGTGCCTCACAGGCTTTCCCTCTCCAAATAAGCCCACAAGCCTCCTATTAGCCCCTAAAGGCTGCAGGCCACCATTCACACACCAATAAAACCCGTGGTGATGCACATAGAAGGGCGATGACTGCTGCCCTGTCCTAATAAGGCCTTGGCTAACCGCTGATCTGTTCTGCCTACCAGCATAGAATTCCTCCCGCAGCAGGTAAAGAGTTTTTTATTAGCTCACACCTGCTTTGCGAGAAGCTGGCCAGGAGCAGATGTGCTGTTTGCGTTCTTGGTGTTAAGTGGCTGTTTGGATCAGTCTTCTCCGGACTGAGACTGGTGTTCCAGCATGACGGGCCGCACTTCCCCCAGAGCCACTGCTTCAGGCCTGGGTTCACAAAAGCCCTCCTCCCCTCCACAGCTCGAGCCAAACTTGTGGCCCACTATAAATCCTTTTACAACAAACTCCATAAACCTCTTCTGGTGGCTAAATATTTATGGATGCCTGTGGTTCTCTGAAGGGGCTGGTTTGTGTCAGGGCCCTGTGCTAATTCACCTGGAGAGGCTCCAGGTGTCTTATCTGACGCCGGCGGTGGAGGAGCAGCCGTGAGGACTTTGTTGGTGTGTGCCGCGCGGTTCTCTCTCCGCTGCCAGCACCTTCCACGGAACGAGCAAGGAACACCCACGAGCGATGCAGAGTGGGGGCCGAGCCGGATCCAACAGCTGTGCTCCTTCTGTGGCCCTCGACACCCCCCCCTCCTCCTCCTCTTCCTCCGCTTCACTGACCTGGCTCGCACGCCTCTCGCCGGGCTCCACTGACCAAACAAACAAACACACTACTCCTCGTAAAAACAGGCATGTGGTCACTGCCAAGCTAAGCAAAGAGATTCGAGGACGGGTTGTTCTCGGCCCGAGCGTCCAGCGGCACCGTGTTGAAAGCCCGGTGATTTCACGCTAGCGTTTTAGTTCGGGTTTTAAAACCCGAACGGGTTTTAGTTTGCCTCAGAGCTGCCACGTGGGCCCAGGGAGAGTAGATATGAAAGGCCATGTTGAGACAGAGGTACACTTGTCCTAATACAGCCTGCTGAAATCTTCATATTTGCCAAGCAGTATTAACTTGCTGACACAGACTGTGCATTTGATGATTTGAATACTGAGATGCCTGTAAAGCTTATTATATTCAATAACTACACATTCAAAACTGATGGAAAGATGGAAAAAATTGGTAACTACACAACACTAATAATACATAAACTCTCATTGAGTCAGTAATATACGTTTGTCATGCAAGTCTGTGCATTCTGCTCCAGCTGCTCTGAGTGGATTTAGCAGAGACATTTTTGACGAGATAAATGCTTCGGGTTCTGCTCCCCTGTGCAGCATGGGGAGCCGTCCGTGCTCAGCAGACCACACTCCTCCTGCAGCCTCCTCCCTGTGCTGTGATTACTGCCGTTTACCCTCTTTAATATGTGTAATTCTCCCTTTCTCTGACTGGTGAGGAAGAGGCCTTGGGGTGGTGGTGGTGGTGGTGGTGGTGGGGGGGGGGTCTCAATGGCAGCCTGCCAAAGCCCTCCTCTACAAACTGCTCTCCATCACTTCCCTCCCTACCCTAGTCACAACCAGTGTGTCAGCAAGCCACTGTCTGGATATGTTATTATGATAATTGTGCTTTTTTTTCCTGGGCGGCGCTGATAACTTGATTACACGACAGCCATTGTAATGGTGCTCACACATCCCGTCAGTGTGACATTTGCTAAAGGTTAAGGCCCTGACAGAAGCAAAATGGCTTTAGAAACCGAGACCAAAGGTCACCATGGGCATAACATACTGAAGAGTTATGCAGTTTACATTGCATAACAATAGACCAGCATGGTATGTCAAAATAAATCTACCTTTGACACCTAGCCAGTATAAACAGTATGAACATATGAGTTTGATATGGATTGAGTTCTTCTCATCGTCTCATCAGGACAGCACCAAAGTCAACTCAAGGGTGTTTTCTTCACACATATTTTCCACATTCTGTCCATGATTGGAACCATGTGGTTCATAAACTGACTCTGTGAAGCACAGTGGTGAGACTGTCCAGTTTCAATTCCTCATACTGCTGAAATGTGCTAAGAGTTAATGGCCTTAGACATAGATGCTGATTTTCTTGTACAGTAGGAGGTCAAACAATTCAAGCTAAGTGGATGTAAAAAGCTTCTGTAAAAAGGCTTCCACAGTAGCTCCATCCTCACCCCCAGCGCACCACAGACAGGTGGAGGCGGTCCTGTGCCCCTCACGTTTTGGCAAGCAAAGCCCCTTAAACTGGAGTCAAATTACGGGGCGAGACTTCATCCAGGCTCGCAAAGGATTTCATGCAAAGACAGCTGCATGTATGATAAAAATACCAGGGAAGGCTGGACAAGAGAAGCAGAGCTCCACCTCCTCCACCTCACAAGCCTGAGTGTGTGTACGTGTGTGTGTTTCAGCTGACGTTTAAAGCACGTCCAACACAGGAACGCTACAGTGTGATGACAGAACCCCCAGGAAGGCTGGGCCTCGCAGCCGCTGGTAATGTTTCACTGGAGTTCCCTTAATAAGGGAGTGAAATAATTTCCACCAAAGCGGTTGGAGGTGATGACAGCTCAGATGAATGTGTGCTGTAAAACAGCCAGAATAACAACTGCTCCTGCATGCACCATGAAAAAAGGGAGGGAGGGAGGGAGGGAGGGAGGGAGAGAAAACAAGGCGAGTTTGGCAGGAATTGAGAAGGACTGCCAGGTCCACGAACTCATGCATATTTGGGTCTGTGAACATGTGCCAACACAAATAATTTACGACATACACCCCACCACAAACTCTCCATACCTCCACCCTGCACCGTCCCTACACCCACCACAAACTCTCCACACCTCCACCCTGCACCGTCCCTACACCCACCACAAACTCTCCACACCTCCACCCTGCACCATCCCTACACCTCCCACCAACTCTCCACACCTCCACCCTGCACCGTCCCTACACCCCTCACCAACTCTCCACACCTCCACCCTGCACCGTCCATACACCTCCCACCAACTCTCCACACCCCCCACCAACACAACTCTGACAGTTACATGTGCGCGCACACACACACACACACACACACACACACACACACACACAATTGCATAAATACACATTAGCACAAAATCTACAAAAGCACAAAATATTGTAATAAAATTTGCTAAAAAAATTGTAAACATAGTCTTGAGAACAAAAAAAAAACAAACGCGCACACACACACACACACACCCAGCTGACAGGTGTTGACACATGCTCTTACAGAGAGACTGCTGTTGTTCTGATGGGTGATTGCAAACAAGAGCCCCAGCCTCCTCTCCTGTCCTCCACATGCCACATGCTGTTCGCTGCTCTCTGGATGTGCAGAGGTTAGCATATCTTCACTGGGTCATGCACTTACAGAGGAACCAGTGTATTCACCACCAGGGACTGTCCACTGCAGGTCAGCAGCCTGCAAAAACGCACAGAGCCATGGCTGCCCAGTACACGTCACACTAACGGGGAAGGCGAAGAGGAAGATAAAACTTCCCAGCTACCTGGAGGTTTTACCAGCAGGATCTCTGTTCTGAATCCAAAGGTATCCGATGATTAAACATCTCGTGGGGGTACATTATTATTCCAAACATCTCTCCCAGCTAATAGGCAGTGTATAAATCATTAATGCCCTCTGCCTAAATGGTTGCTGCTGCATTGTTTCACACAGCATCGCAGCACACAATCCACGGGTGGGGAGCTCACGGAACATGCAGGAACATTCTGGAACAGGCCCATCTCAAGCCTGACCACATCTGAGGACTTTTTTTTTTTTTTTAATATAAAGGGCTCTCCAGGGCACGTGTTGGCCATAATCCAGCCAGGCAGGCAGAGCAGGACTATGGGCTAAAGAGGGTTGAACAGGCCCCCACTGGCCCAAGGGCACCTCCGTTGCTCTGGTGAAGCTAAGCTAGCAGGCTGTTATTGGGAACATCTGGACACTCCGATCTCCAGCTTAGCAGTGGAGGGGGAGATTTAAAACAATAAATATAGCAGATGTTGCAGGGCAAAAGTAAATATTTGTAAAGACATCAGTGATATTCCAACGAGTTCCTTTGGCGATCCACTAGGGAGGCCGCATACCGGATTACCGCTCTCCAGCTAACAAACCTGCGGTCAAAAGCTCAGAGCCACAGTAAATCTCACAGCCGCAGCCTACAGCAACAACATGGAAATGCATATCTACAGATGCACAGAGCTCAGGAAAAGTTTGAGCGTAAAAACACTTTTAATCGAATGCTTTTATTAGAAACGTACTTGAATGTCCTGCAGATGTTCGCCCTCCTTCTCCAACCCACACACTTACTCATTTGTTCGTATTCCCTGATATTCATTAGATCCCAGCCGTAACCTTTAACTTGCCGCAAATCCGTGGGAGGGAGACCTCGGTTCGAAAGGCTAAGCTTACAAACCCGTCAGGCACTCAGCTTTAAGACAGACGTACGGGAACCCGGCCCAGCGACAGAGGCCATCCTTGAGGCGAAGCCAGGGGGGGCAGCGGTGCTGGTTGGTGAGTGCGGTGACAGTACCGAGGTCTGTGGCAAGCAGCAGGGTTGCGGTGCTGACTCACTCGCTCCACTCCGGCACAGCACCCAGCACAACAGCCCAAATGCGCAACGGGGATGAGGAGATCAGAGCCCACTTAGGTATGTGGGGGTTTTTGCATTTTTGGTAACGTGCTTAAAGGCCTACGTCTGAGATGTTAGCTGGATGTTTCTGACACTTAGTGGGGGAGTTCAAGTACATACTTAACATTATTATTATTATTAAATTAGCTCCAGTGGTTAGTTCTATTTGTATTATATCCTGATAACTTGAAAGTTTTGATGGAAGCAGGGAAAAGCAGGAAAACATGCTGTTCAAACCCAAATATCGCTCAGAGCAACCACACAATTTAAAACAGTCCTTCTTCAAAGCACAAAGCTGAAGCGCTTGTGTTCTCAACAGCGCCATCTGTTGAGACGCTGACAAAGTCTTGAAATAATTGAGTGAAGGACAAGTTTGCACTCTGCTGGACATAATGGGAAACGCAGGCAAATCTTCTTTCCTTCAAAGCCTTTCTTCAAAAGCCCAGGCAGAGCTGCATTTATCAAAGTAATAGTAATGTCCTTATTCAGTGCAGTTAAAAGAAACACTAGATGGTCCGTATTAACTATGGAATTCGAGGTTTCTTGAAGACAAGAACATATAGTGATGGTGGGTCTACTGATTCCTATATTGTGCCATATGGTGAACACTCTATAAACACTTAACCAGACCTAAAACGCCCTTTGTGAAAGAGATAAACGTCTAGAGTTTAGTATTTTTCCATGTTCAAACACACCTCACCTCATTCTACTCATGAATTTACCGACACTATTCCCCGTTAGTACAAGGGATTAAATAGCTCTGTAATCCGCATGTTTGAACACAGGGCTTTTCTCACTGCTACGTTCTGGAAGCTACATCATCACTGCAGTAAACAGCACACATGCTTTATACACACCTGTCCTCACTGATGGACATGAGGTCAACGGGATACACACACACACACACCTTCAAGTTACAAGCAATAGAAATGTAAAATAATTCTTGACTATTAACAGGTAGGTAATCACATACAGAACTGATGTTTTTAAAGGTGGGTTTTAGGAAGTTACTAACCATCCAATTTACATTTCAATGCACTGACAAATCTGAAGCACAAAGGTACAATCAAAGGCCCCAGAGCCACAATGGTGATCAAAGCCCTGAACATCTCAGGAGGGACCGAGATAAAAGAGGGCAGAGGACAGGTAGTTCTAAAGGCGACATTAGAAGGTGTTTTACCTCTGTATTCAGCTTAATGAAGAGTGAGAGAGTAAGGAAGGCATAGGGGGTGAGAGAACCGTTGAGCAGGTTTTTCTCTTCACATATTCACAGCCGCCTTTCACAGCCTTTTACACCTCCCTTGCACATGAAACGGCACAATCCCTCATTCTGATAAAGAGGTGGGCCTGTTTATTTTTAGCCCCAGTCTCTGTGGATTCAATTAAAACACTGCGACGCTTCACCCAGCTTTGCCCTTTCAGTTAGTAGTAGTGCAGTACACTCCCTTCCTTCTTGCTGAGTGGTAGGCAGCGATGTGTCTGTCTGTAGTCTGACTTCCTATCAACTGTGTACCACCCATGAATGCATAACCCACCGTTAGCTAACAAGGCTAAATCAGCACTAAGATGTGTGGGTTGATAAAATGTCCTCTAATTCCTTCTTGATCATTCATCAGTTTGAACAACAGCCAAATACTTTCCAGACACAATTGTCCCCAGTGTTGCTCCAAGCACCACCACCCCCCCGCCCTCTTTCCGCTATTCACGTCGGTGCGATGCTAAATGTAAGTGGTGGCAGCCATGTCCCTGTAAGGACAGAAAACGTCCTCGTGCTATGGATGTCGACCGCATGGGATTCATTAAACCATCACATCGTTCAAAAAGCCTCCGTAAACGTTCAGTGGAGTAGGAAGCATTTGCTAAACATGGATAAAGGATAGGGTTCCACGTCTCATCCGTCTCCCTGCTTCTGCACTGTTGCTCATGGCTCCAAACCACCATTAAAGTCCCTCTGAAAGCAGATGAGCAATGCTGTCGGCCTCCTGCCTCAGAGGCCTGATTTTAGCTATTGGAAGGAATTTCCACTAAGGATTACCAAATGTGGCCATCTCGCGTGGCACCAAATGAACACAGATGTAGTTTTCCATTTTACAGGCTGTTTATGTCTGGTGGATTCCTCTCTGCGGAGAGGAGGGGTTTGTTCTTTCATGTTTTTAATGGCCGAGAGAGACCGCAGCCTCTTTTTGTGGCCGAGGCATTTTCCAATACTAACGATCAACAGTCACACGCACAAGCAGAGATGGTTACTCCCTGGCTGTGGATCTCGGGCTCTGTGCCGACTGGGTAATTACGCTACCGCTAACTCCTGCTCTGGGGGAACATTCGCAGCCACATTAAAAAACCCCAACACTCCTCAGAGCCCCGTGCGGCTAAGCAGCTGGCGAAACTCTTCAGAAAGCATTTAAAGGAAGTGTAGGAACGCGGGCGATCAGAGCGTGAGGCAAGCTCAAACAGTCGGGGCCTCACACTTAATCTTTCCCATGGGTGTGTGTGTGTGTGTGTGGTGGTGGGGGGTAATTTCTGACAGGATGCTGACTGAGGTTTGGCTTGTGGTCTTCTGATTAACTTGGTGATCCAAGCTGTCACAATGCATTTCTTTACATCAGAACTGCTCTGCTTACGTGATGTTTTACTGCTGAGTTTCTCACAAGGAACACAGCACAGCCCTGAAAGAAACTCTTATTAACAGAACATGTAGTTCCTCCGTAGAAACACAATACTTGACACTTGAAACTGAAGGCTTCATACAAAACACAAAGTTACTGGGAAAAAAATGCAGCAAATTTTGTCGATGTTAGTAATCAACATAGAGTTTAAAGCAAACGCATTCCGAGCTAAATTCAATTGCTAACGTCTTTTTTTCAGCACTCAAATCTGGCCATAACCCCCCCTTTTCAGATCCAAATACATCAAGCACATTATTAAAAAAGACATCAAATGATCCCAGATCTTGGCAAAACCCTTTTGGCAGTCCAAAAGCCCAATATGTCTGTCACAATTCCAATCAAATGACGATATCTTGGCATCAGCCAGCAGCAATAGGACAGATGCCTGAGGGCGTGCTCTCCGCACGGCGAACACCAGGGGACAGACGCGCCTGCACTAAAGATGAAGACATTCTGAGTGCTGATGCACTGCAGGTTGTCCTCAGCTCCCACCTGCGGTACTCGGCACCACGGCACTCCCTTCCGCTCTAAGTTGGAGGGCAGCATTACTGTAGTTAAACTTATCGCTATGAACTTTCGGCGAAAATCGCAAACACAGTTCGGTTTAACTGTACCGTCTAGGTGCATAAGGGACGGGCCCTGGCACATCCTCCAACAGTAAGGCGCCTGTGAGACACTGCTTATGGTGAGCTTTAGGAGGATTCAACCCAGCCTTCTTTCTCTCTACTGGTTTAAGATTCCTTAGCGGCATCTCCTGTTACACAGCGTGGATTTATTAGCACGTTGTGAGACAGGAGGATTGGTTCGTCTGGGCAGGGGAAGGGCAGGCATCTCGTGACAAGGAACAAGATGCTAAAGTGGTTAACCACCTCCTAATAAGAGGCGAACCAAAAAAACAAACAAACCAAAAACAAAAAACAACAACAGTGATGTCACCATCTACTCAAATGTCTCACCTACACTAAGAGAAACTAGAGCAAACCGAGGAGGACAGAACACAACACTGCTGGCAGGAATACAGGCAGGGATGGTGTGGCTGTGTGATGTGCTTTTCTATATTCTGCAGCTCACTGGCCATTTTTAAAACAGGATACATTTACAAAATAAAGAAAAAACATGTGTCTGAACCTTATTTTTAGAAGATTTAGGAGACCCAAGGAGATTTACCTGGGTTTTTGAAGGGACAGTCAAATTGATTTATATGCCGCTTTTTATAACAGGCATTGTCACAAAACGCAGGGGTCCGATTCCAAGCCCCCAGTGAGCGAAGCTAAACGAAAAATTCTCTAAGAGCTTGAGGAAGAAACCTTGAGAGGAACCAAGTCTTGAGAGTTTTGGGGGAAGGGTGCTGTGCATCCTCTTCTGGTTGACATCAGACACAACAATAGAAAATTGAAGCAACAAACAACTCTGTACTGGATTCTTAGAAATCCTAAAAATCTGGATTTGATAAGTGGGTTTTAACAGTTCAACAGTCCATCCCACTGGACTGTGAGCAGAAACCACAGGTCAGTGGCTCAGTGCTATCGGCAAAGCTGCTCTGAGCAGGATTATGGATAAGAGGAATAATCCAATTTAATGTGGACTTGACTGAAGAACACCAAGCCCTTCTTAAGGGCAGATGAAAAGAGAATGGCAATTACACGGGAAGACATGACAGTGAGTTGTTTTGCTGAGTGTTTTGGTTGTTAAATAGACGAGAGGAGTGGTAAAATGGTTTTTGCATGTGTTCGACAGGGAATATGTGTTGTCTCAGGTCAGGAGACGTTAGACATTCCAACATCCAGCATGCTCAGAGATACCAGCCAGCTCCACCATCAACAACCTTATCTCAACAAGCATTCCTCAACACCAAGTGATGGGACATCATAAGACAAACTACTCATAACAGCAAAGTCCTCAAACATTACAATACACAGCAGGAAGAGTCTTAAATGGTACAACTATGGCTGGTCCATGTGCTTCGAATTAGAGGGGGAGATTTACTGTTTTATAGTGATGTGAGTGGAGAAAGAGGTGGAGTTACAACAACGAGTGAAGTCTGCGCAGCGTAGAGGAAGCTGAAAGCAACTTGCCGCCAACACTTGTTAGGGGGCTGTTAAATGCCACGTTGTGATCTTTAAGCACCACTGAATAATCGGAGAAACAAAAACATACCCAAAACAGACATCTGGTCTTGGTTACTGCACTGGAAATCTGATTAAAGGCAAATCTCCAGCCACACAGAAAGGCGTTCACCATTCATTACTGAGAACAGCTTAGACAGATCAGACCACAAAGAACTAAACTCGAAACCAATGTTGTGATTCACTCTACTTTTAATATGAACCAGGACTCTCAGTAATGACCAGAGCATGGAAGTGGGTCTCAACTGTACAAATTGAGGTGAAAGGGGAGAGGAGGAGAATGTGGCTGGCTTGGCTTCAAAGTTAAATGGCGTATTGAATTTCTTTCTCCTGCAGAAAACCTCCAGCCCTCAGTGAAATAAAGCACACAGCCCTACTGCCACAAGGTTCTTCTAAATAATATCATATGCTTTCACAGACTGTAGCTCCAGTTTAGCCACTACGGCCAAGAAAATGAATAAAACCACATAAGCCACAATATCTCCATTCAGTCAGAGAATGGAAAACATACAGGTGTGAGTGTAAGCACAGGACTTCCTGCTACCCTAGACTGGTGCAGGAAATAAATCTTATTAACTCAAATGAAAGTGCAGATAAATGACTGTGTTGAGGTGAGTTGAAGGCTATGAGCACCATTTCTCTAGTTACTGTTTAAATAAAGAACAGATGGTGAAAGGTTCTGGAGAACATCTAAGAGGGTTAACCTCAAGGGATTTGGCTGGAAAAAAAATGCCATCAGCGCCCCCACTCCCCCCCCCCCCCACCCCCTTTCCTTTTATTATTTTTTATTTTTTTCCGTCAGGTCTGGGGGGGACAGGCATAGATTTCATTGAATACACAAATGTTACATCTTAATTTAGCAACACTGAAGCTCGAGACTCAAGTTCAAGACTTCCATTCATAGGGCTGTACTTGCTCATGAAGGTGAGTTTTACAGCAGGATATTTATACAAGATCCACAAG
Source organism: Tenebrosternarchus preto (assembly GCA_025802075.1). NCBI lineage: Eukaryota > Metazoa > Chordata > Actinopteri > Gymnotiformes > Apteronotidae > Tenebrosternarchus > Tenebrosternarchus preto. The sequence goes on along the minus strand of JAOYMR010000026.1, from coordinate 20,131,366 downwards.
CATTTCTTTAGGTAATGTAAACTCACTATTTCTTACCAGAAAGCAAAATGGTTTTTAGAACTAACCACAAGAGGGCAGTGAAGGTCCTTCACTATGCCAGGCAAAAAATACGACAAAACCCATCAAACCGTGTCTTGCTAAACAAGACTGACCCCCCCAAAAATCACATGCTTTTTCCAACAAAAACTTACAAAAACCAGGCAGATTATCAAAAGGCATTTAAAAGAAGCTACATTAGTTATACTACACTATTATATTATGAAGGTAATGACTTACACCTGTGACTAAACATATTATAAAATAGTGATTATTTTATACATTTACATAGCTGGACAGAAAGTATATAAAACACTCGCATAATTAAAGTATGTTAAGATTTCTGGCAGACTACAGGTCACATTAGGTCATGACAACAATCTAGAATGTGTGGCTGTACAAAAGCTTCGGTTCACCCTGATGTTCCACATATGGCTTAAAACTTAATCCACAGAACCTTATCAGCGGTGGTTTGAGAGGCACACACACACACACACACACACATCAATACACACACATCAATACACACACTCTTGTCTCATTTGGGCAATCTGAAGCAGTGCCTCTCTGGCTTCTTCATCCATGTAGCCCTGCAGGCAGAATACACACATTCAGTCACATCTGCACCACTCAGAGAGCATATTAAACATGTGAGAAAGAACACACATACAGAAAACATGTGAGAGAACACACACACAGAAAACATGTGAGAGAGAACATGCATACAGAAAACGTGAGAAAGAACACGCATACAGAAAACGTGAGAGAGAACATGCATACAGAAAACATGAGAGAGAACACGCATACAGAAAACATGTGAGAGAGAACATGCATACAGAAAACATGTGAGAAAACACACATACAGAAAACATTGGAGCCTAAACTCTAAATCATACCTGCGCTGCACTGAGAAGACGTGTACGATATATAGAAAGAACTTGCCTATAACGCCTTTCTGAATTCTGTCAAGAACATATGGAAAACACAAAACATATAAAATGTAAATTGTACATTCCAAAATGACTACAAAATATATTTGATAAAATATTTCTTACGTTTTGATCGTCACAGTAAGAACTTACAAAGATCAGAGTCTGTGCTAATGAGAAAAACAAAGCCCTAGGAGATGGACATTTTTGGATAATGATCCTTGTGTTTGCATTAAATTTGCTTCTTAAATTCTGTCATGTGAAACTGGTCCAGCCCACGTGATGCACCGTAACACCAGCAAGCAACTCACGACTGGTCTCTAAACACCTGGGTAGTGTGTGGGACAGTCTCATAACCAAACAACGTATTGTACAAGACTTTAAAATATCTACATGATTTCTTTAGTTTTATTCATTTGTTACACCTTCACTGTACAATAGAATGTGTGAAATAGGAAAGTGCACTTGAAGTCCAGACTCTGAGTCCACTTTGGGTGAAATTTGAGGAAGGGTAAGGGTGGGGTAAGGGTAAGGGTGGGGTAAGGGTAGGGATGGGGTAAGGGTGGGGTAAGGGTAGGGATGGGGTAAGGGTGGGGCAAGGGTAAGGGTAAGACTAGGAGTAGAGGTAACACTAAAGTTAAGAGTAAGGGTAGGGATAAGAATTGGGGTAAGTGTGGGGGTAAGGATTGGGGTAAGTGGGGGTAAGGATTGGGGTAAGTGTGGGGGTAAGGATTGGGGTAAGTGGGGGTAAGGATTGGGGTAAGTGGGGGTAAGGATTGGAGGAGTAGGGGTGAGCAATATAGTAAAAAAAATCTGTTATTTTATAACATTTGTACAATGAATAATTCATGTCACAATATGTAGGTTCACTAGTAATTTGGACACAAATCAGTACCAAATCAGACATGAAACACTACATTTAAAAAGCACACGACTGAACATGAGATCAATGGTGCTTTCAAATGTAACATTCATACAAACATACATAATATACATACAAACAAACAAATATACAAACAAACAATTATGTAACGAAGATGCAACTGGTCAGTGTTAGAAATACTGGCAATATCCATGATATAAAGAAAAACATTGTGACAATTGTTCATGATAATAATGGTTTATACTGGCCACCCCAAAGGGTATTTGAATATACTGCTGCTTAAATCAAAATAAGCACACCAGCATCAGGCACACAAGAAAGGAAGCAGTTTTTTCTTCTGAAGTTTTCTTTGGAATGGCAAAGATCAAAGTAAAATAAGGATATATTTCCTCTCAATCTCTAGTTGACATAAAAAAACACCTATTTTTGTCAGAGTAATTTCATTTCAGCAGGTACTCGAAAAAGTAATTTACTCTCAGCCATCTTGAGTCAATGGGCTCCTCTCAGTACATGACTGTGACATGTCAGGCTTGAGTCACAGTGGGCTCACGTGTGCAGGCAGGTGCAGGCCATCGAGGGAACCCTCTCTATGAAAACCATCTCTGCAGCTTTGGAGTCACATGCGAGTGGGATAAAAGATTCCCCTGTGTGTTCCAGCACAATAGCCTTCTAGCCAATGGCTTGAGAGATTAAAAAAAACCCAAAAAACAGTCTCTTCTATTGAACTTTGCACTGGATGCAAAGGAGTATGCAAAAAGGTCCAAACAAAACTCATGAATAAATAAATTACTCGCGAATAAATAAATTACTCATGAATAGAAATAATGCGCTGGGTTTAGGGTTGGGGTGGTTTGCATAATTTGTGTTTGAGAGGTCAGATGTTTATAAATCCAAAAAGCCCATCTCAAGCACAGCAGAGTGTCCTGACTATGGGACAGGGCTCAGGGGGAGACGTAACTATCGTGTTTCACAGGGGGACTGACCTGTAGCTGCTGCTGTAGGTGGTTAATGTGGAGGCGCAGGGCGGCGCAGTCAGAGTGTCCGACAGGGCATGGGCTGCTGGGGATTGAGGAGCTGCTTTGAGTCTGTCTTTGGGCCTGAGCCTCGACCGCATCCTCCAGACCCTGGGATGGAAAAAACACTCAGGGTAAGGCTGCAAGGCTCTAAATCTTCATCAACATCAACAACAATAACACTGCTGGTGAAAGCAACCCCCCTCCAAATTACTGTGTAGGAGTTTTATTACACAGAAGGGACTGCAGATCTTGGAGAAACAAAACAAAAATGTAATGTGCGTTCAATTTGGGAATGTCTGGCACCAAAGCTGTACGATTCTTTGAATATAACCCAGATATGAACAATATGATTTGAAAAGGGTAATGGTCATCCTTGTTCTTCAAACCTTGTCTTGTCCTTCAGGAGGGTCTGCCAATATTCTCTCCTGATCAGCCCTGATGGAGGACTCAATGTGGTCAGTACTGACGGAGGACTCGGTGTGGTCAGTACTGACGGAGGACTCACTGGTTTTGCTAGTTGGCTTCATATTCTCCTCCGCGGTTCCACCAGCCTGTGCATCTTTACTGTCTACTTGTTCTGGGTGAGATTGTCTCACAGGCTGAGCAATGTCTGGCTGCCCGGCTCCCACCAGCTGCCTTGGAGTCTCCTCAGTGTTTTGGTCCCTCTGCTTGGTCTCCATCTCTTTAATGACCAGCCTAAGCTGGGCCAGCTCTCTCTCCTTCTCCTCCAGCAGGGTCGCTGGCACAAACCTAGCCTGCAGCGCCTCTTGCAGGGTGTCCAGTTCTGTCTTCTGATCCTGCAGCTCAGTGAGGAGGTCTCGGTTCTCCTCCTCAGCTCTTTGCTGCTTCTGCAGAGCCTCCTTGGCCTGGGTCTCCGCCTGCAGGAGGGCTGCTCTGAGAGTGCTCCTTGCGGTCTCGTGCTCCTCCAGGCTGATGCAGTCCTTCCTGTCCATCTCCTGCTGAAGACTGTTAGTGAGGTCTACGACGGTGGTCTTTGGAGAAGCAGGCTGCCATTCTAAGGAGGTCTGCACCTCCTTGCAAGCCAGTTCAGGCCTTTTGGCCTGCACGGCCACCAGGCTAGCCTTCAGTGCCTCAGCATGCTCCTCTCTGCTCTGCAGGTCTTTGGTGAGTTTGTGCACTTCTCGCAGCAGTTCATCCTGCCGCACCCACTGGTCCTCCAGCTCCTTACGGCTCTGCCCGAGCTCCATGCGGGCCTCCTCCAGCTTGGCTGTGGCCATCTCCTTGTGGGCTCTGGCCTGATGCCGCTGCACCCTGAGCTCCTCCACCAGGTTCTCCCGCACGGACACCAGGTGGGCCTGCATCTGCCGGACCCTGGCCTCTGAGCCAACCATCCTGCGTTGCACCTCTCTAAGTGCCTCCTCCAGCTCCCAGGCCCGGCCGTGAGCCTCCTGCAGGGCGAGCTCGCTGCCCCTCCTCAGCTCCTCATAGTCGCGGATGCGCTTGGCCAGAACCGCCTCCAGTCTGAGCACCTCCGCCTGGGCCATCTCTTGTCTCCTCCGTGCCTCCCTCAGCTCCCGCTTCAGGGGATCTGCCTCTCCAGGGGGCACCTCTGCTGGTCTGGGTGCTGATCTGAATGAAGCAGGAGATGCTGGGTGAACAGCTGGGTGTTGAGGCTGAAACAGGTTAAAATAAAAGCAGAACTGAAGCTACATCACACTTCATTCTTAGGGGCACTTCATTACAAACACAATTCCATTTTCTCATTTTTTATGGAGTGCTAATGATGATCATTAGTGTAGATCTCCACAGATCTTACTGTTTACATGCTTACAAAAAAAGGGGTCAATGCCAGGAATTGATATCCAATCTTCATGAAATTTACAAACAAAGCTAGAGATAACCACAGTTTATTAAAGTGACCTTCATATAAAATAAAAACTCATTATGTCAGAATCAGTATCTGAAAGAGAGGCTATAGAATAAAGAAAGGTCATGTACCTGTGCAGAATCCAGATGAGGACTCCTCATCTCCTCTCTCCCTGGAGGACACCAAAATGGCACCAGTTAAAACAGCAACTCAGCCATTACCTGCTCCGTCAGTGGTGCTGACTGTAACGAGGAGAACACTCACCATCTATGGACAGGCTACCACGCTCTCTCTGTAATTCAGACAGGAGTCATTACCGGGGGGGGGCCGTTCACAGCCGAACGTGGCATATAAAACATGGCTTCTTCATGGTGGGCAAATAGCTACCTGTGGCGGAGTTTTCACAGCAGACTGATGTGCCGGTCCATTCTCCTGCTTCCCAACTTCGGCACCGGCCCGACTGGTACCAGAGGACGAGGCTTTGGTAGGAGCCTTGAAAAATTGCAAGAACACTGGTTAGAAACCTTAAACCACCTTGTAAATCACTCTGCACGGAACTGTCTGTAATGCATATTGTGGTGTTATTCAGGAATGTACAAATACACTGTCTAGAACATTAGTAGCAAAGGCGGCCATTTCTTTTTATTTACCTCACTGGTTGATTCACAAATTTAAAAAATACATTTTAAAAACCAATCTTTGCTTACTCTTACAGAATATAAACAAAACTATTATCTAAGACCTACTGTCTCTTGCCCAGATTGGTTATGTCTAGGTCAAATTAATGACAGGAATTGCTCACGTGTGCAGTCGACTTGCTCATATGAGTCTGAGCTTCAGCGTTCATTGACCTCTGTGTAGAAAACCAGTACACATTCTCGTTCATTATTGATTTGGCCACAGAAAGGAAAGAACACTATTTACTCTCAAGCTTAGGAGAACAGTGTGCTTACTAAATTGCTTGGCTATAAGCAGCTTAACCTCTAGGTGGCAGTAATACACACAAATGGCTGAAATGAGAACCAGGCCGAGAACTTCTGATCTGATTTAGGAAATGTCTTTAGGAAGCCAAAGCAAAGCCCCAGAACTGCAGAGGAGTGTCACAGGAGGCATGTAGAAACATCATTAGATCATTCCAGGGTGAGTCAGTTCAAATACCTGCTGCTGTATTTTCTGTGCAGTTCTGTCGGTTTCTTTAGCTGTAGACACAAAGGGAAAATTGTGTATTTACTATTATTACATTATTTGACTGATGTTTCCATTAGCAAATATAACCCATTGTGAAAATATTTGTTTATTTTTTTGACATATGCATTGTGGTAAGTGTTTGTCATCCCAGACCTGGGCTCACACTTCAGACCTTGTTTGCCTTAACCCATCTCCCACCACACCTGAGCCAGTCCTTTAAGATCACACTGCCTGGTTCAGACATGCTGTGCACCAGGTTAGAACAAAAACATCATCTCACAGAGTCATCTGAAGGAGCCATCTGAAGGGAAAAAAACTACTAACAAGAGCTAATGATAAACATACACATGTCCTGTAACTGGTGGGAGGATCTGCATGTCCTCTGCTGAGACCTCAGTTTCATTGGGAAGTAAAATATACAACAACAACTGGCCTTCAGAGGCTGCTGAGTGTAGCTTTCTGAGAAGGCCTTCATATAACACACCTTGTTCTGATATCCCAGATTAATACATGTACAACACCTTGTTCTGATATCCCAGATTAATACACGTACAACACCTTGTTCTGATATCCCAGATTAATACACGTACAACACCTTGTTCTGATATCCCAGATTAATACATGTA
>JAOYMR010000026.1:20084934-20119595 GCA_025802075.1 Tenebrosternarchus preto | reverse complement strand
CCCCCCCCCCCCCCCCCCCCCCCCCCCCCCCCCCCCCCCCCCCCCCCCCCCCCCCCCCCCCCCCCCGGCCCCCCGCCGGGAGAGGTAGCTTCACGTGTGCCAGTCCTCACCTGCATCATGCAGTGCTGTCCTCCCCTGCAGATCTGTGCTGTCAATAGGACTCCTGCACTGTGGAGTAACATTCATGACACACAAATCTTCAGTAGTTCTTACATACATCACGCCTTGTTTTCCCCTTTAAAAAACTTGCTTCTGCTCATTTTCTACACTCTTCTTATGCAATAGTGACTCACAAACGAGGTGTTTCTTTGGTCAAGGCTAATCTTTTTCACCCAGTGAAGTGGGTCCCCATTTTCTCCACAGTGTTTCTATACACTGAGCCTTTGTTGCTGGGGTATAAACAAGTTGGCGTAACCTCACTTCAGCCCAGACGTTTCACTTAAAGGGAATAAACGAGGAGGGAATGGCAGAGACGAGCAGAGTGCATGAACACAGCATGGAGCGCAGAAGAAGAGAAAACAAAAACAAAACAGCCAACTCCACTATGTTGTGTTCGGCACGCTCTGGGAAGAATGGTCTTGGTGGGGCTGTTTTTGCAAGTCACATCAAGAGCCCCCCCTATCCCCCCCCCCTCGCAAGCCTCTCTTCCTGTGATTGTTAGTAAGTGAAAGGCTGGTACCTGCAGCAGTCTCTGCACACATGCAGAATGGCCCCCTCCTGCAGAGAGATGCAGCGCTGTTTTACCTGCGCAAAGAGAACAACGTGGACACACCGAACATGCGGACCGCGCACGCAGACACGGCTGGTCGCCACGGCAGCGGCGTTGCCACGGATCACCGTGGAGACGCTCTGCTCGCTTCGGCTCAGCTCCGTTTCCACCTTAGCGAGACTGAACCGCCTTGAGATTGGAGGGCGGGGCTTACCAGCTGTGTCCTGGACGTGAAGGTTGACACCATGGCTGAGTAAAACGTTGAGACTGTTGATCAGCCCCTTACTGGCTGCTAGGTGCAACCTGCAAAGAACAGATGGGAAATCTTTTGGGCATTACACTTTAGTGGAAATGAACTGAAATCCCCATGTTTCAACCACCAGTGTTTCTCTGTTTATGCCTGTTGCTCAGTTTTCGGACGGAAATGATGAGAGACTAACAGGCTGAGCAAAACGAGCCTCGCTTTTCAACAGATAATGCAGAAGGAACATTAGAAAAGTCAAACAGACTCTAGCACAACCTTTGATGAAAAATCTAATTATTCAACACTTTTGGACAGTTTGGCATTTTCCATTTTCTAAATGCATCTTATGAAAGGCATCATTATCCGCCCCCTGTGCTTAATGAGGTGTGATTAAGTCCTGGAGGTCAGCGTCAGATACCCAGTCATGACCGATGAGTCCTTTCTTTGAGCTCATTCACTCTTGTCTTGTTCACATTCCGCATGACTACACTAAAAATTGGTTTTGTCTTCTAATGTTCATTTATATCCAATGAGCATTGGAGATTCTCCTATGTACATTATGAAAAGACATATTGCTGATATTCTTAAAGTGTCACTATCCATGAACAAAAAAGTAAGTCCTTTTTCTATGCCTTTGAGTACTAAGGTTAGAATATAAATGAATTTACTTCAGCAAGATTTTAAATTCGCCAAGCAATGTTCCATCTATGCATATGATGGACACAATCATCTTCACACCTTTTTATCACTTGTAGACCATTTGGGGGACTGAACAGGTGTTAATATACGTTTCATTATATGAGGAGTTTAAATGTAAAATTCTTCAGGAATATAAGGATGAGCTACTTTTGTATCCATCCTTTAGGTTCAGCACGAATACAAGACTGACAAACATAACACCTGTTTACTTACGTTTGCCCACACTGGCAACCCTCAAAATAAAAGACGTCATTACTTTTCAATTATGTTTCGCAGCAAATATCTCGAAAAATCTCATCCGTTCATGCTAGACTGCTAACATACTGCACCCAGAACAGAGACATACATCAAAACAACAGTAGCTGGGTATCACTTCAGTGAAGGTTCAGATATGGTCCTTGATCTGTTCAGTCATTTCAACTACCAAACATTTAAGCTTGTGTATGAATGTCAGTAGGTGATCCAGCAGCAACAGTAGACCTGAATCATCTTCTCACTACTCAAGGAGAATGAGCGTACATATAAGACTGACAGCAGTCGACACTTCTGACTAACCTCTGTGGTGCTGGGACAAAGAAGGTCTTAGCTTTAAAGAAAGTACATCATGACAATAACAGAGTGATGGTGAACGGTTATGTCAGTCGGATGAATATCCTGCTGGTAGAAGCATAAATGGTCTCCTCCTTTGTTCACAAGTAACAGGAGAGAGAAGTACGGTTTGAAGTTTGCACTCCTGCATCTCTCTTCCTATCATCCACGTCAAACCGACAACTCTGTGGTTCAAAGAGAATAAGAAACCCTAACATCTCTTTTTGGCCCTGAACATCAAACAGAGCCACATAGAGTAGCTGCCTGGTGAACCATTCAGCTGTTCTCTCTTCCTCTTGCCCCTGGGAAGCAAACAAACCCAGTGAGTCGGCTATATGAGGAGCACACTTGCCAATAGGATATGGAGTACTATATGGAATCCACCACTGCTTGTTAAGGTCCACTCAGACAGATCAGACACTGACTGAGAGAAACACAAAGAGACAAATGTGAAGTCTCTTCTGATTAGGATTTCTCAGAATTTCCCTTTAATATCTGGACTAGTAGTTTGTTGTAGCTGGATGTGTCAATACCAGTCCCAGTTCAATGGTGCCGCCCAACCGCTGAAAAAATGTGTTTATATAACAGGGTCAAAGTGACCTTAAAAAAATATCCACAGACGTTTAAGCATTTAATTTAGGTAAGTTGAAACTGCACACTGACTTAAATAAGACCAGTCACAAATGTGAACTTTCAATAGTCAAAAACCTGTTCATCTAAGACTGTTATTAAATTAAAAAACTCAAAGGAATCTGACCCCCCTGTGGAGGAACAACCCTAATTAGATAGTCAAATAATAACCAATCCAAGGCTAAACAAAAAAAAACTGCTTTCTGAAAAGATTTGAAATGTCTGCCAAAAAACAGGAATAAAAATCAATTCACTATGAGGGATTATTTTCCCATTGGCTTTGTATGCCCTCTCTATTCAGAACAACTAAACCAGTTTTACAAGTCTTGCTGAAAGATCTGAAACTTTTGTGTTACTTCACAGTCCTGCTATCTAATATGGGAGTGAGGAGTTTTTGTTTTTGTTTTCATGTTGCCATTTCTCCCTTGTTCACACTTTCAAAAGCACAGAGGCATTTAACAATACGTTGTGAGGTGGAATCAAGTCCAGAGAGTGGCAGGTCCTTCCTCTGGGGGACCAAGATCTCATTATTATGACTGAAGAAAGCAAGACACAACAAAGATTATTGTTCAGAACACTTTTTTCCCAAGGACTTTTTTTTTAGAGCAGGTGAACATTTTAAAGGCTGAAACATCTAACTAAACTTGCAATCTCTGTAATTTGTCCATTAAAAAGTCTTAAATATATCACAGAAAAGTGGTTATTAAGGTAGACTTTTCCCCTCAAAGAGTGCTACAGAGCTTCTGCTCGCTAGCTGACGACCCAAATTTTAATCAAAAAGCAAATGTTGGTGGGCGAGAAATGAGTGACAACTTTGATCAGATTCAAAAAAGAGAAAGATGTGTCGTGAGAATTCAAACGAAAGATTCCAGTAACAAATGTTCCCTGAACTAAAGAGACGGAGCAACAATACAAATCACGTCATCTCCACAGTTTCTCTTTACAAACAAGTTCATAAACATGCTGAGGGCATCGGTTACTTCTTTAGGCTGAATGTAATAACTTAGACAGATTGAAACACTGGAGACAGTCATGTATCTGATTTGGGGGGACCATCGGAGGAAGAACACTCACGCAGAAAGGCCTTCGGCATTTAGTTTGGTGGGGATGGCTCCCTTCTTGAGAGTGGTTGTGACTTTATCTACATCACCATTCTCCACCGCTTTTACAAGACGGTCATCATACTTACTCCATTCTGTGCTCTGCAACATTGAGTAAAACCACAAGACGACATCACAATATACAACAGATACATTGTCAAAGAAAAAGACCTCAAACAATATCTAAGCTATGTCTACAGCTACATACTGTTCTTCTGTGACCAAAATGAAAGTTTTATGTCTAAAGATGGTCTGTTCTGTAGATCAACATGGACTGTTTCTATCTGTGTTAGACCAATTATTCTTTAACCTAAAGAGCAACTTTCAGTAAAGAGTTAAAAAGAGACGTCCATGATCACGTAGAACAGATTAGGCAGATCCCATATATAAACAGCCTATTTTACATGAGAATAATAGTCACTATAGAAAGCCTCAGTTGGTAAGACTTGCTGAGTATTCCAAGGGTGCTCCGAAATAACTTTCACATACTCGGAATGTCTTCAATCAAGCAGAACCTGGACTACTACATATCACATATTATTGCTCTCTCAAATAAAACTGGCTCAGGTATTAGTAATAAGGGTGCAATAATTATTTTAAATCCAAATTTATTTTTAAAGTGCTTTTATTAACAAACTCCCTTTAAGCAACTTTAGGGGAAATGTATTTCACAAACACAAAACATATAATTATTTATATTTTAGACCAGAGATAAATCAACTGAATTAGAGTCAAATGTAAGTGCAGACTACTCAATATAACTAACTGCGAAATTTACCTTTGCTTTTGTGAAATTTATATAGGTGTAGAGACTCTGAGAAAGGTGCATACGTGAAGACGGTATTTTGACAGCTTGTCCGACAACTAAATCTGCGTATTATTTCGTACGTGCGATGTAGTTATGGACTATCTGTTAACTTTGTCACTGTATGGTTGTTGTTTTTTAACTTTTACATTTATAGAAATTATGTAATCAAATACGCACACGCACGAATAGTTAAATTAAATAAGGCCAAGTCGGTGGTCTGCAAGTTACATACACCCTTGTTCTTCTCACAAAGCTCCACCTTAATAAGCTAGCGAGTAGCCTGAGCTATTTTTTTAAACGTCATGGACACCGGCCAAAAGCATAGCTGGCCAACAGATAAGATTTTATCTTGTAAGAAATGAAACGTGTGGTTACTTACACTTGTTGATGTATCTTGTTTCTTCAGTCTCTGTTTTAGACTTTTCATCGTTGCAGAGTTGCGCCCTACCTAAACCCTGAACCAGAAGAGCGCAGTAGCTGGCAGGACTCGAAGAACTTGTGTTTCTGTCAAACTTTTCCTGTGAAATCCATCCCACCAGTCAGTTACAAGGTTCAGGACTGACGTATCTCCATAAACCAATGGAGGGAAACACGGTAATAAACCGGGAATCATAGCCAATCGGCGTGGCCAAAATATCCGAGCGAAGGTCATACCGTGAAAAGTCGGTTCACATGATATACCCTGCGCATTCTTCCAGCTTTCTAAACAGATAATGGCCTCAGTGTTTGTTTCGTATACTTTGAGCTATACTGAGATATGTATGACCCATACGAGCCAGGAAGCCACATACGACTAGTGTGCAGAATCTCAGATGGTGGCTCAGTACTTAAAATTACAATTTTCATAGCGAATAGGACTGGACTTGACATTTTAAAAACCATAAACATGGGTCAACACTGAAAATGAACCAGTATTTAAACAGCTGTGAGTTTAGTGTTCGTTCATGACTTCCTTTCGGTTAAATATGAATCAAACTTTTCAGCTCTTTATTAATGGAAATGTATAAAAATACAACGTAACCACAAAGATATTATATGAATGACTATAGATGTTTGAGCAATTTACTGTGGAAAGAGAAACGTTTAGAAATGTAAATTGCTAGAACTGTATTTGTTTAAAGACCGGATTTAACTTTAAGGAAACTGATTTATTATGGCTACACCTTTTTATAAGTAAATCCTACCACCGCACGAATGAAATAAGACTTTGGTACACGGGACAACAAACTCTTAGATGCACATTTAAACAGTCTACTGTACAAAATGCACATTTAAAAATAAGTAAATCAAAAACAAACCACGCAAGAACAACCACCACATCTGAGAAGGACAATTTATTAACAAACATAAAAAAACTACAAATTTGGCAGCATTTCCTTGATAATTTGCCTTTATCAAAGTTACTGTCAATTTTATTTAAATCAAAATATGTTCCACAATAGAGAGTTCTGAGGAGCAGCTTTCCACTGACACTTAGTACCAGACCAGTACAATGGGCTGTTACATGTGGTCTTAATTTACCTTTCAGTCAACCAAATGTTTCTAGAGTCTTCCTTGGGGTTTGGGGTCTCCCTTAAAGAGGACATTTAAAACAAACAAAATTAAAATGCTCAACAACGGAACCCAAGCACCACTGATCTTCTCGTTGTTTGCGTTCACACAGCCTTGCGATGGTATTCTGGTGGTGCAACCTCATAGTCACTGGCGTTGAATAGAGATGACGAGTTCTTCACAAGATACCTATGATGGGACACACATGGCAAAATTAGGGCATGTACATCATTCTTTCCTTTTCTCAAAGCTCTGCACAATGAAACTTATAAGCAAAGTTGACTGCTGTATTCAGAACATTTAGCAGATTACAGATCAGTACAAATAAGGTTTCGTTTCCCCAATTTGTGAAAGCTGGTTTCAATGTCTAAACTTTCTTTTTACCATTAGATGTTTTTCTTTGTTTGTTTATTAATGCCTTCCAGAAAACCAGAGCAGGGCGCCTAGCCTTATACCTAGTGTTCATGAACACAAACTCATGTGAATGCTGCCATTTGCTCTTTATAAAACTGTCATGACTGTGGGATTTGCTCTGGGAAAAGATAAAGCAAGCTTCTTGATTAGGACATGGCTCAAACCAGCTTTAAGAAAAACTAGTAAGAATTAAAATAAATAAATAAATAAAAAAGCTCCTGTACGAGTCCCATTGGGTACGCTTCAATAGTTCCTTGTCTGGATGGATGAATTCCCAAAACACCTCATACCAAAATGTGTACAAGCTCCACATCAGTGCATGTTATTTATCCATAGAAAAACTGAGTGGAACTAATTTATTGATCTCTACGAGCAAAAACAAAGCTGTGATCTCATATTTGCTGTTTGCAACACCCTGACCACATCCTCTGTGGTTTAGCTTTACAACAATGATGCTATTCAAAGGAGAAGTGAGGAATTCTGAACTCGGCTCCGAATGCTAACTTGACAAAACTAAAGCAATTACATTCACATGTCCACAGTCCAGATGGTCCTTTAAAGCCCAATTCTGGTGAGATCAGGTTGTGAGGAGTACACTTGCAACGAAGCATTAGACACAACTCCTGCATTAAAATAACTACAGAACGAGAAGGTTTCTAGTGTACAAGCCTGTACATTTGCAGCAGTTTGAACAGCATTTAACGTCAGATCTTTAAGGAACTCTGTGAAACTATTAGGTCTAGGTAATGACTTGGAGCTGCGATTATAATCATGCCCCAAGTAAGCCTGTGGTTTTTACCCTCATTGCTTTTATCTGTATAACAAAATTTCTATCAGATAAGCGGCAAGTTAGGCTGATGCCCTGTAGATTCGAGGATCTGTACAAGACGTAAATTACCCTAGAAAACCACGTAAACAATATTGAACTGCATCTCTAACCCTTGCTTATCTCTGTAACACCAACACTGAGCCAGGATCGCGCTCTCCTGGATGCCACTCTTAACCACAACTTACTAACAACTTCAGAATGGACTTACTTTAAGAAATCCTGTAGGTAGCTGAGGAGCAGGCTCAAGCTCTTCTCATCCAGAGGAGTGTATGCCAGCATGGCTCCGATTCTCACTGTCACATGTTCAGGGAAAAAGAGGCACGTGAGACAGCAGTCCTTATGAGGAACAAGTTCTACTTGACATATTCACTTGCCCCCCGCCCCCCACCCAAGTCAGGGTTGTTAATAGTTTTAAAAGACTAATATTAGGAATTGTAAGGAATCCATTTACTCATTAGCTGCTTCATAATTACAAACTGCACTAAAATAAAATTGCCTGGAGGTTTCCATCTTTTACATAATAAGAAAAATATGTCGAGATGTTTAAAATAAGAGTGAATGATCCAGTTTGATAGTTAACATGGTTAAGAGTGTACCACTCCATCACAGGTTCATTAAGGGGCGTGGCACTGTTGAGACACAGCACTGCCTTCAGTGCTGGTTTATCACCATGGGCATCATAAATCAGGCTTTGGACCACTGATGACATCTACCGTTCTGCAAAGCAGGAAAACGGTCAAAAGCTCGACAGCTCGTACCGAAGAGTCTCAGCAGGTGCGGTGAGCCATATATCTGAGACATGGAGGTGTCCGGATGGTTGGCCAGGATCTCGGCATACTGTGGCCTTTCAAACTTGTAGAGGAGCTGGGTGCCTAGCATAACGTTGAAGTACTCGCGGATGCCAGCAACTACTTCGTTCACAGCGTATTCCCTAAATAACGACATTAACAAGAGGCTGAGAACATGAAGGAGAAAGCATTTCAACCAAAACTGTGCCAGATTTGAAAAATGGATAACTATTTTCTTGAGTCATAATTTGTAACCAAAGCAATCAGTTTAAAACAAAACCAAACACAATCTACTCCTTTAGTACATGATGTTACTTGATTTTTTTTCTCCCTTTAGAAAGAACAAAGGAAGCATTCAGGTTACACAGCCTGCTCTGACCTGCTCAAGTGGTCTGTACTTTAAGCAGAACAGTCCAATTTCCCAGTGTAAATCATTCAGAACATGTTTAACAGCATTTCTAAGGATTACTGCTGCCTAAAGCAAAGGCCAGTTTGCTGTCGATAACCACACGTCGCCCGACACCTTTCTTCCCCTGCCTGCCTTGTACTTTCTTCCATATTAAATGTACATACTTGTTATCACAGTTTCCTCTTGACTTCTTGTAATTTGCATAGTCCTCCAGTACAGCGTCAACATTCTTTTTTGCTGGCAGGTGGAAAAGCTATTAATAAAAACAACAATAACTATGTTTATAGTTTGCCATTATTTCTCTCACACCCCCAACCCCTCCTCCACCCCAACAACAACAAATCACCCAAAAATGACTTTAGTAAATCTACATGATTCAGTGTAGATTATAGCAAACTGACAAAACAAACAGGCTGCAGAAAAGACAACAAGACAGACTTAAGGTTATGTAGGATTTAAGTATCACCTGCTTCTGTCTGGTGATAAGGTCCCAGTCGTCGACCAGCCATGGTTTTAACTCCTCCGGAATCTTCACCTTTACTTCTACCCGGTTGATAAACGTCTCTTCCTGAACCAAAAACAGTTTGATGAATAACGACCAGAAAATATCATTGTGATATCAAAACAACTAGTTAGAAGAGCAGGAATAACCAACTGCAAGTTCACCAAAAAAAGACAATTTAACAACTTAACAGTTTAATAAAAGTCATTTAATAACTTAACAGAAGTTTAATAATGAGAGAACAAAAACAGCAGAAAAAAAAACCCTACAAATACATACTGACCCCAAGAAAAGGGGGGGAACCATGTCAGGAGTGGCATAAGAACAACAGTTTAATAGAAATGCATGGATGGATGCACGAGTGTTATGGTCGGTTATGGTAAACATACACTTTCCACAGTTGGGTCAACACGGGCCCTCTTCTTGCGTGGGGGGTGGGGCATTTCTGCTGTGCTGGTGCCCTCTCCAGCTCCTGGTGCTACAACAAAAAGGACCAATCAACGTCTTAATTCATCATTTCATTGCTTGTCAGTCAATACTGCAAATTATGTTGGATATCCTATAGTAAACATCCCTATATCCTCATAAACCTCCCAATAAACAAAAACAAACTACATATTTAAATTCCAGTGAGGTCAAAAGAAACGTCAACTTACTTTTTTGTTTGTTCTTTTTTGTTTTCCTGAAAAGTAAAACGGTTTATAGGTTAATTTTCCTCTTCAGAGACAATTCTGAGTTTACGCGGGTCTGAAAGCAAAGAGGACTCACACGTCTACGTTCTTCTGCTGCACTGCAGCTATCTTCTTGCTTGGTGCGACTCCTCTCATCCTGCCCTCAACATAATGGTCTCTAGAGCATGGACAAGCACATGCACTCTAGTCAGACAGCAGCAGATGAAGTTTGATGCCATTCATTCCTGCTGGGTTTAAACCA
Source organism: Tenebrosternarchus preto (assembly GCA_025802075.1). Taxonomy (NCBI): domain Eukaryota; kingdom Metazoa; phylum Chordata; class Actinopteri; order Gymnotiformes; family Apteronotidae; genus Tenebrosternarchus; species Tenebrosternarchus preto. Next base: position 20,109,391 of record JAOYMR010000026.1, on the reverse strand, counting down.
TGATTACGAAGGAAAACAACTTCCTTGCACAAAGCATTATATATTCAGACGCTAACTAAACATCCCTGTCCAAAAGCAGAATCGTTTTAAAACAATACGAGAAAAAGTAACAACTAGAATCATGTGACATATTATGCACATCAAGGTTCTCTCATTGGTTGAGCTGCAGTGTATAAAACTCACTGGTTTGCCTTCTGAAGCTCTTTCTGTTTCTGTAGGTTACTGTCCACATATTTGAGCACACGGCTTTCAGGAACCCATTCGTCCCAGCTAAAAACAGGACACATTCGTAAAGCTTTTCCTAAGCAAAGAAATAAGTCACGATCAAAACATGCTGTTACGGAACCTCTAATTACAATTACGAACACTCACTTCTTATTCCATCCACTGTAATGAATGAAGTATTTCACTTGCTTATCCTTGATATTGATTTTTACACACTGCAAAGACAAATGTCACAAACAAGTAAACATTTCCACATGAACTCTGACAGCCATGTGTACTTTCATTTTGTCATAATCATTACCTTATTATTAAAAAATATTAGAGAACCAAGTCTGACCAAGCATCCAAAAACACCAACTTCTACAATAAATATGAAATGCAGTGGCTTATGAAAAGGTGTATTGGTACGTAAAGAATGCTTTTTTTTTTTTTTGATCAAGGTTTTTTTAATTAAATTTAACATGATACACTATACATATTCAAACAATACCGTAAAGAATGCTTTTGAAGACCTTTTGTTAGCTTCACCTGCTTTTACAAAAACAGTAAAATAACAAACCATACATATACCTTAGCTTCGTATAGCAATGGCCCATGAAAACACAGCACTCGTTCACCTGAAACAAAGAACCATAAAGTCAATCAAGCTTCTCTCGTCTTTGGTCGTTTTTTCCCCCCAGTAAAGAAATGCTGACTATGGTCGCACCTTCCCCAGCTCACACGTACTCCTAATCTACAGCCTTTAATTAAGCACAAGCCTGGATGAAGAATACCTGTCCGGTAAGCTTGTCTGACATCACTTTACTTCCCCGTTAAGTTGCAACTGAAGCTAGAGGTTTAGCACAAACATCTGAAGCTTGGATCCAGATGTCACAGATAGAGTGACACGGTCCTGGGGTGTTTGACTGGTGCGTTATCACGCATAATATTCTGATAGTTTCTTTTGTGCTGCCAGGATTCCCTCTTCTCTCTGTCACTTTAGTATGATGACTGTCAAAAGAGATAAATACATGGCTGTTGACTGCCGTGGTGCACATATCTGCTACTCACTCATGCACCTAACCAGCCAAACCACCTTTTATTGGCTTGGGTTGAACCTTTGATCAGATGTGATGATTAGAAGTTTCAAGTTAAGAAAGAAGGCTGACGAACAGAATGAAAAGCACGTTCTATATGTTTTGGTCTGACAGGGATTCTTATTTCGTGCTTTTAGATTTGAGGTCATAACACATTGTGTGTTATAATTCTAAACAATCAAGTGGTTCTCCGACACTTCACTAGTTATATGAGGCAGGAAAAATTGATCTGTAACCTGATGAGACCGTATGAAGCTCCCACTGTTTTGTTCACACCATCAATTCATGAGGAAATAAATAATATACTGACAACTTTTAATTAAATCACGAAACCATGACGTCAGTTCACACTGATGCCAAACAAAAACAGGCGCCGAAATGTTGCAGCTTGATATTAAAACACGTTACCGAGTCATACGATATGTGTGGAATCAATAAACACCAGCATGAACTGATGATAATTTAATGGGCTTTAATATCACATAGTTATGCAAGCGTTAGAAATAACTACCTGCACGCCTGTCAGTAGACAGGTAGATAGCCAGCTAGCAGTTTCTTAAACCACATTGCTAAGTAGACAGGTTAGCTGTAGCTAGTTAGAGGTTTCGATAACCTTAACCACAATTGCGCCTACACTTAACTAGCTAGCTAACTAACTACCTAACTACCAAATCAGACACATATCCTAGATAACCAACTGTGCTGTCTAGTTTTAAAGCCGACAAGTAACCTTTCTGGTTAGCTAGCAGGTTAGCCTGCTTGCTTGCCTGCGTTAACATTACGATGCAGCGTAGAGCGGGTTTAAGCACTGCAGGACGATTTGTACTTACAACGTACCAGTAACAAAGAACGCCGCGCATCTTATTCACGTATATCTAACGTCTCAAATAAAATCGCTTATGCCAGAAGACCTACCTAGTCACCACGGCTCAGTAGCTTTGTGTTTGTGTAACCCAGCAGGCTAGCTAAGCTACTGCGCGCGCCATTGTGCGAACGCGAGCAGCGGCGGCTCCCGCGAACAACGGAGCGCTGCACGCGCGGAGCCGCGACCGATTTCTAGCCGAAATACTACATTTCGAATGACGTCTTACCTTCTTGAAATTTAGGTTTAGGGTCCTGTTTAGGCGCCATTCACAGATTAAACAATAAAAATAGCTGGAAAATCACATCCAGGCATCGCCAGCTCCGATTTTGGTCAGATACGGTGAAGGCGCCGCACTACGTTTGTCTCCTGACGCATTATTTTAGCGCCCTGTGTCACGTGACATCAGCCGTGTTTGATACGAAATCCAGGGCAGACTTGTTTAGTGTAATTTTCATTCAGAAGGTTAAGATAAGTGTTGTCACCCGAATTAAAAATACTGAAGATAAATCCAATAGGAGGAGCAAGTCTAAGGTTTGAGATTCTCTTCCAGAGTTAATCGAAAAGGGCTATATGATAGAGCTAGAAAACAATCGTATTTAGCATGGCCATAGGGGTGGGGGCATTACAGCAGCCTAGCATAGGTCGTCATCATAGGTCATCCTGTCTCACCACCCGTGCACATCCGGAGAATTCCTGTACTGCATGTGCCTATACAGGAGGAGCATGGTGCATGGGCTGGCTGATGTGGGTCATTTAGATGTGGGCAAATGTACCAGGTCTGAGCGCGGCCACAAAGCTGGAGGAGTGGTTAGTCAGGGATTTCTGATGGCCCGTTCGGAGTTCCAGAGAAGCTCAACAACTCATAACTTTGAGTGGCTCTTTTTCAGTTATAGAAGTTTTTTATGCTGTGCTCTAATTTTGACCTCCTCTGTGTGTGTGTATGTATGTATATATATATATATATGTATGTATATATATGTATGTATATATACATACACACAATTGCATACATATGAATATGATAGAGGGAGAGAGAGATAAAGACAAACATACAGATAGTTGGACTTGTTTTTATTACAGCTAAATCGCTCTCTACATAAAACAAGTAACATTCATTAGGTAAACAATGTATCCCAAAGCAAATAAATAATTTATCTGATATTTTGTACAAACCGATAGTGGCTTGATTTACATAATGATCTCTCTCATAATGTACCATAAAATAATACAATTTTAAGGCAGAGAGAACTCCTGCTTGCCAGTGTCACTGGTACAGCTAAAATGGGCTCCCGTGCTTTTTTCTATCTGGAAAAGGAGAAAGTGAAACCTAGGGATCCACAATACATTCTAAAAGAAGGAGTTTGGATGTCAATGTGTGCCTGGTTAAATAAAAACAAACAAACAAACCAATTAATTACAGGGTGCTGAGCTGAAGATACTTAACTTATGGTGTAAATTAATTTTAATCTTTATTTTGCCAAAATTGTTTTTCTCTTAGAAAATGTTGGAAGTGGTCATGGTCCCTCAGTGGGTTTATAATGATTTTAAATCAGGCCCAGCATGTATGCATGTCCTGTGCATATAAATATATGCTTTTAACAAAAGTTAGTGTCTGGACCATGGTGACTGAGCAGTGGTAATTGATAACTACAAGCAATATTAAGTCTTATTAGAAGGTCAGGTCACAAGGGAGCCCGAGCACACCCACACTCAGCTGGCCGTCGTCATCGCTCAAGTGTTTAATTGGGGGGAGAATTATCAGTCAAATCTGACAACATGACAGATTTTGGAGATGGAATTAATACCTGAAGCATCTGGTGCAGCACAGACAAAGATCAACGTGAGAGAACAAGAAACACAAGGTGAAATAAACTTCTTACAATGCAAAGCAAGTGATGAGCTCTTTAAATAATTAATAAATGTATGACAGTAAAGCATAATTGTCAAACACATAGTAAAAATATAATAATATATATATATAGATAATAAATAAATTCAAATTTATACAAACGGCAGGGGGGGGGGGGGGGGTCACATGAATGGAAGGCACCAAAGATGATGTGGCTGCAAGTTCATCAACAGAAGCTGAAAGGTTATTTAAAATGATAGTTACATATATTGGCAAGTAAAGGTTTCTTTACCCATTCGTATCTTTCTACAGAATGTCTAACTGTAGGCATCTATGATCTGATCAAAAACAAAACCCTGCCAAACTGTTAAAAGTATCAATTTAAAGAAAGTTGATTACCACAGCCATAACTATGAAAAAAAAGAACATCGCATAATTTGAAAAGTGGATTATTGTTTTGTTACTGCATGCATTTACATTTCTGACCACAGGGCTCTTCAAGCCGAATACTTACTAGACACAGTGACATAATGTATAGGCAAACAAAGATGTACGATCACTGTTAACAAATCCCACTTCAGGGCAACGTGGTTCCTGTGGCACCATTGATGAAATTGAAAGGAAGTGCTGCTGATTTGAAGAAATCAAGGCTGATGATCAGGAAATCACCCTTAGCCATGAGCATTTATTCCAAGGAAGCCACAAGATGGTCCACCTTCAGCCTCACACTGCTTGGCTCCTGACAAAAAGCCAACATGCTCATAACAAGGATTGGAATAAGGACACAATTTCACTTTAACAGATCTGCAGGCAGACAGGCCTCCAATAGTTTTCTGACAGAAGAACCACTGATCTAAGGGAAAGCTCAGGTGGTGACCACAACGGTCCTGATGCCATCGTGTTCTTCTAATGCACCGCTCAGACCCACGAACGATTTCATACATGCATCACGCTACAGTACTTGACACTTTCCATTTAGTTTTTTTTGTGTGTGTGTGCGCGCGCGTGCGTGTGTTTGGTCCCCCCCCCCTCCAACAATTAACAAATCATGGTTAGCATTCAAACCTTTATCATCTGAAAAGATGTGATATTTGTGCATAATTTAATCAAAACTGCTGTTCCTTCCACAAATATTACCAAGATGAAAGTGAAAAGAAAGCTGGAATAACAGGTGACGGCTGTTACCGCTCTGAGCGCCTCATGGCTAGATCCTGTAATGGCATATGTAAATGATTTTATACAGTACACAAACTACATAACTTAAAGCCTCATAAATTACCTGCACAAGAAAATGTCTATAAATAACATACTGACCCCCTCAAAAGATCAATACAATGTCTGAGGCCAGAGTCTTATGAGAAGATGAAAAAAAACTGATCAAGGTGGATTTGATTCCATGATTGGGAGTGAAACAAGTGTTTCTGAGGTGAAATAAAATAGCAAAAGAGTATAAAAGGTACAGAATAAGATAGTCAAGGGACGACACAAGGGGCTGTGAAAAAAACATCTTCAGTATCCACACAAAAAATATCAACTGAAGTCACTCACTGGGCAGGCAGCGTCCTATTGTTTATGTACAAAAGTAAAACTGAAAATAGATATCTCTTCTCTGTACAGCATTTTTTTTCTTCGTATCTTTTTGTACAAAAGTCTTTGTTCTCTCTTTTTCTTCTTCTTCTTCTTCCTGTCTTCTTTTTGCCCCGTTTTGGATTTAAATCCTCTCAGAGTGCTCTGCACTTCTCGCCTCTCCCACAGATGACAAGCAGGGCCAGTCTTTGGGAGCGGCGCCCTCTTGTGGTCAGTCCAGCGAGATGACGTCCGGGATGGAGCCGTATATGACGGAGGCTGCGGCGTCCGAGCGGGAGCGCGACACGACGCTGTGGGCGTGGCCGTCCCGCAGGCTGCTGGAGGACACCAGGCTGCTGCTACTGCCGCTGCTACTGCCTCCGCTGCCGTTGGCCGGTGCCAGCGAGCCACTCACGGGCGTGCCGGCCTGATCCAGGTACAGCTGCGACGAGTTGTAGGGCATGAAGCGGTTGAGGAGCAGCTCGTGGTCGTCGGAGGCGGACGCGGAGGCCGACGCTGCCGCCGCAGCTGCCATCACCATGTTATAATGCTGCAGGCGGAGCGGCAGAGAGAGGAAGGCTGAGATGTGTTGGACGCTCACTAGCTTTTATATTTTACAAGACCAGGAGCTAGAGAATGATAATAAAATGACCCACGCACAGCACTTTCAATTGCCAGTTTACCCATGAAAAAGGAAGACCTAGGTGAAAGGCTTACCGGATGATTCTCCCCTTGTAAAAATGAAAAGAAATTCAGATCTGTGGAACAAAAATAAAACAAAATAAGAATAGTAATAGATGTTAAAAATACCAGAAAGGATTGTGTTGCCCAGGTTTCTCATCTGTTGCTCATCTCTCCCCCCATAGTTACTGCTTTGGAGTGAATAAAACGGCTATGCAGTAGTGTGGTTAATACAGCAAACGTCTGAGTTCACCAAGCAGTTATTACTGCAGCTTCATGAGCAGATCCCACAAGCCCCTTTAAGCATCCCCCCCCCGATCAGCAGATGGTTTGGCCTCGTACCTGATAGATCACTGGGTGTGTGGTAATAGTGGCGGTAGTCCTGGATGAGGGGGGGTGGAGGTGGGATGTAGCTCGTCTCCACTGGCGGCATGCTGGGAGCTCGCGCCACCGGGGACGCCTGATGATGAAGATTCAACACCCTGCTTGTGTAGGAAGGATAAGATTAGAGATGAGATCACACAAACCCTAACAGCTGAACAAAACCGGTCATTACCAGCGACCCATGCACTGGAACGGAGACGAACCCTTTGCTAATGGGAGGTGAAGTGGGGGACAAAGATGGACAGGCTCGTTTGGGAGGAGGTTCATCATCGTTATCATCATCCGATGAGCTGTCCAGGGTCAGGTCAATCACTTCCACCTTTTTATTGTTGCTGCTATGTGATGAAACGTTTCTGTGTTCAGACACCACTGGCCGACAGGAACCTGAAAACAGAAAAAAGAATTTGCTAAGAACTCTGACTTAAGGAAACAAAGCCATGTGCACATCTGTGTTCTTTAATACTTCAGATTACATCTCGACATTTGGTTTGATAAAATGTCATTTTGTCTTGGTGTACTTGCCCAGTGTTTTACTATTAGTTTTGCCAGATATGATCATTAAAAATAATTTTTTTAAACCATTTTTCAGCTCTTCAGTCTAGGAGCATCATAAATATTCAATTCAAATAAACACGAATTAACAATTCACAGTAACAAGACCTAAATATTTACATAGAGAAGGCATATCTGTTAAATAAAAAACTATCCAATAGAGCTTCCCAGTCTCTGGCAATTCTTCATTCCTCTAGAGGGCAGTAAAGCGAGTGTTTACAGTACATACCCTCCAGACCATTTGATGAAGCAGAAACTTCCTGCACCACCTTCTTGGATCTCATAGGAGCCCAGTTCCCATCTTCCTTAAACTGGATCTCATCACAGTCTATACAACTGTTCAGAATCTCCATGAACAACCTGTACACCCAACAGTACAACCAGTACTCTTTAAGATCTCCGCATCACTCTTGACTCAGGAAGTCGCAGTTTCTACAGTTAAAGAACCCTACATACAAATTCACATAATTCATTTGCCCCAGTTAACACCTAGTACACTCATAAATACACTCATCAGTTATTAGTGTCATCAGTTAGAACTGAGCAATGTGGTACCAATACATTTATTTTCATTTATGTATTACACTTTGAGTTCATAATCCATCCGTGTTGAGGATTAAGGGAAGGTCATTCTCTGGCTGCATGTGTAAGAGGGCCTCTGTCCCAGCCTCTGCACAGAACTACTCCCTGGTATGGTCTGCCTGTACTGTACTGGAACAGAGATACTGCAAGCATTCATGGCCCCTGAAGGAAGTGGTAGATAACTGAGCAGAAATGTAAACAGATATGACTCTTTTAGCAACCAATTAATTAAGTCTACTTGGTCGCTAATGACCAGTGAAGGGTGACAACACCCACGTAAAAGGCCTTTAAAGGTTTGTCCGAAACGCCTTTCTTGCATATATCTCTGCCTTGAGCGCCAAAACTTCAAGACTTTTGTGTGGCTTTGATCCACGCTAAAAGAAAACATATCAAACAGAGCAGAGTTTGGCTTAGGTTGTCTAAAAGTATTTGTTAGACAACCATCAGGAAATAGTACCTTTAATATCATACGCTGGGGGAAGTTGAAATTATGGGCAGAGGAGTTACAGTATCTACAGAGGTTTGGACCCTGTCAGGCTCAGGGGGCCCCTAGGAACAGGTGTGTGAGGTGATTGGGCACTGACCCGTCGATGATGAGGTGTTCATATGGGGCCTTCTTGTCACACACTGGACACACCCAGGTGGGCTTCTTCTCATTCATCTGGATGTAGAGCGTCGCATCAAAGCACTGTAGGTGCGAGCAGGTCAGTGCTCGACAGGGAATCACCAGGCGCATCTTCCCCAGCTGCCATTCACACGTACGTGTACACACACACACACACACACACCAACTCAATACTCCGACCGACTTGGCACACAACGTTAATGTTCATTACTCATGTATCCTAATGTTTGTCATTCGTATTTCCTAATATTTGGAAAATGTTCTATACTGCACGACCAGCTGAATATGAACCATGTAAACAGTGTGCTGGCAGAAAGTGGGACTGTTCCAGCTCTGGGGGACTGAAAGGGATGGGCCAGTATGAGAGGAAACTAGGCTAGGCTAGCTAAGTAGTGACTAAGGGAAACTAGGCTAGGCTAGCTAAGTAGTGACTAAGGGAAACTAGGCTAGGCTAGCTAAGTAGTGACTAAGGGAAACTAGGTTAGGCTAGCTAAGCAGGCACTGGAAAAGCACAACCATCTCATATAATGGTGAACAAACAGGTGACTAAGGGATTGTGGTATGGGATTGTGTTATTCTGTGAGGAGCACTTGATCGCTGTTATTTGATTGTTATATTACTAAATTTAAAAAGCTACCATGTGCACAGAAACTTGCTGAAAGACAAATTAAATCAATTAATTAAACAAAAATAAATAAAATACCGTAAATAAAAAAAATAAGAGGCTTGCATACCGGACAAAGTAGAGAGACTCTCAGACTAGTAGTGGCAATCTCACTGTCAGGGTCAGCAGTCAGCTTCTCTTTGACTGTTGAAATTTTTCCAACAAACCAAGAATTAAAAAAATGTTTAAAATCCAGATCAAGGATATGTTCAAAAGCAAGACACTAATATGAACGCTGTGGCAATGCACCACTCATTCACTCTATTATGTTCCTCTAAAAAACCCACTGAGAGCTCTGGAGTGGTCTGGGTTCCTGATGCCTTTCGACCGAAGTCTCTGCAGCAGCACAGAAGAGGACTGCTGTCGGACGAGGTACACGGCCATAGAGTAGCTCTGAACACAAGGCAGAAAACCATTTAGTGGATGCAGTACAGCTTAGAAAGGCAGTGGGTTATCACTGCATAGTTCAGTGGACCAGTGGCGTGGGTTGGCTGGACTCTACTGGGGTCTCTAACTCACCCTCCCAATTTCTGACGTCCATGATACCACAATTGTATTAGGGACCGTTGTGGATAACCGGACCAGGGAGGTAATGTTGATGGGCCTGCTTGGTCGCTTTGGTTCTGCTCCATTCTTAGTTGGAGGAAGATAACCCTGAGGACAATCAGAAACTGCCAGTGATTACAACTGCATGGCAAAAGGAATGGAGGGAACGGTCCTACTAACAGAGCTAGTCTCGCTGTATTACTGAGGTCCTGACAAGCCAAAACTCACAGGAAGGTTACAGGGCTTCCCATTAACTTTCACACAGAGGTTGGGTGGGAAATGGTCTTCCTGAGGACAACTCGTCTCTGATAGGCAAAACCTGCAGGAGTGAAGAAGACAGCAACTGGGTTATAATGTGAGCCCATCTAAGGAATGTGTGGGAAATGTCTTCACTGAGCAACAGAAACCCAAACACACATACGCACACACACACGCACGCACTCACTCACTCACTCACGCCGCCGCCCTAAACCTTCAGGAAGAGTTCCTGAAGAGCATGATCTGACGGTATATTCTTACATACCTTACACACACAAAACAAAGACAAAATCTCAATCATTTATCAGTTTCATCATGGACTGATACCAGTCATAATCTTGCATTTAAAAACAATTATTTGGTTACTAGATTAATGAAACCCTTTTAAAAACAATTCTTTAGTGACTAGATTAATGAAACCCTTTTTCCCTTCTGGGCCATGTCTCATACCTTAGCTGAACTTGTACTGAGAAATCACACTTGGTCCCAGATATGTCCCTGTAAAACAAGGGGGTGTGGGTGGGAGACAAGGCAAGTGAGAAGCAGCATACCAAGCATTCTGAAGAACAGCTTGGGCGTGTTTGAGACACCATAGCATCGTAGGGAAGATAAACAGTGATAGCCTATTCTTGCACTGCTAAGCAACTATACAAGATGATTAGTCGTTAAAATTTTAATTCTCCTGACCCAACCAGTTGAAAGTGAGCCGAACGTATTTTGAAAGTAATTAGAAGACAAGTTTGGAGTGAAGTACTCGGCTCTGCTAAGCGAGGCACCGACCCTCCCCCCACACTTACATCGAGCTGCTGATCTGCTGGACTTGTTGAGGCGTCAATGCAAACGCAAAACATGTTTCCTGAAACCTCTGATTGTTGTCTGAGGCTGAAAAACAATACAGGAGGGGAGACAGGAACGTGAAACAAGATAACAGGAGAGTCGGTCGTCATCCACAGATGAAAGAGGGTAAAGATAAGCCTTCATGGTGGTAAATAAGGGGTGGGAGTTACACTTTATAACTGATGTTGGGAAGTCAGTCATGTGGGAAAGTTTTGTTTTTTCATGGTTAATGAAAAAATCCTAAGCACGATTCTTACTATTCAGACACATTTTGGAGCACCTGAAGCAACAAAGGGAAAATCCCAACACGGGCTGTAATAGACACATGGATTCTTTTAGAAGGCTTAAAAAAAACTGCATAAATTTAATGAACACAAATGTTGCTGAATATTAGACAAACACATCTACAAACCAGTGCACTTCCAGCAAGCACAGCTCCTGAGGTACAGCTCTTCAAAAAAGAGCTTATGGCTTTGTGCTGCAACAGGTCCAAATACACACCCCCTTCCCACGTTACACAATACAATCTCCTATAAGCAAGGAAGCTCTTGAGGAATGGTGGAAGATAAAGAGCTGTTCTAGCCGTTATCACAAGACATGGCTCATTATTTACAGAACACATCACACAGGATGTGCCCTTCAGCCAACAAGACACCATCACACCCTGGAGGCATCAGGGCTTCTACACTCTTCCGCAAAGTCGATGAAGTAGAGATAAACATTCGATGTATTATGATGTTAAAATGAAATACTAATCATTAAAATGTGAAGGGTGAAGTTGCTCTTCAAAGACCAGAGTACCAGAAGAACTTTCTCTTGCCCTGTGCTGAGTGAGAAGGTAACCTCTGTCCTACTTGCAGAGATGGTGACTGTGTGGACCAAATTCAGTCCCAAAGACCCAGCTGTACCGAAACGTCGATTTGGACAACTCCCCTCCTTAATTTCTCCCATTATTAGCAGCAATAATTTAGCAAAGCTCTACAGAGATCAAGCTGTCATTCTCTCAGATGTGATGTAATAACAGATTCTTACTTGTAATAACATGTGTTATTGCAAGTATTTTGTGAATTTTCTATCTTGTGTAAAAAATACTTTGTTTTTGCCCACCTCCTCAACAAAACAGAAAAAGTATCAACCACTTCCAACTCATCCTTTCCACTGACCTTAGCCCTTTACATTTAATACCACAGCTATATATAGCCTCGTTGGCCGCAGTCCAGTCTGATAAGCCGTAAATCACTTGGAGGCACCTTCAAGTCCGTGACACTAAGTCGGAGGAGGGAGTTGGGTCTGTAGAAGGAACGTCACTCACCCAGGCTGGTGGGCTTGATCAATTCATCCAGCACATCATAGAAAGGCAGCCTCTGGAGCTTGACGTCCGGGTGGACGGGGTGTAGAGCAGCAGGGAGGTGTGGAAGACCCAGCTCGTGCTTCGGCCCCAGGAGAGACACGGGCATCATGGGCGAGGGGGCCCCGTGGCTGTCGAAACCCAACTGGGTCAGGCTTGTGGGTAAACCCCCGGTCCCTGCGCCTGTCGTGGAGTGGACCCCAGGGAGCGACAGGTCTGTAGGAGACACCATCTTTGTGGGGAAACGGCGCCGATACAGCTCCTTGATCTTCATCTGCACGGCAGGACTGCAGCCGGCTTTCAGCAGGTGGAGAGCTTTGGTCAAGAGTTCGTGTTTTCTCCCGTGCTTGTTACGGCCTGCGTATCCCAGAAGTACCTGCAGCTCCGAAACACGCAGGCTCATCACCATTTGCTGTTTTGCCCAAAGAGACAGAAGAAGGAAAATTTAGTGGTGCTGCATGCTTATAGAGAAAACAACGCACAGAAGAAGACAAAGATCCAGCGTGAAGATGCCATAAGCGAGTGAGACACTTCTGTACCAAAAGTCTTACACCAAATTTTGAATAAACACTGCATGACTCATATTGTTACAATAAGTTTCACATGTTTCTAGTTGTTAAAATATGCATCATATCCACTGGTCTAGTGGAACATCACACAAAACCTCAATTTAATCCTAACAAACAGCATGTAATGCAGTACGGATCCATCCCGGTCATATTCACAACATTTAATAGCAAGTCTAAGTAAATATAACTACGTTTTGTAAGCAGTGTGTACTAGACACACGTAAGCATAACTCAAACACTGTAAGCTTCAGTCACATTACATGCCTGAAACGGAGATGACCACAATTACCTTGTGTCACATTAATAAATGCTGGACGTTGGAGTCAGCAAGAATATGCTCATTCCTTTTCTCAGAAGCACCAATTTTCTTTTAAGGGTGCGACACGTGAAAGGAAGCCTATATCCATAAATGTAAATGTATACTACTGATGAACTGCAGTTCTGATGAAGTTACAGATGTGAGAAGCAAAACTTAGGAATGAACTCACACTGAACATCAATCCTTTTGAGACAGAACCCAAATGCCTACAAATGATGAATGCTCTCACGTTGCTTGAATATTTAAAAACTAAAAAGTAGGGTTCACGGCATTTGGTTTCTATTAAAAAGATGGCTAGAGAAGGGTAGATGAGGAGATACTGGGGGAGGGGGGAGATGGAGTCTAAGTTCAAACCAGTGATCCTTCATAACTAAAAAAGTGAAGCTCAGATCCAGAGCAAACAAAGTACTGCAGACCACAGTAGCTTCTATTTATCCATCTCTATGAACAGTGACTTCATTAGTTCTTTGCCAAGTACCAACTGCACAATTCATATAAACAGACAAAAGTACTTATTTTGTGAATCCAGCCCTAGTGTGTCTGACACAGTAGAGGCAGCACCAACCAACTCCCAAAGAAAACCAGTATCACACAAGAGGACTGTAGCAGTTTACTGGTCTTTACCTGCCCTGAGACATAGAGGACAAGAAGCAGTCTCCATCTTGTCTCTTCTCAAACAAAAACTCCTTTTGTTAATGTTTTATTATAGTCTTGGTCAAGAATGCAGAAACACTAGCATTGATTCCTCAATGCTAAACCAGACAATTAAATTCATGGCATCTTTTTCAGAGCGACTTATAGATTTTTCAGGATACCTTTAAAGAACATAGGAAACATTGGCAACCCTTACTCCTCAAAAGAGAACAGTAACCTAAATTACACTCTTATGCATGTTTAGCATTTTTTGACTACCTGTCCATATAGAAAATGTGTGTTCAGAACTTACTCTTACACTACATGAAGGACCTTTCACTGAAGATGCAACTGATCAATTTAAATAAATCTGCCCGACACTACATTTTAAAGCAACTTTTTTTGCATCAAAATTAGCATTTCATATTAGATATTACCATTTGCCAACCACTGTAGATGCTGTTGTACTTCTGACACTAAATTCAGTTTGGATTTGTTTGGATTGAATATCTTGTAGAAATAAAAACATTTTTTTAAACAGACTGCACTGTTTAGAGAATACAGACTATATAAAACCATTCAATATATTCAATCAGAAAAAGAAATTCTGATTTAAAAAGGTTTTGAATAAGAGACTGGAGTACCAATATGGATAATATAATTGCATTAACAACATTTTTGTGCACTGTCTAGATTAGCTCAAAGAGAAAACACTGCTCTTATATTTAGAGAATCACAAAACATTGGATCAAGTCACAATAGAGCTTTTTGGCAGCCATTCTTAGAGAGCAGGCAGAAGCCCAGGACTTGAAGGAGTACTCAGAAATTCCACAGCAGTGCTTCAAAAAGATCAAAAGGGGGATAACAGAAGATTGTGTTCTATCGGTCAGCCTGTTAGGAAAAACTCAAGCAGAGGTTCAAAGCAAAAGAGCTGTAGAATTAGGCTAACAGCTTTAGATGTAGAATGGCCAGCTAAAGGTAGAATCTGGAACAAAGTTCAAAGATGTTATACCCAGCACAACAACGGTATACCTAGCAAACTATTTACATTTTTCAAGCTTTGCACATCCGTAGCTCATAATAGTTAGCTGAATTCAGAAACCTCTTCATTTAGTTTCATTTTTTGTGGGTACTGCGAGTCAGAACTGTGACATGGCCAACCGAGAAACACTGCTCCAGAAGAGGAATGTAATTTACCACAAGTAAATTTCCTCTTTACAAGAATTGCAACCAGTATTATGATGTAGGTTTCATGACAACAAAAACAGATGTACTGTGTGGTGACATGATGTGTATTACAACATATAATAAAAAAAAAACTAGTGAAAAAACACTGGTGAATAAATACAGTAAATATCTGACCAATCATGCAGTAAAAATTGCCATTACTTTGTAATGAGGGTATATGAACATTTATGTTCATTTCATTTTGTTGATCATCCAAAATGTCTTTAATGCAAAGGCAAGCAGCAGTCAGATGCCTTTCATGTATCAGATATATTCTTTCATGTATCAGATATATTCTTTCATGTATCAGATATATTCTTTCATGTATCAGATATATTCTGACTGACGCTTGAAAATAGGCAACATGATCCTGTGGAAATGTTTAGCCTAAACAAAGGGGTGGAGCCTTTGGAAATACCACATTCACTGCTGTTTTTACCATTAACAAGCGAAGGTACAAACGAACATAAATGAAAAAAAATTGTGTACAAGTTATTTATTAAAAGTAAAGCAATTATGATTTTACAAATACTACTTTCTGGAGGCTTCTTTACATAGCTGTTCATTGGTGAACAGCTTCAAGCTCTGCTACAGTGCTGAAGTCATTATAGAATGTTTTAATTTTAATGCATTTAAAGTTAGCTTAGTTGTTGTTAGCACTTATGGCTCTTAGCAGGACAATAGTTTAATGAGACAACTTGTTAAATGTCACCGATACTGAAAATAGGAGCAATTACTGCTGTTTTTGTTGACCAAGATTGGTTGCAAAGGCTGTGAATATACTGGAGCTGCTGTTTTAGCATAAAAAAACTGCATCACTATGGAGACCAGAACCCTATCAGTGCTTTAAGAAAGTCTATGTAGATAAAAAAAAAAAAGTGCAAGCAAGAAAGTGCATTTGACATGAATAGTATCACTACTGCTGAAAACCCTGAATACCATCACTACTGCTGAAAACCAATATTATACTGTTTCAGAGTGTTCCGTATCAATAAAGATTTTTTAATTATAAAACTATGCTGCATTTTTTTTTTTAGCAGAAAGCCAATTGTTTCCAAGTTTCTTATCTAAACATGGCATACATGTGAGATTACTCCCATCAAGCCTACCCATCACATTGCCTCTACGTGTATAGTCGAACTTAATTTGGGCCTGACACAGAGAAAAGAACAATTTCAAATGCAAAGAGTATAATACTGTTATTAAATACAGAATTTAAAAGTCATAATAAAATTATTGCTATCTGCAAATGATACTCACTCTCCACCAATTAACATTTCTGCTGACACATCTTTGATGAAAAGTACCTGGGGGATCTACGGGCATGAAAATTGAATTATTACGGTCATCTGCATTATTTTGATTATTATTTACATATGCAGGACTCTGTAAATGCTATTATTAAATCAAACACACCCACATAACAGAGTGGCCAGGATACTCAAAGAACACAGTAAATGTTATAGCTTACCATTTGTAATTTGAAACATTCTGCAATTTTAGCACTGCAATGTGCAGCACAGTAACAATGATAAAGAACAATAATTAAAAAACAGACAATGATAAACTAAACTAGCTACTGCCATAACATAGAACACAGGCAAGTTGGCTATGCAATTCTGTTTCTTGTTGTTGGTTCAGTGACTCCAAAAGGTTACTAGTCACTAGTACATGTCCTTAGTCACACACTAATAAAGGACTATGACTAAATATTGTAAACAGTAGTAAAATGTACAGTAATATCGAGTCATAGAATACACCTTTACTGTGTAATGTTGGGAGCACATTATATATGATAAATACATTACATATACATGGGCACTACATTATATATGATAACACATAAGGCCCTATAACTTTAAATCAAATAATATACACAACT
Organism: Tenebrosternarchus preto; assembly: GCA_025802075.1. Classification (NCBI taxonomy): domain Eukaryota; kingdom Metazoa; phylum Chordata; class Actinopteri; order Gymnotiformes; family Apteronotidae; genus Tenebrosternarchus; species Tenebrosternarchus preto. The sequence goes on along the minus strand of JAOYMR010000026.1, from coordinate 20,092,703 downwards.
ATATATACAGGAATCATATGTTGGATAACTAAATGCTTCAATTAAGCACACATACACCTCTCTGCTAAGCTCTTTCAAGTTCATTTAAACATGAAAAATATCAGACTATCACTACATAAAGGCCAAGTAAACAGGGTTCCTAAAGCACAGACTTAACCATTACCAGTGTGCAACATGTGGTTTTTACAATTAAAAGAAATCTCAGCTCCATTGGTGCATGTACCTATTTAGTATTGGATAGGTGCTTCATTATAGAACCAAGCAAAGAAAACAACTACACAACGACTGAAAAAAGGTCACACAGATCATATATTTATCACCTACACTAATACCAATAAGCACGCCAGCTATACAGCAAAATATTAATTCATCCTGATAAATATTTTTATCCTCAGTGGATCTATTCGAGAAGAAAATCCACCAAAACAAGATTCGGGGTTGTGATTAATTTCTCATCCAAACGCAAGTGTCAATCTTAATAAACTCGGGGTATGTCTCGCGTGAACGCAAAAAAAATGTGAACACTTCATTAATCTCAACTTGTTGATAGAAAACTTTTAACACTGAAGCTACATACTGCCATTTGTTTTGCTAGCACTGGCATATCTAGCCATCAGTTTCCTGCTAAGCTAGCTAGCCAGTCAGCTAATGTAGCTAACGTTAGCTAGCGACGACCATTTCAGTAGCACCTAGATCATGGCAGGCTATGCTACCATAATTTCTGGCAAGAATATACTGCAATACGAGTCCAGCGCCTTTTAGCTCGGCTCTGTTTCATTCAAACAAACAAACAAAAGACAATCATTCCTTGACGTTGCTCTGGCTTTGCACATTTTCAATGCTAGCTCAAAGCTTTTATTGCAGACTGTCAAGCTTCTATCCACTAGCTGGATTGCTAGCTAGCTACGTATTAATATGCAATGCAAAGCTAGATAACCGGCTGGTAAGCTAAACAGAACAGCCTACGCACGGCGGCCAAAGTAGCCAGCTAACGAGCGAGCAAATCAAGATAGCCAGATAGCTACAGTCTGGTGCTGGTTACCACGTATGATTCAACAACAAAATTTATTTTGAGTGTGAAATTTTATAATACAATGTGTTATAACTAACATACAACTCACTTCAAACATATATCTACAAAAGAATCAACAAAATAATTGATTTCACATTAACCGAACACCCCCAAATCCAGCCAGCTAGCTAACGTAAACCGACGAGGAAGCTATATAGCTAGCTAGCATACCTAACTAGCTGGTTAGCTTCTAGCCATTTAGCTAGCTAGCCATCGAGTTGACACAACCAAGTCTCAACATCACAACAATAACAACGTTAATCGACGCCGAAACAAAGCCTGTACCGTAGATATCTCATTTAAGGCACATTCGGCACGTCGCTACATGTAAAGAAAACACACCACACACCGCACAAAGCAATCGAAAAGATTCCAATTAGAAATCATATCAATAGAAAATTTCTGGCTACGCTTTACCTTCAATTCCGCACTCTCCGCCATCTTGTTTCTGTGGCGCAGGCGTGATCGGCCCTCTGCACGTGAACTGGACGTATCTCTAATAACGTTCCTCACGCAGATTCAAAATTAGCGCCTGGTATTTTTAATGTCAGCCGATTTCTGGATAGGCCTGTGCAGACACGGCAATCAACGAGATAACGGATTATTTTGATGTCGCACTCTGTTACTGTGGGCATAAATGGAGGTTTAGACCGAAAATCAACTGTCGTTTTTTCATTGGTATTTATTTGTCAGTGGATTTAATTGGGAGTTTTAAAATACATTCTAGTCTGTACATTTCTAAATAAAAACATCACTAAGTATTGAACGCTCGTGTAACTGTTTCAATGATCTGTGGGATTACATAGCAAAATACGCACCACATATAAGCAGCTTTGAAAGCAATTAGGTAAGAGTCAGCAAAAATGTGGCTTTGACTTACATGCAGTCACTTCAAAGAAGAAATACAGAAACATTAGTTAATATATTAATATGTAAAGGCACTCTTCTGTAATACTTGGTTACACAACCATTGACAATGACACTGCAATTATGTCAAGCTCTTTCAAACCCAGCATCACAACTCTCTCTCTCCAAAGACTTGCAGTTGGACTGAAGTCACAAGTTATTGATGGTCCATTTTAAACTATTTATTTGACCTTTTTAACTGTTCTGGTATTTTTGCCCTTTATTCTTTTGAAGGCCCATGTTGTTCTTACATCTGGGAGCATATTTTTCCTCTCAAAGGTATTAATAATACACATTGTTTCTGTACCATGAGTAAAACCAGTCCCAGATTCTGCAAAGCTACCCCACAGAAGTGTGGACCGTCCACCATGTATGGTGCACATCACATTGGTCTTCACTGCAAAAGATGCCCATTTTGGGTTCATTCCATCACTGAAGGATTGTGGGTTTCTTTGCTCACTGATCCTCTTTACACAATGTTCTGGAAGATTCTTTTTTTCATGAGTATCAAACATAACATTTCAAACTGTTGAAGTAGAGGTGCTTGTGCTTAGCGATAGTTGCATCTCTGGTCTGCTCAGACCAGCTCTCTCATCCTCCCCATTGTGAATAAGAATCAGCGAAGGAAACTTTTCTCCATCAAAGCCACTATTGGCTTGTGTTCACTGACAAGGTGTGGACAGGTTTGTGTACTTTCTAACTAATAACAGTTTAGACTGATTTTGTTGCCTGTTTCAAACTGAATGAAATATGCCAATAATCATGCCCTGGTATTGTTTTTTTAATCATTTTTCTACTATTTTTGTATTTGTATTTCTATACCAAAAATATGTGTTTGTATAGGCTGAAGCTGTTTCAGTAAAAACTGTATTTTAGGGGATATTTTGCAGAATGGAGTCAGAGTCCCTGCTGGTCTAACCAGCAAAACTCCAAGTCCAAAAGTTTCACTTCCTGATGTGAAATTTTCACCTATTGAACAACTGCCACCTGTTAATACCTTCAGGGCTTAGAGAAACATTCTCACCTCCATCAGCCATTGTTTCAAATTAATATTGTATAATAGTACTTCAGTAGCATTTTTAAAAATCAGCAATTCCATAAGCAAAGGAATTAGTGCTTCAGTATGCAGTTAATCAAATTACTGGTAAGAGGGTGATATCACCTTTAATCCATTTCTTAAAAACAAATCAGGTAGCTAAGTGGGGCACCCATTTTTTAAATTAATGGTCGTAATTTTTCTGGGTCAACAGTATGTGCTTATCTCTGCCTGTTTGCGACACTGTCAGGAGAGGGCAGTGTTGTGCTCGTCACTTGCGTTTTGCCCTGTTTCCCATAGCCCTGCCAGGACTCCGGCTGTGACAAACACCACTATGATGCTGTAAACGGCCATTGTGGAATAAAACAAAAATATAAATTCTGATTTTATGTATTTGGTCCAGCAAATCATTTAGTAAGAGTAATTAGACTTTCTTTTTTGTAAAAAAAATTCTGTACTATCTATTTATCTTTTTTCAGTTGTTGTCTAGTCAAATCGACAAATTATTGAACACATTTAACACATACTTCTTGTTACATAATGCTGCACTGAGTTTGGACAACAAAATACGTAGATTTGCTCTAAACGGTTGGGGCGCATATCTCTCAACAGAGGAGACATGATCCATATTTTAAATCACGTAAGCATGATAATGAAACGGTTATGACTCTGTACAAACTGCCTCCATCAGAATTAAAAGTAGGCGGACCTGCTATGAACCATGTAGTGAAGGCCTATCAATTCCAACATCCGCCGAGGAAAACCGTGTCCATTAGATGGCGATATAAGACCAACTATTTTACAACGCCCTTCATGTAATTTAATAATCCCAAATATAATGTTAACTGTTGTTTATTTTAGTATTTATTGTTTAACTGCACCCAATGTGTAAATAGACCTCAACCACACAGCTAACCACGCGACAATGTTATAATCATTTTAAAGAGCACAAAGCAGAACAATAGGTTTTTACAAAACCTTCAAACTAAAATTTGACTATAGAATTAGACTATAGGTTAGTTTTCCATGTTACTGTATTGTTACTGTTACTGCAGTACAAACACAGACAAACACACACATACAGAGAGAGAGAGAGAGAGAGAGAGAGAGAGAGAGAGAGAGAGAATGAGAGAAAATGAGAGAAAGACTGACAGACAAAAATCTAGGTCAGGGCATGAAAAGGTAAAAGTGCCATGCGTCTGCTCATTCAGAATAGATATTCTGTACATAACATAGTATGTGCATTTGTATAAATATGGACTATAGCAAAGCACCAGAATCACCTTACCTTTAAACAGAAGTGAAGCACACATCAGTGACTTGACATTGTGCTCTGAAATCCTCTGAAACCTGAATGTTTTACTTCAGTGTATCAGTGCACTCATACATTCATATGAAGACAGAAACACCCACTAATGGCACTTCCCAGAGAAGCACTGAAAAGTCCTGCCTGATTTGATCTGTTGCTTTATGTTCAGTTCCTTATGACTTGTTCTACTGAGCATGACTGTTAGCCAATTATCATTAACTGAAAAAGGTTGACCAGTGCATTCTAACATACAATTGAATGGTATTGAAATTAATTTTCTAATATCTATGCAGTATTGCTTTCTAATAATGCAAAATACTTTAAAATGTTTAATTTGTCTATTCATACCATGGAAAAGCAAAAAGAACACCCTGTAATGCACAGATACTTCCTCTCCATTGTAAAATTCTCACAGTGAACAATAACACAATGGCTAGTCCAGAATTATTGTTATCAAAGATCACAATAATATAGCCCTCTCATACAAGATAATTTAATACACATTTCAGTTATTAGGGTAACCTATTTAAAGTGCTTTACATCAATAATTTACACAGTTTACAGATGAGAACAATCAACATTAATGAACGACAAGAATTAAATAAAACTTAAAAAACATTCCATTTTTGTAAATAACTTAACAAAGTGTCCTAACATTACATCAACAAAAATGAAATTAATTATAATACATAAAATATGCATTGCACAAAGCCACCTAATACAAGTACATCAGTCATTTTTAAAACTGATGGTTATAATTTTAATGGAACATTTCCTTAAGGATGAGCTAGATTTTATATAAATTATACAATACATACAATAATTCTTTTAAATGTAATAGTAATTACAGTTTGAAAGCTAGCGTACTACCATACACACTTGCTTATCCCAGGTCTTAAATGACAGACTGGACTGGTTTCAGCATGTAGTTGTTTTTATTTTATACAGAGCCTTCCTGTTGGGATCAGTCTTGATGTGATCAGTCTTGATGGGATCAGTCTTGTTGGGATCAGTCTTGTTGGGATCAGTCTTGTTGGGATCAGTCCTGTTGTGAAGGCGGACCTGAAGGCATCATGGTGGAAGCAGAGGAGGCTTGAAGGTGCAGGTGCCAGAACAATGACGTGGGGTCAGCATTTTACACGAGAAATGGTGGAGTGCGTCGTGAGCTTCTGGGAAAAAAGTGGATGGACCGCTTAAAATCAAAAGCTTATGTAGGAAAGTAGTCTGTATGCACGTGTGTGTGTGTGTGTGTGTGTGTGTGTGTATGTGACGGAGACCAAAGAAGGATAGATAAAGAAGATAGAGGACATGAAGAAATACAAACCTAGTAAAATGCTGACAAAAGTTGATGTAATAAATCTGCAACAAATATATAATAGAGTCCAAAACTCTCAAGGACTCTTAATGATTTATGGTGCGGAGGGGGAAGGTTTTCTAGAAATCTGCCATCTACGCTCTGAAGCTTTGAAACTAATATTTGAAGGTACAACATTGTTTGAGGGCTCTATATTTTGAAGTATTTAAACATAATTTAAATGTTTGCTTAAACAGTAATTTGTCTGTCTGCTAGATTGTTGATCTTCTTCTCTGTTTCTAGAATCATTGATTACCTTTTAACTTGTGCTGAATAGCATAACGAGCCTTTCTTTCATGGTCCAACTCTCTGCACAACGTGTCTGAGCAGGAGAGACAAAGGATGACTCAGAGATGAAAGGCTAATTATCCTACCTCATGTATCCATATCTACACCCTCTTGTTCAGATTAATACAAGTGATTTTTTTTTTAATTCAGGCATGTACTAAAAAGTCATCAAAATAGCTTATAACCCAGGAGTTATTACTGGGTCATTCAGGCGTTATTACTGGGTTATTCCGGAGTTATTTATGTAGGGTTTAATGTTAGAAGCCTGTAAGAAACTTTTTTTTTTTTTAAATCTTAGGTCATTTACAGGATGACTCGAGAATTTCTTTCAGTGACATCATAATGAATTTTCCATCATATTTCTAAATAACCAAAACCCAGAGAGAGAGCTTGTTTATTTGAATAGATCCTACTGTAAGTACTCAGCAAGGGCAGTTACTTCAAAGGTCACAATTTTTATGTTACTGTTTTTAAATTAGATTAAGTGTCCAGTGTAGTTACTGTGGGTGAAATCTTGAGCTTCATGTTTGTAATATTCTTTTATATATTTGCCCCAAATGTGCATTTATGATTTAATTTATTTAAAGTTAAATAGTTTGATTAGACCTAATTTTGAGTTTTATAGGGGGGAATATTAATTACTTAACCTAAAAAATTAATTATATCATGAACCATTATTTCAGTAAATTAAACCATTTAAAACATTGGTAATAAAATGTAAAAGTGCAGGACAGGATTGTGTGGAATGTATGAAAGGAGAAATGTTTGGGGAATTAGGATCTCACCTCGAACAATCTGGAGCTGCTGGACCATTTCCTCTCGATATGACAGTTCCCTTTTCATTTGGTCTTGGAAATTGTCTAGGAAGCAATCATCAGATTTCAGTTTGTTAATCAAGAAAATAAACAAAAACAAACAACAATTAAAGATTAATACTAATAAAAATAAGTAAATGAATAAATTACTAAACGTCTAGAATTATGCCTAGAATTATAATAGTATGATATATATATATATATATATAAAACCTTAGAGTGACACTAATATTACAAAATACCTTTCAAACTTTGGAACTCACGTTCCAGCTTCTTCCTCAGTTCCACTTGCTCCACTAATTGTTTCTGTAGTTCTTCTGTTGGAAACAAGAATTTAAATCCATATATGACAGTGTTGTAAATTGTTTTATTACACGAAATTTATTCATAAATTCTATAAGAGGACTTTAAGAATTGTAAACGTTTGATGTGTAAATATTTCAGCTTCTCGAGCCGACTAAATAAACAAAACAATATATAATTGTCATACTGGATGTCCAAAATGTGTAACCTTGCAACCTTAAAAATACTCAGTAGCGTATATAGTGTATCAAACTTTTCCGTTTTTCCCCCCCAGCCTATAAACAAAGGATAAATACAAACTACAATATAATCTAAACACCTGCACAGATTTTTCGAACCTTAATTAAATAGGCATTAATTGTCGCAGCACGTCAGCGATATTCTGCTGAGGAACTTAGGACTCCCCGTGAATACGTGAAGATGATTGGCTGTGTTAAACAAAGATGATTGGCTGTCTTAACAACTAGGACACAATTGTAGCTGGATAACTTCAGTTTATGGGATTTCCCTACAACTATCCCTACTCTTTATGGAATTTACTACTGCCGGTATATCGGAATAAAAAGGGTATTAAACGGTATTAAATTTGCGTATAACAACAACAACTACAATAATAATAATAATAATAATAATAATAATAATAATAATAATAATAATGTTTAACTTTATGGTAACTTACCCTTTGC
>JAOYMR010000026.1:20016351-20050825 GCA_025802075.1 Tenebrosternarchus preto | reverse complement strand
TACCTGTCCCTTCTTTTACCTGGCCCCAGACCCACCCTTAATACCACCCTTACCCACTTCTGCCACTCCCCTTACCGCAGCCATTACCTGCCCCTGACCCACCTTTACCCCCCACCCCCTTACCTGCTCCTGTAAAACCACACATACTTCATGCTTCAAAAATGGTGTTAATTCTGGATGTTGGTGCTTGTATTTCTTAGTTCTAGTGTTGTTCAGCTCTTCCCAGCTGTCTGTACTGATGCACTCTGTGCTGATACAATGAGCTACAATAGGTGTATGAAAGCAGGCAGATACTGAAGTCATAAGCCATAGGCAGAACATGGTACACGTGTGTGTGTGTGTGTGTGTGTGTGTGTGTTTGTGTGTGTGAAATGAACACTTTAAAATGCAAAAAGCTCCCAAAGAAATCATTCATGGTTCTGTAGGCAGCAGTACACTTTAACAGTCCCACACTGCTTGTGGCAATGGGCCATTGGTCTCTGCTCAAGCTTACTGATAGTTTAGTCCATTTTCTGACTGGTTTAATTCAACACACAAAACCTCAGTGAAAGACTGATGAGACCAAGGGAACAATGAGTGGGAATCAACAAAGTGACGTCACATCTAAACTCATCTTTCACCATTACAGCTTACAGCCATATATAAAGGAGTTCTGTGTAAATAAATGTAAGATTCACTCTCTTTCTACTTTACTTTATCACCAAAGCACTTCAGTACTTTTGCTGATATCCCCCCCCTCCCTCCCCCAGTTGGGATGTCCCCATTGGGATGTGGTTAATCAGAAGTGTGAACTGAATCCAGGGCTGAGGGCTTAACCCCAGTCCTCCTCTGGGACATACCATTGAGGAGGAGGGGACAGGGGGAAGGGGGTGGGGACATAAAGTAGTGGAAAACAGAGGGAGGGAAAAGGGAAAAAAAGGACTTTCCCCAAACCTGCGACATCAGCAAGCAGCTGTTTGGAACAGTCCACTAAAGAGCCATGTTAACGCTTTTAAACAGCATATGTATGAAACAGGCAAGTTATGACTTCATCCATTTTGCACCCATATATAATTCATGCAAGGTCATTAATTTGCACTGCCTGCCTGTGTTGGCAGGTCAGTGGGTGTCGGATTTGCGGCCAAACACTGGCATGGCAGAGGTGAAGTAAAAGCCAAGAGGGCTTTTTAAATCAGTGGGCCTCCTCATTCTTCTGTCATCGCCTGAGACGACGGGCGCGCTCTTAAAGTGATCACTGATCCCTCGTTCGGAACCGCTCACCAAAGCACTGGATCGTCCTTATTCCAGAAGACGAGCTGGAAAATCCAGACTAGCAGTGTGATTTAAGCCGTGAAAGATGACTACCATGTCACAGTTATTTAAATGCATATCGCACATGTCAAATTATCGTAGGTGGTTTTGTCTCCTAGCTTTGTTGAGCGTTTGGTCTCATTTTATAAATGATAGATAAGGTTCATGTGAGTGAAAAGTAGAAAATCGAAATAGACAAAATAAGTAATAAAAATGTTGGCCTTCTTTCTCCAGCTGTGTGTGTGTGTTTGTGTGAGTGTGTACATGTGCCTGTGTGTTTATGTGTGCCGGGTCTCTGTGTGTGTCTGTGTGTGTTTTTACGTGCACCGCGTCTCTGTGTGTGTGCTGCAGATACGGGTGCTTTTACGAGGGTGTTGTGCCTTTAAAGCGATGTGCTACAGATTCTTTTATGTCAGAGCTCTCCGTTAAAGCAAAGACAATAATGTCCGTTAGCGTTATGAGCTTAAGGACTTAGGGGTCAGTGGACTGTCAGAACGCCGACAAAAGACCCCTGCTCCTGGCCTAGGAAACCCCATACATTCATTAATGTCACTCTGTGGGACAGACAGGGCTGCAGACTTAATGACAGGACAAGTGCTAAGGTGCTCCCACCCCTCCCATGATTAACGAACGAGATCAGAGGCACGTCAGCCTTTGTTTTTCCTGCACATAAGTGAGGTGGCGTTCGCTCCTGCCAGAACATAACCGATGTGCACAAGGAGCTTGTCAAGTCCTTTTCTTCCATAGCCACAGGCATCTTTTATTCCAGAAACATGAATTTGCATCAACGGAGACAATTCTTTTGGCATTTCGAGCTAACCATTCCCTCATGACAGCACTGCGAAATAAGCATAAATGCTTATTAAATGGAAGAAAACCAAATGAAATGTTCAAAAACTGAGGCATGCATCGTTTGTGTTTTTCAGTGCTCTGCTGTTAACTAAGTGCTGGATGAGAGTATCACAGCTTGGCTCTCCTCTCCTAGCCAGATCCCTAAACAAGCAAACCGGTAACAGGCACTGGAGCTGCAAAAATAAACCACATCCCCCACGCATACAACACAACGAACATCCAGAATTCCACAATTAGGGAGGAATGTCAACGAACATTTGCAGCCCGGCCTCTGGTTTGGTCTCCTTGGACGTGCCACAATCAGAAGAAAACACACCACTCCTGGAGGAGCTCATTTGCCACACGTGGTTCTCCCTGACTCTTCCACCTCCTCCTTCTCCACCTCCTCCTCATCCTCCTGCACTTCTTCACTCTCTCACCCAGTCTTTCAAAAAAACAATCTCTCATCCATCCATCGTTATATTGCAGTCTCGACAGGCTTGGTCTTTGCCAGCCACTGATTTCTGTAACTGGATGTCTGATGATAAACTGGATCAGATGTCTGATGATAAATGGTTTTTTGATTATTGTTCTGGGATAACATAGGAAGGAGCATAAAAAAGAGCCTGTTTTTTTTTTTTTTTTCTGAGACTGATGTCACCTAGCACATCTCACACAGAGTTAGTGAAAGTACTTTCGGGATGTGCTTGGAGACCATTCCACAGACCAGAGTACATTCAAAAACAGTGAATGGGAAACATCACTGTTCCCTTGAGGAACTCAATTAGGGTGAAGCAAAGAGTAGCAAGGATAGTTACTGGATTGCTGGAATACACTTCCCATAGAACAGGAGACACACACACAAAAACACTGGGTCACTGCTATGTTCGCCTTTTTAAATTTTTGCCAAAAAATGTTTAACAATTTAAAATGGCATGCTAAAAAACAACATACTGCCTGGAAGCAAGAAAAAATACAAACCAAACTATTTTTTGTTTAAAGTTAAGATTGCTTAATTTTTCTCTAGGAATGTAAACAATAAACTATAGCCAGTGTTTTCAATGTCCAAACAATGCTAATAATACAACAGTGAGCTAAAAGATTACTACTGACCTGGCCTCATACAAAAAAAAAAAAAAAATTGAACAGTAAACGGTTTTTAGGATCCAGTTACTTGGATGTTCGTTTACATCCCTATTATCTTCCAAAAAAGTCAAAAGTAATGGTCTACAAACAATGACATCAACTTGCGCTTCCAAGCAATAAATCATTTAGTTTTAAGTAAGGTGGCCCAGTAGCTTTGAACTCAGCTTTCTTGTTCAGTATGAGCAGCAGCTGCAGTGTACTGCAGGGATCTGCTACAGAGTCAGCCAAAGCTAAACCAGACAGTCATCCAGGCAAGGAGGAATTGTAAACATCTTGTGCTTTCTCTCCAGTGACCTCAAGTATTCTTGGTTTGAAATCGGAGGGTTTTTTTTTTTGGCTAAAACGCTCTTGTCGACCTTTAAAAGTGCTAGCACAACACACCACGGCAGTAGGCAAGAGTATCCCCCTCAGAGGAATACACTGCAATTGCAAATAAATAAATAAACAAACAAACAAACAAACTCCAGACGTTGTCCTGGAGACCTGGAAAAAAGGAGGGCCCCACAGCAATTAGAGAATGGAGGTAGGAGACTTTGCAGGACAAATGGTAATTATACTTAAGACTCCAAAACTCAGAGTGTAATTGTCATTGTCATCGCATTTTTAGCCTTGAAAAATGGACACATAGGCAGTGCAGAGGGGGTGAAAGGAGAAAAAAGTTTCATGGGCTTTTTGTGAAGTTTACCTTCCTTTATGAAGTTCGCAAAGCTCTGCAAAAGCCAGATGAGCAGTTCTATGGAAGAGGGAGGGTACAACTCTGCCCCACTTGGAATGCCGCAAATGGCAATGGTTTTTCATTTATAGAATTTGCGTGCCAAGTTGGCTCCTTCAGACTTGTCACAACATGTCTAAAAGGTACTCAGAGCAAAACTGAAAGATTATAACAACCTATTACATTTTGAAACCACAAGAAGAATTCCCACAGTTAAGTAATTTCTGAACAGTGACGTCAATCGCGCTCTAATGCTTTGCCATTTGGACAAGAAGAAGTGCAGAATTGCCCGTGAATCCCTCTGAACCTCCAACATCAACACAAATGGAGCCAACCTGAATTCCAATTTGAATTATTAAGCCACATTAAATATCACAGGCCTTAGGACAAAGAAAAGATTCTACAAAACTGACACCTCGAACTTTACCTTAAATGTGAGGCTGGGTTGAAGCACGTCTTGGTCACATCGGTCACGTTGGGGTTACAGCAGTCATCTTTATCATAGCCAAAGTTATCCCAGTTGCATTCTGGGTCACATATGCCATTACCGGGTTTGTTTTGAGGACAGTGGGTCCTGGGTTTGCAGTAGCCGGCGTCAAAGCCCGTCAGAGTGTGGTTACACTCAGGGTCACAGTCATCGTTGCCCACCTTGCTGATGTCGCAGTTGGCCAGCACCAGACGGCAGCGCAGAGAGGAGTTGCTAACGTTGTGGACGCTCAGCTCCCACGTGATGTTGTACGCGCTGAAGGCCTCGTTCAGGTGCTGGTGCTGTAAGTGGATCTGCCGGTCGCTCACCGTGGGCCTTTGCTGCACATCGTCGAACACATTGACCACGCGGTAGCGCACCGTCTTGGGCCGACGGAGGCTCCAGAAGCGGTTGTAGTTACGCACCACCTCCACGTTGTCACACACCGTCTGGCCGCAGGCTGGGGGCTCCAGGGTCGTGTCCAGAGACCCAAGCCCTGGACGAGGACCATCATCCGGCTGCGGGAAGTTACCGTCCTTCACCACCAGCCACTTTCGGATCGGGTGCTCAAAGGTTTCGCGGATGACCAGGTCGGCTTGGTCCTGCAAGTCTTCATGGCCGTGCATGCCCCTTATGATCTGCCGCTGGGTGAGGGCTCGTCGCCACAGACTGACTCGCTCCACCGAACCTCGGTAGTTATGGTTCAAGGCATTTCCACCCACCATCAGCACCTTAGGATTCATATTATTAAAATTTATTAATTTGCATAGAAAAAAAAAATCTGGAGAAAGGACTCATTTGAAAAGGGTTTGGAGCACTTGAAATGAAACCCTTAATGAGTCATTTCATGAGTCGATTTTAGGAACGTACCAATACTGAATTTCTTGGGCCGATACAATACAATAATATTGTATTATAATGTTACAATAATATTGTAATACCGATAATTAGCACCTTGTTGTGGCCAACAACGATATGAATAACCGATCATTTTACCTTTATACATATTAAAGAAAGTTCAAACTATAATCTAGATATGATGTTCATTGTGTTTATACATGTTAAACTCTAAAAATGGGTCATTAATTTTATTATAGCCATACCACAGATAAATCAGACAACACAATGATTATACTTTGCAGTCAACACAAAGGGGAAATAAAATAGTTTCATTATTGCATTTTATTTTCTAACCTTTTTCAAATGTTAAGTGCCTTTCTCTGCCTTGAGCTGCTGCAGGTATAAGAAAAGCCTATGGCTGGAAGCCCCCAGAAAAAAAACATAACTGCAAAACTATTTGGTCACCAACATCAGATACTTTACTTAACGATTAAACAACAAAAATAATAAAACACAATATTAAATCTTAATCGAAAATCAAGTTGCACTTGACAAACGAAAACTAGCCACCTGTACAGTTCCGAGCACTTTTTCTGTAACTGCAGTAATATACAAACCAGGCCTAGAATTAGACTTCATCTCTCAGACAGATGAAAATTATTGGTTGTAATTATCGGCCAAAATTCCAATATCGAACTGACAACAAATTAAAAATTGTCCTTATTCACAAATAATTTATCAGCCCCAGATATATTATACACCTCAGTTACTTTAAGTTAAAGACATGATGTAATTCATTTGAATTATTCATTTGAATATTGTTCACATCCACTAACTGTCATCAACATTAATGACTTCGGAGTAAAACAAATGATGACATCTCATTCTACCAATTCAAAAAGCATTTACTATAACAGACCTACCATAGACCTACCTTACACTTCTTAGTAAGTGAGCAGAAGACGTCTCCTGACTGCTCTCTGCTCACAGCGGTCTGGGCTCCGTTCACGTACAGCGCCATGTACACCCCGTCGTAGGCGATCGCCACATGAGCCCAGTGGCCTGGCTGGTAGTGGGCGTTGGAGTGGATGGAGGTCACCTTGTGCGCACGGTCAGTCTTGAGAGAGAAGAAGAAGCGTGGGTCTCGGTTCCCCTGGTCGCTGACCGACCTGATACCCAGGAGCCAGCCGCGATCGCTTGAGGCATAGAAGCACTTATCGAAGAGGCCTGGATGAGAGAAAGGACATATGGATGAATTGGGGGAATATCTAGCGAGAGCCTCCTCAGAAGTACACAGTGTATAAACAGTGAATAACCAAACTTTATAATGTCTCAATGTAAATGCATAAATAAAGTACTTTTAGTACTTTATTTAGTACTTTATTTAGTTTTAGACAAACTCCATAAAACACTCATTTCACCCACCACTGTATTTTGAAATGTGCCTCGATGGCAGACAGACCAGAATCGGTAGTTTGCTGCTTACACTCAATTACCCTAGAGGCACCAAACTGCCTTTTCCTGTTTCCCTTGGAAGCATATGTCAGGTTCAGCAGTGTAATGTGGTTTTACTTATATCACCTTGGTTCCCTCTTAAATGTACTCTTACCTACCTCTCACCAACTTTCTCTCTCTCTCTCTCTCTCTCTCTCTCTCTCTCATGCTCCCTTTTAGCAAAAACAGTGTATTTATTCTGGACTGTGTGCATGCGATGCAGAATGGAGATGGTGGAGCAGGTGGAGACGCATGTGCTCACCAATTATTTCTGCAAGGGCCTAAAACCAGCTTTTGTCACATACACAAACACATGAGTCTCATTACCCCACAGAGACAGCTAAGAGAGAACTGTTTGTGCTTCAGTGTGTGTGTGTGTGTGTGTGTGTGTGTGTGTGTGTGTGTGTGTGTGTGTGTGTGTGTGTGTGAGAGAGAGAGAGAGTGTGTGTGAGTGGTCATCGGTTTTACACACACCACATAACTCTGACTTGTATTTAAACACCTGAGCACAAACACCAACCCATCTCAGACATTAAATAATAGTACGTAGAGAAATACTAATTGTCTGAGATGATCAAAATTGTAACTGTTTTTCAATTCAAAATTGCATTTTTGGCGGGAGTTAAGATGATAATATATATAATGCATTTGGCTCAAAGATCATTAAGAAATAAAGTTTTCTTCAAGCTAAACACAAAAATCTCCACTGAACTATAAAATACTAATGTTTATTGTTTGTGAATATTATTACGACAACCTTACTACAAATTTGATCAAGATATTTTGTTCTCTTTCTCTCTCTCTCTCTCTCTCTCTCTCTCACTCTCTCTCTCACACACACACAGTAGCAACAACAAAGGGCAGAGTCACAGATCAAAGGACACAGTCCAAGATTGGTTTCAATGTCAAGTGCTGTGAGGTGTTAGAAAGAGTGATCTTAGCTACACATTACAGGGTGTACCCATTTCCTAAGTACAATTCCAATAAATTACACACACTGGTAAAGGGCCTGACAGATTTGATTGATTGTTCTGCAGTCGCTGTGCTGATTTTTTCTTGTTGTATCTTTTTTTTTTTTTCCTGGTGACTCCCAGCAGCCTTTGGCTCTTAATCGCTCCTCACAGTCTGGGCAGTAATTTCTGAACTTCTGTGTTGAATTGAAGAATATATGACTATGAACAATCAAAGGTTTTATAAATCACTTGCCAGCTGGGACCTCCCTGTCTCACACTGATTCTGCTTAGGTGATCCACGGAAATCATGCACAAGAGTAATAATACATAAACATATGTAGACACGTGCACTGAAAACAAACAGATAACATGCGCACACAGACAAACATGCATGTACAAACACACAATGGTCTAAAATACTTCTGACTTTTTACAGCTCGTTTCAGATATTTCACAGCACCTGCCATGCACTGCAATCAATTACGTAGCCTACTGTATGTGAGATTTATTGTATGCTGCACTGACCTAAAGCTACATACAGCAGCTAACATCAGAAAAATCAAGTGCTCAGAATGTTTATGGGTCTATCCAGGCTTGAGCTGCCATTGGGTGTTTTAGGGGAATGTCCAGGTAATCTTTCTTTAATGGGAAATTTGCTGCTTATTGATCTGCACTTTGCAATGCCTACCAGCTACACTCCAATCACAGGAGCCGTCAAACACGTTGAGGTGGTACTAGCCTCTGAGAGCATGTCAGAGGATGCTGTCCCCAAGAAGGCCCTCTCCATCCATTACATGATGTGATACAGTAGAGTACAGTACATACACACACTGGACATTTATCCAGTCTGATACATCTCTAAAACTGAAATTTGTGATCAGGTAATTAGCCCTTTTTGGGGACCAAATGTCACCACTATTGGGGGGAAATATGAAACTTTTGCCATTATGAAGGCATCTTTATTTGATTTGATTGTGTTTTGAGACTAAAGTTTACTTCACTTTTAGGTGTAGGTCTATTATTACGCCACAAATCCAACAGATAACAGATTACAGATAGTAATGCAAGACTGGTAAGTCAAGCCTGCGTGTGCGCGCGTGCGTGAACCCTAACTCCCAATCACAGACGGAGTCCTGGTCCAGTGGCCGTGGCTATTAGACGTTATGATTTGCTATTCCGATCGCGGCACCTTTCCAGCCCATTTCCCCTCCGTACAATAACATAAAAGACCATTTTTGTTCAATATCAAAGACTTCAACCGAATAATCACAAGGGTGAAACTGTAACTATTATACAGGTACCTCTGGGATATCCCCGCACAACAGGGGTGTCGGAAACCGGCGCTCTGCGAAGTTTCTGCGGGGCAAAGCGTGTGTTTTGGCTTTTGTTTCGACATCTGTTTTTAATTACTTAATTAGCCCAATCACTTACTGGCGCTGACATTAACATTTCTCCGAAAGCTAAATCATAGCCGAACGTTGCTGGGCTTAAGCGGGAACGGCGCGGAAACGGATCATGAAAAATGCATCGATGATAATGTATATGGATACTTGGCTAATTGAGCCAATTAAAACGGGAGGGCGGTGGGCTGAATGAACGCGCGCAGACGGCGCCCTGAAGGAAGGCGCTCTGACACCTCTGATCTACTGCCGCAGCTCTCGCCGTTCAGTCATCGAGACCACACCCCCCCAGTTATATTTCAGAGGCCTTGTCCTTAGTCCACTGCTTTGGTTAAAAATCAACATCAGAATCCAGCAGCGTGTCCTTCCAAGTGCTCTTCTGACTGAACAGAGACAGCGCTGTACTTTATACCAAGCAAATCGACAAATATTTATTACAAAAATTACTATTAAAAAAACAACCTCTCAATTGTTTATGTAATATTATATAATTACTGTATTACTACCAGCATGGGCAAATAAAAAGTCATGTTGCGTGGCACTAGAGTCAGTTTCAATTACGCTGAAGTTGAAGGTGCGCACAAAACGGTAGTTGTCGTTCCTATCGTTTTCTGAAACGTAAGGATTAAATGATTAAATGATTAACACTTCTAACTTTCTCATTATTTCAGTACTCACACAGAGTAATTCAGCATAGCCATAAAACAGCTGCAGGAAGCTTAACAGCAGTAAGAAATTCGCTCTAAAAAAGGTGAGGTAAACTCCTTGTCTGACTGAGGGACGCAGCGCTGGGAACGGCATTCATGCAGAATCCAATGTGAGTCGAGGTCTGGGCAGAGATAGATGACTTGGTTAGGCGAAAGAACCAAGTACCCCCTAAAAATCCAAATCTGTGAAATACCTCCCCCCTCCAAAAAACCCACAAAACACCCACAAAAACAACAAAGACATATTGGAGCCCTACGGTTGTGATTTTCTTCTTGCTATGGATGCATAAATAAACATAGAAATAAATACACAGAGGACACAGGCTGTGAGTGGCTGGCCAAGTGGGGCAGCTGTTATTAAAAGGGCTATTTATCACTGTCACCCTGCTCAGGATTCATCGCTCTCTGCCCGCTAGCATTGTCACTAGGCCGCACAGGAACAATGAGGCTCATCCAAGCAGCCCCAGCAACTATGGACACACACACACACACACACACACACACACACACACACCATGTACACAGAATGCTTGACTTGACAACCCTTACAAACACAACCTTCCATATGCACAGTCATGGACAGATCCAGGTACACTTAACATCACAGGGATGTGGAGTATATAAAGACACCAATGCCTGTGCTTGGTGATGTAATGTTCTGAAAAGATTCTGCACACCTATTTGGATCTCTGCTCCTCCACACAATCACACCTTTCATTTCACGCACTGCTGCCTTATTGATTATGGCAACAATTACCCACTAATCTGTGCAGGCTGTATTAAGTGAATTCCCCCTTTGTTGGACAATAACTAAACAGGGCTGTTTCCCAAACACCATCGCTCAGCCTGGGGGGACAGGCACCTGCGCAGCTCCACCCTCATCATCATTAGCAGTCACAGATAGAGTCTCTCCTCAATGAGTCTGGTCCTGCACAAGGACTGCTCTAGAGCAAGGGCACATATACACACACTTAAACCCACACATGCACTTAAACTTACATTCACTCACACACACACACACACACGTGCGCACACTCATGCACTCACACACACAGACTTACACACATGCAATTTCCTTTGACCAGAGAATCCTGGTATGACAAAAAGCTGATACTGACCTGAGACCAAAAAAAAAAAAAAACATTCATAATGAGCCAAGACAACCAATACCCGGAGTTATCCGAGTGCTGCACGGGGTACTGCAGCCTGGGGAGGGGGGCAGGTGGGATTGTAACAGGGTCAGCACTGTCAAAAGATCATGTCTCAGCAAATTCTATTGCTGTTCACTGCCGTAATCTACGTCTCCTCTTTCTTTTAAGACAGACGATCTGCTGTTCTAGCCCACCTCCCAAGCTTAATCAAGTGCTTGCTTAACCAACTTAGGCACCCTTAATTCCTATTAATTTAGCATAATAGCAATGCTCTCATCTGGAATTAACGACAGCCAAGCAGAAACCCCCACGGTCTCAGCGGAGCTGCAAACAGTCCAGACAGCACATTCCTCCTCCATTATGCTATGTATGTACATAGCGGTGTATAGATGAGAACGGTTAAAATTCATAACCCTCACGTAAGACCCCATCAAGTCCTGCTCTACACCTGTACTGCATTTTTCGCCTTCAATCAGCAGCTTTTGGGCCGGAAACATGCGGCTGTCTTCCCATGAGGAGCAGAAAGCCATTACAGCAAGCTGGGGTTCATTTGCAGAAAGATTGGAGATATACCGTCACATTTAAGGGGTGAGGGAACAGAAAAAAAGGTATCACTGAGCAAGAATGAGAATGATTTATTCCACATTTAGTTTTCAAAGCTCCTGACTGCAGCCTCTCTTAAAGAGAGTATTTAAAGTAGGTGTCTCACTGCTGATGCTCATGCATAGTGTGTGTAAATGAATCGAAATACACTCACAATTCCACTCCTAAGGGATGAAAATAATGTCCAGTGCTTTGATTTGTAACCTCTGTTAGATGCTGTTGACCCCAGGAGGGAGAGATCATGACCTTACAAACATCGGCTGCTTGAACTCTGCTGACCTCCAAGAACCTCCTTTGATGCACATTTTACAGAACCTCAACATAAAGCTTTTAAATCAAAGGGAATTGGTTTCATTCCTATCAGTGCAATTGGAGCGACTGAGGCAGTGAAACCGAATGTAGTCCACACCAATCAGACAGCCGATATTTACATGTATGCAAAGCACGTTGAAGGCCAAAAAGGAGTCACTGCTTGGTACAAGCCATGTGATAAGAAACAACACTATAGCTCACTGTACCGCAGAACTGTATTTTCTCTACAAAGCCAGAAGAGTGAAATTCAACAGTATGCACAAAATCTGAAAAAAAGCTACAACAACAAAAAAAAACAGAATATAGAATATTCCTCCCTCCACCCCCCAAAAATCTGAATATTCTTGCTTTATGAAAAACAGATTAAATGCAGCCTGTGGCGACGTTAGCATCAGTACAGGCCAGCAGGGGGTAAAAGACAACCTAGGGGAGGAGGCAGAGGGTAGTGCCTGCTTTTTAATGACCCGAAACTTTAAATACTGCATAATATATAACAAAAATGGATAGTTCATTTAACTCTCACAATAACTCACAGAGAGACCATTAGAATCCATTACTCTTAATGTCAACATTGTAAGCAGTAAATATGGATGAAGGAAACAGGATATGAACACAGAGAGAAAAACAGCCACAATCAACTAAACACATGGACAAAAACAATGCACTGAGCTAAATATTGCAAAACATTTTAACAGAAATATGAAAAAATAAAATCGCAAATGTATGCAAGCACAGGAAGCAAAATCTGAATGCGGGCATAACTTGACACAAAGTCACAAGAGTTGAAAATTACAGCAGGACCGAAGCCACAAAAACCTAAAAGTGAGGGTTTCTTCCCAGTACAATGCCACGCTTCAATTAAATGGGTTTCTAAATTAAGCTCCATCTAAACCATAATCAAAAGAAAGACACCAAAACGGTAGAGGCTGACTGGAATTCTTCACATGTTCCTGGACACTGACTCAACTCGCAGTCTAAGGTCTGGACATGAGCGTCATTCACATGACCAACGTGCATATTGTTCCCTGTAGTCATGGCAACGCTGATTGGCACAGTAGGCATGATGTCAAAAAAAGGTACAAAGAGGAAATACAGAGAGAAAAATGCAGAGAAGAGGAAAATAATAAAAAATATATAGAGCCACTTGTCATCCCTGGCAATCTGCTTAGTAATGAGAAGGCTTTCCCCTGGGTGAAAAGATCTGCTATAATAGATTTTTAATGGCTTTTCCCCTCTCCACAAGAACCACTTCCAACACCCAATAGCAAGTTGAAAAAAAATCAAATAATTCCAGCCTCAATGGTGTGAGGTCAGCAATTATAATCCATTGAAATCACTAAAGCTTTTAACTGCTGCAGTGAATCTATTTTCCAGCACTGTTTCTGGCTTTTCATATCCTCTTTTTTGCCATGCTAACATGATAAAAGCTGGAAATTTCCAATCAAAATGCACTTCATTATGAATTTACAAACTGCTAGAAAAATCATGTCCTCACTCAGAACCACTCTGAAAGGGAGGACTATCGATGTAGGTGCTACATTAAGCAGCCATGCTCATAGTTTAATTTAGCTACATAGCATTAGTGATATTATGACAACAGCATGACTTTAGGAATAGTACTTTTGACCTCAGTTTCTTTGTACTATCTGGCTAGCACCATGGACAGTTCCAGGATGGTCTCATTTTGGCCCAATTTTGGTTGCCAGTTCTCTAATCAGTTTATATTTGTAACTGTATCTAAATTACTGACTGCTAAAGCTGCGTTTAACTTGTTTGAAGTATGAGCTAAATTTTATAAACACAACAGCTCCATCCAGGCACCTGATTCAATGTCTACTAGTGAGACAACTCTGCAATTAATATGTCACCAAATATGCAACATTCTTGAGGACATCCTTATAAACGTTATAACATGGCACATAACTGTTTACTTTGACTTTCGCTTTCACATATTTGATCAATTTTCTCGTGTCTTTCCTACATGACCATATAAGCCCAAATCTAATCCTGTTTTTTTTTTTTCTTCTCTACCACCTCCATTGAAAAGATATCATTTAGATGACTTAATACTGGCAGCAGATGTCAGAGATCACAGTGCAGCTGATGAACCCCTGCTGCTGGAGCACCCTGTGAGACACAGAGGCCTGCGGTTGGTCTGAGAGCTCAATGATAACCTCCAGAGTTCGCTGCAGGGGTTACTCATACAATAATTGTTTCTGCCAAACCCATACATCTCCATGTCACACCAAAATTAATGTGATTTTTCCTGCTAAATAATAGATTGTGTGTCACCGTGACTGAAGTCCTACACACAGAGAGACAACCTTAATGTGCCTCAAGGGCCACTGAGAGCTTTTTGTTCTCATTACAAACAACTTCTGCCTTTAAATTACTGTATTTTCAATTAGTTATCTAAGATGTAAATAGCATTCGTATTTAAATATTTCATCTTGCCCTTTTTATTATCATGTAATTGAACTTGCTCATACAAGTGCTTAATCCTTTGTTGATTAGTACTTTATATTTAGACAGGGTAATTTGGCCCCTCAATTACAGACACGAATCTTGATTGCATTGTCCTTAAAACAAGGCATTGATCCTTCGACATTGCACCGCTAAATTTTTCCGTTAATTTAAAGTAGCCAATTTGCTGCTCCGTTATCCTAGAGCGCTGACCGAGGTGAGGTGAAATAGTAGGCATCTGCTCAGGTTAACGCACCCTCCAGCAGCTTGGCTCTGGCCTCCCAGCACCTGGCTGAAAGGCAGGAACACTGTGATCACAGCCGTCTCAGCTTGGGTTACTCGGGGCTCGCGTCACCCGTTCAAAGCCATGGGAGAAAAATAAAGACCTGGCCCGTCACTGCCCTGGGCTGCAACTCAACCTGCCACTGAGTTACAGTATCGGCGCTGAGGGTCTGGGTCATTGGGTCAATGAGGAATTAAGACGTGCAAGCCTGAGCACTCCCCATGCAGAACTGCAGTGTCTGATAGTGGGTCAGAGATGAAAACAAGAGCCTTCCATCCTGATGGACACCTCTGATCAGATAACACCGGCCACCTAAATGACTTCCATTAAAGTCTTTTATTCTCACTAAGGATGACACGATCAAGACGCTGCCCCAATGCATTTGGTGCAGAAAGCAACAGGAAACATGTAATATAATGTATTCTGAGAAAAAGAGAGAAAAAAAAAAAACATTGCATATTCAGTTATAAAAACGTTTTGCAAGGCCTTTCTTGTAATCCCATTATTGACTTGAGTATTTACGTCATTGAGAAAAATCATTAGTTCTATGTGCTAAAAACTGCGTAATCTAGGTCTAATTATATTTAGAAAGTGGCACAGGAAGAGAAGAGCAGAGGAACTGATGAAGCCATCGTAACTGAGCAATGGCCCCACAAATCTGTCTTGTCCCTCAAAATTACCCCATGCTAAAAGAAAAGGCCACAGGGTCCATTGATTTGCATGTAATACATGAAATTATTACTTTACCCTAATTGTTACTAAGAGGGGAGGCAGAGATGCCAAGGAAATCAAGGAGTCTGATAAATGCGTTCAACAGCACACGCTTTGAGAGGTGGAGAGAATCAATATGGCAGTTTGTCAAACCCAATCTCAGAGGGAATGCGAAACTTAGACTCTGCAGCACAGAGTCACGGCTGTGTCAAGTCAGCACTGCACATTATCAGAAATCAAAGAGCTGAGCGTGACTGAGGGCGGGGCTGGGCTGGGGAGGCTGAACGAAGGCCACACTAACTCTATGGTAATTAAAAACCATTTTATCAAGCCTGTCCTCTCAACAATCTCTCCTGCTTCCTATTGACAATATGCTGGACAGACAGTGAGCACTAATTTGACTTTAAATAAATGAACTGAAGGTATTTAAAAATCTGCATTAGCAAGGCAGCAGGACAAAAGAGTAGAATAAGTAGATTCGAGCACCTGCATGATACTTCACTGTTCACTGGATTTTTCACACCATGAAAAATATGATACTTGACAAAGCTGGGGGAAAAAAAAAGTTTATTATGGCACTGTAAATCTTCACTGTAAATGTCTGTTGTTGAATAACACCTGAATGACACTTTAACAAGAAAGTAGTTAATTGAATTTGTAACGTTTCTGTTGTTGCGAGAGCGAGAGGCTGCATTATGCAGTCTAATATTAGTACTAACATTAGTACTGGGCACCGTCCACCTCCTTATATGCAAAATAAACAGTGACAGGTCCTGCTGATGTTTGCACAGTTTCTGTTACCCGAACCACCATCCATGAACCGAGGCCATATGCCAGACATGGAATACCTAGAAATGAGATGGTTGAAAGAAGAATCTCAGTCAGATGTATACAGCTATACACCGTAAACACGGCTGTTGCCATATGGCAACGTATCATTTAGTTGCAACTTTCTGATATTTTAAAATAGATATGATGTAATGCGTACAGTACAGGGTTAATCAAACTCTGTTCAGGTTTGCAGATCACAATCTGAACTGACCTAGGTTGATGACTTTCAGTAAACCGAAGAATTTGTTCTCAAAGTCAAGGTTCTGTGGAGGTGCTTTGGTACAGTGATATTTGATGAAGGGAAAAGCTCCCGTCCTGAGGATATGGTAGTTGGCTCCCTGTACTTTCCAGTTGAAGTTGGATAAGCCAAACTGGTCATTTACCACAGCACTGTAGCGAACGCAGAAGGAGGTCCAGGGTGGGAGCTTGCGCTGTGCAAGATGACATGTTAGCACCTCTGAAGCAAGAGGACGTTTATTCCGAAATGCACGTGGGAATAGCACGACTTTCAAAAAAACGCTGTGGATTTCCCGCAGAATTTCTTTCATTGCTTCAGGAGCTCAAAACTGGTCTTCATATACGTGTAATAACAAAACAGTTCAATATAATATATTAAGCAAGTCTTGTTTACTTGCGCTAACCAAAAGGAGTACAGGACACGAAATGCGTTTTCAACCAGACCGTATCCTACAAAGGGCCTAGCTACACTGTTTCAGCTTTAGAGAATACGGTCGTATTTCAAAAGACAGACCCCACACTAGACTTGCTACATAGCTAGCTAGTTGGCTAGCTAACAGGCTAACAAATCCGATAGCTAATGTTAGCCTGCTAAAAATGCTTCCTAGCAGTTCACATGACAGTGGACTGTAGAATAGAAGCGACGTACGGCAAACTAAACACTGACATATATGGTTTACGTATATTTTATTTCCTTCCTTTTTTGGGGGGGCGAATCAGTGAATTTGTTGCGAATCTTCAATAGCATAACTCAACAAGCTAACTAGCTAACCACCACTTTTCTTTCGATAACCTTCAACAGTACTATCCGTCTCTTATCCGAGCAGAAACAACTTCATTGTTTTGGTTCCCATTTGAAAGTATTCCGATAAACGACAGAATAACCAAGGTGTTGCTAGTTATTGACAAACCTGTTTTAGGTAATTAGTTAGCTATCTACGATAATTTTTTTAGTAAATCAGTTGGACCGCATTGCAATCCGACTACCATACCGTACAACCAATAACAAATCTAGTTTCTACACAGAAGCCACTAAGATTCACTGAAATCATCTTAGATGGTAATTAACTGAAACATAAGGTGTATATATGTATATATGACATCACAATTAGGAGTATTGTATTGCTAAAGATAATTTAGTTGGGCTGTAAATATGTAGAGCTCGTGAGTGACAGAAAATATGAGATCTGTTCTACTCTGCATGTTTATACTCTTCGTTGTGATCTTTTCTGCCATTCTGTATGGTCACGCCCAGCACCTCCTCAATACACTTCATCAAGTCCTGTAAAGTAATATAACAAACAAACAAATGAATAAAAAAATACAAATGCATATGCCTAAATGTTTCTCAACATTTGTTATTTTCATTACATATTCAAAGATTTCACACTAGCACCTGGGGCTAATTAACATTAATTAAAATATATATTTCAATTGTAGTATTATCTATATACTGTTGGTAGTTAGTTCTTATTTTCAAATGTAAAATTTGGAAAATGTACTATGTTAAAACTTGTAATTTTCATATACATTATATTGAATTAATTAATCCCAAACTGCAAATTGTAATTACAAAAAAAGAGATATATGCTGTGCTGATTTTTCATATATTTGGCATGGTTTTGGGCTGTACCATGACAAATAAGAGACATGCTTTGCCTTCACTGTGCTTGTGCACCGATGTGTGTCCATTTGTGCTTGAACAAATAAACAGTGCTGTAAAGGAGCATCACATTCCTCTACTCATTGTTCCCCTGGCTGTGAAAGAGTCCTTCCTATTATCTTACACTACACCATTCATTCAGAACTGATAGAGATGCAAAGCATTTCCAAGGCCATGTAATTTAGTTAATATACACAAATTGGTGTTTGGTTGTACCAATCAAACCTTTTGTACCATGCCTCTAATGTTCTTAACCTCCTAACAGTCAAAGATCCTTCCATGTCAAGTCAACAGGCTCATTATTGAACAGTGTTTAATGAGTGATTAAGGTGTGTGAAAGATGTTAATAACACGTTACTTGTTTAGGGGTGAGGTAAGATGAAGGAAGAGAGAGCACAATCATTAGGTCATTAACATCGCACCTTAAAATTGGTCTCTCCTTGCATATTTGGGGCTGATATTTCTTGATGAATGACAGACAGGTTGCGAGCAAAGGTCAGGAGTGCTCCCTGGAGATCCGACGAGATTGTTCTGTTAACGAGACAAAGAGACAAACGAGCTTCTTAATGATCCCCTTCCACTGCCTCCATCAGAGGCAGAAGCAGAAACAAAACAATCACCTGGTTTGACTGCTGGGAGCTTAATGAAAGCTCTCAGCCTTAAAAAAAGAAGGAATCAAGACAAGATGAAGACAGGATGCCTGCCGGCACATTTTTGAGGGAACTTACACCATGCCAAGGCTGCTCCTCCTAGCACTGTCATGGAGGGCAAACAGAGAACCTTGCCTCGCCTGAAATCCAAGATGTCATTGAGAGAGTGTACCAAAACTTTTCTTACATTTCCAGTCATACAGTGGAACTGAAATCGGATGACATTAACAGGCACAGGGGAGGCAAACGAGATGAAAGCTACAATGCCCACACAGAGGACTAAGTCACTATTTGTCTGTTAGACGCTGTGCAGGCTGTATGAGAAGGAATGTCCTGGATAGTTATATGTTTATATTCAAGAAAAGAGCAAAGAGATTTCACCTTGATGTCAAAGCCTATGCCCTGTGCCTTGCACATCTGAAAGAACACGCTGTAGTGAACCATGGAGAGGTTGGTATGAATGAGCCGGCTGCTCATCACTGCAAAGCGGCTGATGACTGATGGTGACTGGGAAGACACACACATTCAAAGACCTGCATTATTGCAGCTATTCGCACCTACTTTAATTGCAGTTTGCTTGCTTGAGTTGTAAATCTGGCCCTGGTACCAATTTAGAACGATGGATTATCTACAGGGTCTGAGTGGGGTTAACAGATATTACAGAAACCAAAAGCAGCAGAAGTTCCAGAAATGGACATAGTGTTTGTCTGTGGGTGTGTACATGGGCCATCTGGGAGAGCGAGTCCTGGATTGTTAGGCTAAACCACAACAAAGGACAGAGAGGTGTCCTCTGAAACCCAGGCATGCTCACAGCAAGAGCAGGCTAAAGGATGCCTCTGAAAGGGAGCTGCAGGAGCCGATTAGCTGAAAGTGGTGGGACTCTGAGGACCCTGAGCCGGTATGAGGCATAGTCTTCCTGACGGAGGCCACCACACAAGCAGCACAGCCCCCCTCGCATCCCGGAGAAGCCCAGGGACTCTCGCCAGTAGTGCTGCGCTTTAAGATGTCAAAGACGCTGTCTGAGCTCCAACAATAAAACGCCTTTCCAGCAGGGACTTAATTGTGTTTGTAATATTCAGGCCCCAAATAATGGCCACAGCTAGAGCCATTAAGGAAGAGCAGGGAAGGAGATCCATTGCGCTGCTGAACCGCCCACACACGCTAAATGAATGTCTGATAAAATAATACAAGTTGCAGATTAACAAGCGTAAACTCAGGTTTGCCACTAATAAAGGAAGTCTATTGTTTAGGGGTCCGGCATCAGGTTGATGAGGTGCTTAGGCATGCATACACATGCATAATGAATGCTGTATGAATTATTAATGGGTTGATTATTTAGGCTCATCTATCAAAATGATAATGAATTCTGCATCTAAACACCAATCAGGTCCGAAGCGTAATTACAGCGTTTACTTGTATTTAACAAAAATAAAACAACAAACCTTTGGCTGATCAATCTTTATAGATGCAGTGATGTATTGCGATAATATCCTGTTGAGAGGACTGTTATTGCTCTCTAGTCCACTCATTGGCAACAGATGCTGGGCAATAACATTCTGGTGCTAGTTAGTTACGCTGAACAAACCAGATAGTGAAGAGATCTATATTTTTCTCACAAGTTCAGCAAGAATTAACTCTGTATACTAAGGCCAACTGTACATGATGGTTAAAGGCAGGACTTGGCTGCACCATTATATTTTGGTCTATTGTTTGCTATACAGTACAAGGAATGTTATTGTGTGCTATACAGTATAAAGAATATTTCTGAAATCTTCTAGGTTATGCCTAACACTGCGCTAGACGGTGAAGACAGAATATTTCAAAATACAGCAGAAGTACAATGTTAGCCTTGGGTGCTTTGTGGCGTGCAGAGGGCTTGTTATCTTTGACTGGAGGGACCTCCAGACAACCAGTGCGGCAGTCCAACGTTCCCCCTGTCGTAAGCAGCATCAGCTGGGTCAGGGCCAGCTGGTTACTGTAGCCTAGGTCCAGATCAACAGCCCACACCTAGAAGCACACAAAGATACAAACACACACACACACACACACACACACACACACACACACACACACATTATGTTAACTTTACTGCCTGAAGAACGCCACAATGATACAAATAATTTAGCCGTACTTGGTGGTACATAAGCAAAAATAAATTTTTAATCACATAATAATAATAGTAATAATAATAACAACACAATTATAGTTTTTCAGTGCTGTCGTTTCTATGAAAAAGTTTAAATAAACCAGTAACATTTGCTAACTTAAGGACTCACGGTCATTTTAATGACCACAGCAAGTCACTTAATTCCTAACATAAATAATCATACAGAGTGAGAAAGAAAAGGAGAAACCAGTGTTAATGATAAAATCATGCAATAGTTGCTTAATAACAACATGCATGAGCACAAGAGAGAGAGGGATGGAGAGAGAGGGGGATAGAGTGAGAGAGAGGGATGGAGAGAGAGGGGGATAGAGTGAGAGAGAGGGATGGAGAGAGAGGGGGATAGAGTGAGAGAGATGGAGAGAGGAATAGAGTGAGAATGAGGGATTTAGAGTGAGAGTGAGAGTGAGAGAGGGATGGAGAGAGGGACAGAGTGAGAGTGAGGGATGAGAGAGAGGTATGGAGAGAGAGGGATAGCATGAGAGTGAGGGATGGAGAGAGAGGGATGGAGAGAGAGAGAGATGGAAAAAGAGAGTGAGAGATGGATGGAGAGAGAGGGATAGAGTGAGAGAGAGGGATGGAGAGATAGAGGAATAGAGTGAGAGAGAGGGATGGAGATATAGAGGGATAGAGTGAGAGAGAGGGATGGAGAGATAGAGTGAGAGAGAGGGATGGAGAGATAGAGGGATAGAGTGAGAGAGAGGGATGGAGAGATAGAGGGATAGAGTGAGAGAGAGGGATGGAGAGATAGAAGGATATAGTGAGAGAGAGGGATGGAGAGATAGAAGGATATAGTGAGAGAGAGTCTGGGCCGTGACTGTATAACAGTGGCTCTGCTGCCTGATGGGACTCTACTCACCCCACATCTGTATGGTTAATGGCGTCATTATAAGCATATTAAGGGGTCAAGCCCCATTGTGGCCTTATGCTTAAACAGGGCTAATTTTCCCTGATAATAATCTAATAGCTGTGCCCCTCTTCAAACAGTAGGAAATAAATCACCAGTGAAAGAGTTGTTAATAACTAAGTGGCAGTTGGCAGCCTCTCCTGCCGTCTCTATTTGTCAAGCTAAACGCTCCTGCCAGCAAATGCAAATGGCAGCCCGGCTGTTGAACTCAGCCTCCAATGCCTCTAATCGGGGCTCACCGGAGCTGGGCGGCATTGTGCAGCCCTCTGAGAGCCCAGGCTTAAACCCCAACTACAGCCCACACTGTAGGCTTAAACCCCAACTACAGCCCACACTGTAGGCTTAAACCCCAACTACAGCCCACACTGTAGGCTTAAAAACCCCAGATACAGCTTAGAGGGTCTGCTGGAGGAGCCGCTGCGGCAGCATGTAGAGTGGAACGATACGAGAAAACAATTCAATCTGTTCTTGTATGTTTTCTTTTTGTAAACGGCTGTGTCGCAAAAGTATTTGTCTTAAGTACGAGTTTTTGTAAAACATGTTAGATTTCAGACAATATGGCTGATGTCAACCAAGATGTTAATATTATATTAGTACTGTTTTTTTGAAGCCAGTATTTCTAGATGTGAAACAGCTCAAGGATTTAAATTGTGCCTCACTTGCTCATATTTAGCTCAATGCAAGCATGTATACAAATATGAACCATGAACAATGAACGCACTAAAACGCTGGTCTTAAAACAGGAAAGTACGTATAATTAAATGTACAAACAAACCATCAGCCGCTTCCGTTATAAGACTGCTGTTAAAAGCAGAACAACGCCGACATGTCAGGAAGAAGGACATGCTTAAATGAACTCCTATAGAAATGTTCATCTCACCACCCCAGCCCTCACATACACACAAAATATTCAACCCCAATCCATGTCCTTGAGCAATGCTGTGCAAATAAGAGCAGGAGAAGCACCACCACGTAAGAGCGGTGCTTTGCATCTATGACACACAGTGTCCTTGTTAACGTTTTTAAATAAATCAAATGAATATGAACAGTTTTGGTCTGAGCGTCCGCGCCGCAGGTAAAGTACAACACCATCGAGATTAAGGTCCATGTCCAGCTTGAGTCTAGTGTGAGTACAGGCCTGGGGGAGCGTGTGTGCTCGAAGGAAGAGCCTGGGTTTTGTTCCGAATTGATCTAGGCATGTCTCTTGTCCACAGTTAATACCAGGGTTTGTGTGATGGGCCAGGCTCCAGAGAGCCATTTAGCCAGTCTGTAAGAATCACCTGGGCCTGCCTCATTGTAAGCCTCCACAAAGGAGTCTGATATATATGCCCGGATTGTACCTGTTTTCTATAGCCCTTTTGCTTTCATTAAAAGCTGCAACGCTGCAGCTGAGCCTCCCTCTGCATACAATGTGAGGGAGGCCTACAAGGGCAAACACATGTGACCCCCCCTCCTCCCGCCCCCAACTCCTCCCTAACAAAAAATAATAATAAATAAAAATTACAGCTGCTTTTAGCAACAGGTTTGAATTTAAATTGATGTTCAAATAGACAGGTTTGCTCTGGTCTGGCCCTTACTGTCTGTTTGCATTCTGGGAGAGATGGGGGACTATGATTCTCTGTCTGAATTCTTCTTTGCAAGTCCATTCCCAGTGAGAATCAAATTAATTGTGCACGTTTTTATGGCGTGATGAGAGTATTAAAAATATCCCTACATTCATCAGTATAAAATATGCTTTCAGTTACATATACCATTAATTCACTAAATGCGAGAGCCTTGTGTGTGTACAGTTTAACGGTGTGCAGCAACGTACCAGAAAATGATCACTAGTGTCAGGCATTCATTTGCTGTCAGTTTTAGAGAAATGTATACAAGTATGAAGCCAAACTAACCAAACAGAAATAATACATTGCTAACCTTCCAGTAGGGTGACATGAACTATGTGCAAAAGTCCAACAAGGCCACAGTAAAACAACAACAACAACAACAACAACTAAATAAACAATAATCATAATAATGGTCATCAGAAAATGAAACCGTTCGGTGCGTATGTAAGTTCCAGTGGTTACTCACACTCTGGACCACTGTGGCACGACGAAGTGCCATCTCTGGGGCGCTCTGGGCTTCAGCAGCACTGAGCGAACATCTTCAGTCTAAGCTGCTGTTTACAGGCTCTAATGCCCTTTACACTGGAGGAGATCCGATCAAGGGCCTTCAGCATCACAGCGGCTCCAGAAGGCCAGTGCACAGACCACTGCCTCAGTACTCTAAACAGCCAGGCTCCCCATCTCAACCGAGCTTGCAGTCATTTAGGAGGGGGAGGCAGGCTTATGACTAGAGCCCCCATTTTCAGTGTAAACAATTACAGTGACGGTGCATAACTTCGCCCTCTAGTGGCTGTGGAGGTTGGCCAAACAAAACCAAGGAACAATGAGAATAGATACATCAGACTAGATAAATGTTTGGAAACTGGAGAAACTATCATTAGATATTAGAATATTTTAAATGATCGACTAATTATTTAAGGTAAATATGTATGCAAGTAACCCTGTGCTAATGCTAGAAATTATTTATAGTAAATACACATCATCTGATGAAAAACATTCTAGATTGATTATATTAAAACTATATATAAAACTGTAAATCTGGACAATAATAAATTAAACATGTACAGCAGTATTTTTGAAAAGAAAAATAAAAGACTCCTATGGAACAGTGGAAGTAATCCCTCATCATCCTCACACTAGTTGCACTGGCCACATCCTAAGATTCTACTATCCTAATGATTTCTCTGCCTTTTAGAGAAAGATTCACACTGTACATCATCTTTTGCTTCACAGAAACTCATCATTGTGACTCTTTCTGTGTGCCTCTCTTAATCCCTTTATTGAGAACTTTGATAACTGCTTTGATAACAACAGTGTGACACTGGACAGGAATGAAATTCAAGTTAGCTTGTTTTAGGTCGCTGTCTCTCTCTCTCTCTGTTTCTCTCTCTCTCTGTCTCTCTCTCTCTCTGTCTCTCTCTCTGTCTCTGTGGAACCCCAGAGTCCCATGCAAAACCTCAAGCAGTTTGTTGGTTGTACTACTGGAGTGCTCGTTAGCTGATGTGCACTTTCTTAATAAATATGACATACAGGCTATGTTAGGTATCCATGTAAAGTAACTAAACGTACTGAATCGTAACCAGTCAAATCAATGAAAACAAAAACAACTATTAAATGTGTGTATGCATCTATGCACCTTGTGCCCAAGCATTTGCACTGATGTGTGTGTGTGTGTGTGTGTGTGTGTGTGTGTGTGTGACTTTGAAGTGGAAAAGACTTTAGAATTAAGCCTGACACTGGTACTATTGTTCTGTGACACTTGAAATCACAGAACATACCGTTTGGAAGGCAGCCCTGGAGAAAAGCACTATGTGTTTGATGATGTGCGACTATAGCCACACCTCCTTTTTGACAAGACACAAACCAGCACATGGTTGGGGTGTTGCAGGGTCAGAGGTCAAGGCCTTAAACGGGGAATTAGTTCATTGACACAATAAGACCTGACAGTTTATTAGATGGCCTATTGGCACATTAGCCCCTCTCTCCTTTGGTCACTCTCTCTTTTCACGGTTCCCAAGGGAACCCACCGTGAGCAATCCATCTCCCCAATAACATCCCCTTCCTAATACGTGCGAATTGAGTGTTCACTCCAGCAAGGCGAGAGTCTGAGTGGCAGTAAAGTGTTACAGCCTCTAACCGCACGGGGCCACGTGTCTGGGCCCATCTTAACAGCTTCTGGATACGGCTTTGATTCTTCCACGCTGTAAAAGTGTTGACACTGATGAGTCAATCCAACTCTGAGTGCTCTCATGTTCGATGAAAGAACTGACAGAGATAGGTGCTACCGGACTTGTGCTGCGCCCAGAGCTCTGTTAAGCACATCTGTCTTGGTTAAAGGGTGCAGTAAAAGGTTCCATCACCAGCAATATTACAATATTTGTTTAGATTATTAGCTCATACTTCTGCAATTTCAGCTGACTTAACCCAAGCTAACCTTTGTCTAACCGATTCAAAGTGTGAAAACGATCCGCACTGAGCATGTTCTGGGGGAGGGGCGGTTCTAATCAGGAAATTCTGACCTGCTGTTCCAGAGTACCGGGCTCCAGAAAGGTGACCAGGTCCACGGAAAGGTGTCCCAAGATCTGGTGTTGCTGGCAGGCCCGGCCCAGACGTGTGCAGATGGAGTGGAGGGCATCGGGGCACACGGAGGTCTGGGGCACGGAGCAGCCTGCCACTTGCAGTGCGCCGGGCCCAAGCAGCTGGTCGCCACAGGAGAGCATCCGCACCTTTCCTCCTGGCTCCACCAGCAGATCCACCGTCAGACTTGTCACGCTGTCTGAGGGAGGGTACGCCTCAATCACGCCACCTGACAGAGAAGCAGAGACAGAAGGAATGACAGTAACACTGGTATAACATCGGTGCACGTATAGATCACATACATTTCGGGGAACCATGTTTCAGAGCAACAGGTGTAAAAAGTACTCACCTTTTTGGAGAAAGTGTTCCAGGAAGGAAGCCCAGGTTGGATAGCAGGAAGTGTTGAAAGGCTTGGCATGGGATGTTAGCAGAGAAGGTACTGCCTCAAGGAACTTGATGAACACTGGTTCCTGTTTGAGGAAAGAGAGGAGTGCACAGCAGACACATTACTGGAAAATCGCTATTAGTTATTTCACACTTGTCTACTAACTCTATATTTAATATCTGCTTCTGACCATAGTACCTTAATAGAAGTCAAGGATCAAACTTGCATTAGATTATAGAGTGTAATTATTCTTGACAAAGTGTGTGTGTGTATAAGGAGGGGCTGACTGACAAGCTGTTACCAGAGTATTACAGTAGCCTAATGGCTTTAACTAAAGACAATAGTGACTGCACTCTCCCTGCACCTGCCTCTCAATAACAGCTCAAGTCACGAGCAGGCAGATAAATACCTATGCAAGCCGATCAATGTGCGGATCAATCAGGGACAGGTCCCTGATCAATGCTGCTCTTGTGGAAAAGGCCACAGCAGCTTTGCTACTTGACGATGTTGTTAATTGCACGGTTCGGCTCTGCGCGCGCTGTTGGTGACACCTGTAAGTTCACTAGCGCTCTTGAAACGGAGCGGGATATGAAAGGGCACTTAAGTGAAATGAGTCACACAAACACAAGCTGTGCGTGGCACCCAATGCACACAGAAAAGGAGCAGAGGAAGAAGGTCCTTCCCACTGTGCAGCCCAAGGACACTTCAGTTCTGCTCATTTTAAAAGCTCGGCGCTTCTCATTAAAGCCCTGCCAGCTGAACGCGGAAGCAGTAAGAGCTCTGCTATAATATAATGAGAGGCTGCGAATTATGCAGACATCTTCCTCCGTGCGTTCTTTTACGCTGCGTTCTAAAACAAAACGTGTCGCGAGTAAAACTCCGGGTGTGTGAAGAGGGCCGGTAAGGAATTTGATATTCCAGTCATGAAACGGCCATCATCATATTCAACTACTGTAAGAACCAGGGTCAATCGCTGCACAGTGATTTCGCCCTGCCACAAGCCATAAAGCACACAATGGTGCGGGAAAAAGTGTGAGGAAGCGGTGCCCCGTTCGGGCCCAGAGAGCACGCGCTCTCGGAGAATGTACTTTCACTTCAGCAGCAGGGGGGCAAAGGAAACGCGAGCAAGAGGAATTTTTTGCCATTCGTTATATGGACTTAAACTGCAGGCTGTGCGGAGTGAGAGGATTCGAGACTTGCTTGGCTTCCACATAAAGATGAGTGATCAGACAATAAATAAGTAAAATAGACACAGGCTCTCTGATTGCTGTTTGATCTTTCTATTACAGAGCCAAATGTTTCTAGGGAACATTTTGTTTTATAGGCCACAGCAGCAGAGAGGATATGGGCGGATATGTTTTATTTATCATGTCTGTGTTTTTCTTTACTGTGAACTACAAACAGCTGCTGCTTTGGGTTCAACTTTTCTAAGCCAAACATGACATCAACATAAAACCCCTAAAACTCTAAAATCTCTCTAGTGAACCCATAAAACCATGAAACCGTTGGGCTCCACAGACCTTTTTCATATGTAAAAGCTCTTGACCTGATTCAAAATGAACATGAAATAAAACATTTTGATGAAGGTCATTCTGTCAGTGTCATTCAAATTTAATGCATCTCAAAGAGTGGAAAAAGACTCTTTGAGATGCACCAATTCATTCAAAAAACTCAAATGTTTTCTAAACTCTATTTCCACATGAGCTAAATAAAAACAACTAGCAGAGAGACTGTCCATCTGTTGATGCTATTAAGTATAATTTCCTATCGTGTGTAATGACCCATGTGCTGGCAGTATGTGTGAGTCTGTAATGCGTAATGTATGGTATGTATGGGAGCACCCAGCCGTTGAATGGGGTGAGATCCACACATCTTTAGCTCCTCTTTTCTGAATGGCCTGAGTGCCCAGAGGGTCACCTCAGGCTGGGAACTGTGCCTCGGGCGCTGGGTCTCCCATGCACACTTCCTCCTAAAAGGCCCAGATCTTTCATTCCGCCCCTCCAGGCTTCCTCTTCCACTTGCCTTGGGGGGACTGCGGCTGCCTTTTCTTCTAAAGAACCACATGGGCTCCAGTGTCTGTTATTCCGCACGCATTAAAAGGATCCTAGTGCAATCAATAATTAAACAATATGCGCACAGCCTGGAGAATAGCGGGAGAGATCCACATGGCCCTTCACAGCCAAGGCTGACAGGACGTATAACAGAATCTACAGTACTAAAACAACCGCTCCCCCAGAGACTGGAGACAGCATGCAGGAACACTTAATGCATAACTACAGTTACTGGCATGGACGTGTTGAGCCGAACTTGAGTCACTGAGCTTTGGTAATTGCATCTATGGAGGAGCACTGTGATGGTCTGCATTCTGTGTCTTCAGAATATGTGAGTACAGGCGAATGCTTTGAGCAGAAGCCCTTAATCAAATCACGTGTTGAACAGAAGGCGATATTTGCCCATAATTCCTCAAAACACCCTGGCAATTAAAAAATGAGAATGATAATGTTGCATCGTAATATTTTTAGCATTTGCTGTTAAAATTGATTGTCTTACAGTCGTAAAGATAAAATGAAGAGCAACAAGAACTCTGTCACAAACAGCATGCAAATAACCTCAGACACAAACATAGCAAAATTCACGTTCCCAGCGTGAGAGGCTCTTAAATCAGAGCTAGTGAATTAACGCCGCTGACTGAACCCAGATCTGTAGAAAAAGGAGTAACCCCTGCACTGTCAGTGCTGTTAGCAGAGCTTGCCATTGATTAAAAGGCTGGAGTGGTGGAATAAAGGCCAGTGCAGGCTTCCATATGGCCCCAGAGCCCTAAGGGTACAGGGCCAGCTCATCAGGCCCCAGCTCCCTCGCCTCTCAGGGACCCCAGCTGGTGAAGAGCCCCCCCTCCCCCCTCCCCTGCCCTCCCCTCCCCATTTAAACCTTTACTTGCTTTTGCCATAATGGAGCTTGGCTGGGCCTCAACCGCTTACCCCTGTAATTAACAGCGCCAGCTCCGACCACAATTACAGCCCCACACTCGGCCTCAATGTGAATTAGGGACTGAGCTAATTGCTGGGAGGCAGTGCGCTAGGTCTGCTCCTGGCCCTGGGATAGAGGCATGAAGAGGAGAAGGACGGGATTGAAAAAAAAACAGAAGCCAGGGCCAGTTTTTTTGCACACAGCCCATATGATGATAACCTCATAATTAGTTTACACAAAGCTTACAGATTAATGGCAAAACACAGTAATTAATGCGTGACAGAAAATCAAAAGCTCAATTATAAGCCTACGAGGGATAAAGAGCAGAAGCCAAGGGAGCCGTGTGGCATTAGAGGCATATCAAATCAATGTGGTGCTGTTTAGCAAATGTGCTCAAATTAGAATACAGTCCAATATGCGAACACTCATGCATCCCCAATGACCAGTGTTTATTTTATACGGATTAAGTTTACAAGCTCTCTTCAGACAGATCATGTAAAGTTAAAATGGCATTAAAACGTGGCTTTGGCCTCCATAAATGGGCACAGCGTTGAGATATGAGCTTGGATATTAAAACATAAACATGTAAAAGAATTCCATACAAAACATGCAGGAAAAGGATTGGGTGTATCGACACGTACCACTGCCACTGACCTCAGCTGCACTGAGCAGAAACAGACCGGAGGAAACGCTCGGAGTGGGAAGTGACGTGCAGGCCTCACCTGAGCCCAGGCCAGTCTCCAGCGCTGCGGCCCGTGACGCTGGTACTGCTGCAGGGCCCAGGGCCGGGTGCTGGCGTGGCACGCATCGCAGTAGGCCGTGCCGCGGGCGCCGAACTCGCCATCCAGCTTAAAGAGCCAACGCTGCACCTCCAAGTGATCCGTCATCAGCTGTGCCAGGCATTCGTGCAGCTGAAACACCGCCGACAGGAAGAATAACTGCAGTGATGCTACACACAGGGGATGTGCGATTCGCTCATCACATAAAGGATTAACGTTTCATAGTATATATAAATGGTATATTGGTCGTTGTGCTGTTTTCTGTGTCTTTGATGGTAAATAAAAGGTTGAACACGTGAGCACAGCAGTGGGTCAAAGGTAAAAATAAGATAACACTGGGAAAAAAAACATTTGGACTCCAGCTGAAGCCATATCTTGACCCAACACACTTTCATTATAGAAACTTGAATTATCAAGATTATGTTCACCAAGTAACTCCAGCAGCATGCAAAAAACTGGCAAACATGTTCTTAAACAGAAGTGTGTGTGTGTGTGTGTGTGTGAGAGAGAGAGAGAAGCAGACCTGCTGCAGTGTGTATATATCTCCACTCCCAGGTGGCACGGCAACGCCAGCACTGCTGAAAATCCTCCTGGCACCGGACTTGGTTCCGTAGAGCTGGGCCACGGCAGGCTCTGGGCCCAGGACGGGCACGCCCAGCTCATCTGCCACAGCCAGGTCGTCCGTGTGAGGCACGCCGCCCACCAGGTAGGCTCTCCTCCCCAGGATCAGGGATCTAATGCGACGTAGAGTGTGTGGGCTGTATTTCAACAGCGTGGACACGCACATGTTGTGGCTCTGCCAGAGAGACATAGTATCTAACTGAGTGGTCAGGTATATCTCTCTCTACTATCTTTTGACATGGAGATCAATATTAACTTGTCAGTTCAGTTCAGGTTTACTGTTATATAAACTGATATAATAACTGTTCTATTAGACTCAAAGTGTAGACATAATAAACGCTGACAAAATATATTCACAAGAACAATGATCAGTAGTCATAAAGACATACAAGACAACACTCACGTGGCAAAATGCTCTAATAAATATCATCAGATCAAATACACGATATGCACTCTATTTGTGGGTGTCATCTCACAACTCTCCGTGTGCATAAATAACTGTCTCTGACCTCTGAGTCCCTCTTTTTGTCTGCAGCTGTAATTTATGACTTTGTACAAACACACTGGACCCATTAGGAGCACCCGTAGGGGTCATGACCTCTTCTGTACTCCGGCAGGTTAAATTGATAAAATGCCGCTGAGGGGAGGGCCCCGGGCCCCGGTGATCCCACCCGCCTGCATTTTCCTGCATGCTAAGCGATGGCCTCCTTGGGACCTACACTAATTACTCCACATCTGTATTTATTTGATCCGTGCGGAGTTCTCCCTTCTGTCACTGGCATGCCACGCTGGCAGCCACAGCCAACAGCGATTCATCCCGCTGACACGTCTGGCTGAGTTTACACATGCCGGCGAACTGGGGAATCGACAGGGGAAAGGCGAGGAGGACAATCCAGTGCCTGCACGTTTCGCTGCGAGCTAACAGCGGGCAAGAGGTAAGGCTCCGGAGCGGGCTGCCACACAGAGGCGGACAGGGCTGCTTACACTCTATTGATATGCAGTAAATATGAGGGGCTGGATCGAACGAACGCAGGGCCCAGCCAGCTAAAGCAGCCCTTTGTTTAATCAGGGTCTGAGCCCTCTGGTATTAGATATTGGATTGTGCTGTACGTTGTAATACAAGCTCTTGCATGTGCAGATGATTTGCAGAAGCAATTAAAACAACAAGAGGTAACCTTTAACCTGATTAAAAGCCATAGTTGCAGTTCATTAATTATTTACTTTTTAATCTAATGTCCTCATTTATTTATATACATTTTATATGTACCTATAAAATGCTAATAAAAGCATAGATACTTTTTAAAACATTCCTCTTAGATAAATATGAGGGAAACAAACTTTTCATCACTAAAAGTTTGGGGAATTTAACTCGGCGTGGGGGGAGGGGGGGGTAGATTTATAGGGTTTGGTGTTTGTAGTGTCTTATATACATGATGTGCCATGAATGGAGCTGCAACAAAACAATTCAAACAATTCAAAACAACAAAACAATTCCCCTTAGGAAAAAAAACCCTCTATCTGTCTATCACTCTATTATCACAAACTTAAGGACATTTTGGTGCAAATGAGAACAAGACATCTCAGGCACCCCCTAGAGGACAGAAAGGGAAATGCAAGAAACTATCCTGGCCCTGCAGTAAACAATCCTTAATTTGATGGCCAAAGTGGAATACAGGCACCTGTTACAATTCACTTCTGTACTTCAGAAGGTTGAAAGGTATATGACCAAAATCCCTGGTGGTGAGTAGTGTGTGTGTTTGCATGCTTGCTGTGCACCTTACTGGAAAGTGCTCGCATGCCTCTGGTGTAAGGATGGTGACGCGTCTGGCAGCGCCAGCAGGGGGCGCTGTGAGCTCTCCGCTCTCCACAGCCCCCTGCAGACCCAGCAGTTGAGTGTAGTAGTGTAGCAGGTCGTCTCCCAGTCGCACTGGAGACACGTAGATCACCTCCACGTTCTCATCTGGGGACAACACACGTATCTTCACTCGCACGTGTTTTTATACCGTGTGACCACGACTGCAAGATGTGGTTATGATTACCTCGAACATCACACAGGCGGCCCATCTGGGTGTTCTGCAGTACGTCAAACTCTCTGAGACTGTCACGCTGCTGCTGGGAATATCCTAACACACACACACACACACACACACACACACACACACACTTGAATACCTCAGATGTGAGACAGATAGGTCCAGATGAAACAGACTGCTCTACATGAAAGCACATAAATATAATCAAATGATTAAATGCACATGAACTATTAGAGTGTGGCAATAAAACCAATAGGGTTCAACTTTTTAATTATCCCCACACAGAGCTCTCTCTGCTTAGC
Source organism: Tenebrosternarchus preto (assembly GCA_025802075.1). Taxonomy (NCBI): domain Eukaryota; kingdom Metazoa; phylum Chordata; class Actinopteri; order Gymnotiformes; family Apteronotidae; genus Tenebrosternarchus; species Tenebrosternarchus preto. Next base: position 20,017,740 of record JAOYMR010000026.1, on the reverse strand, counting down.
CACCTCCAGTGTAAATGTACCACTCCATCTGGTGCTAATTACCATTATTACTCTTTGCTTTATCATCTTCAGTACTGATTGAGGGCAGGTCACAGAACAGATCTGCCTGCTGATGTTTGACTACTGACTGGAATAAACAACAACAATAATACAACTGATCCTCTGTCCTATCTGTTATTCTATATTATGCGTAAAATTGAGACGATCTCCATGAAACTGAGGATTAACATTAGATTAGATTAGATTAAATTTTGTCATTACACATGTACGAGTACAAGGCAACCATAATAATTGTTATTATCTCCATAAAATTGAGGATTTTATGTGTATTTGTAATTTCTAAATTCAGTTGTATAGTCTTACCAAAAGTGCTTTTTTGATATGCTGCGAGTGTGAGCCAGAGAGAGAAAGTGAAGCAGTACCTAATGAGGGTAGGTGGATAATGGTCCTCCTGGAGGTGCTAAGGTGGTTCCAGTCGGCTGCAAGTCCCTGTCCAGCAGAATCCACAGCAGAAAAGAGAGTAGTAACAAGCAGAAAACACACACACACACACACACACACAAACACACACACACACAAATATTCAGTCACACAGCCTGCCACTAACTCATCCCTGCAAGACGGAGGTTAAAAAGCACACTCATCTCTTTCTATGGGCATAAGTGGTGAAAAGAGAACTATAAACTGTATTCATTACATCAGCTAAGTGCATACTTGAAAACATCTTCCCTCTATTAATTCAATTAGCAGGTTACACAATGCTTTCTGCCAGGGGTAGATTAAGGCTTAATTAACTGAGTGTGACTGGTTAGAGGGAGGAAGCGTTACACAAGCTCCTGTCTGTTCTCACTGTGAGTGACGGTAAGATCAAAGGAATGCATGGCTGCTAATTAAGAGACATGCTACATTCATAAAGATGTTACAGGGATGACAGCGTGGATAAAACATCTGTTCTGACGAATGGAGATGCTCACCGTGTGGGTGTGCAAAGCTCTCACACACCCCCCCCCCAGCACTCCCAGCACAAGTACCTCTGCACGGAAATTCCATCTGTATCCGTCTTGTTTAAATCATGGCACGGCAGATCAAAGCTGAGCTCTGATTTATTGTAACTGCCCGAGTTTTAGCCAGAGTTCTTGGAGATGCATTTCAATTTGCTACTTATTTGCTTGTATTCCTGGATCATCTAACTTTACTACGTTTACCACACTAGGAACATAAAACTGTCAAAAAACAAACAAACAAACAAAAACAAACAAACAAGCAAAAAAAATAAAAAGCCAAGCCGGTGTGTGTATGTTTGGGGTTGATGGTGTGTGTGTGTGTGTGTGTGTGTGTGTGTGTGAGACCTCTGCCCTTCTGCGGTAATTCTCCAGGTGGTGGAGGCGT
>JAOYMR010000026.1:19938975-20010790 GCA_025802075.1 Tenebrosternarchus preto | reverse complement strand
CTTTAATAATTATATATATATATATATATATATATATATATATATATATATGGGTATGCTTGCACAGGTGATGAAGGACCTCTGTATCTATCTATCTATCTATCTAGATGTGAAATTCTTAATTAATTCTAATGGTCCGGAGGTGTTCAACAAAATGATCAGCAAGGCTTCTCTTTGTTTCTCCAATGTAAAGCTGGTTACATCTCTTGAAAATAATACAGTAAGCACCTCCTACAGAAAAGTATGAGGAGGAATGGGTGATAACAACTGTTCCTTTCTTTAGCATTTTACCATAGCAGCTTTGTTAATAAAGTTACATGTAGCACACAGAGCGGTTGCAGTCTACAGTACCACAGTTATTATCTGAATGGTCATTTGTTTACTTTTTGACAAGCATGCCTGATGTTTTTGTCTTATGTGTGAGAGAAGGATCCTTAAAAAGGTTGCAGTGTATCATATCTGAGAATTCTAAAGTGATTTAGTATCATTTTAATTGTTTTATTTGTAGAATACATCTTCTAAAATATAAAATGCATTCGTAAAAGAACACCAAAAGAATTCTTGTTGTCATAGAAGATTGTGTATATGCCAGCACATCCATTCTCTGAATATGTATAGAACAAACAAAGGTATCATCCATGACTTCCTTAGGAAAGCCATACTCATTTCCACACTTTCTTGGAGGAAGTCCTCATTCTCACTGCACATGAGTTTAAGTTTTATTTGCTGTTAGTCCTGAAAGGATGGAGTTTTTGCAAACCTTGGAATGTGAAAAGTTGCGTTGCAAATAAGAATGAGAGTCCATAGGTTTTATAACAGATGGCTGTATTTAAACCAGAATTTCCACACTTAACTAAAACATCTAAAAAAGTTCATCTTCATGCCATGATGTGCTATATTCCAAGCATATTCCAGATATTTTTCAGAAGAAACCATTGGAGTTCTTCAAATGTGTGCATGGAATCATCTTCAGATGATGGTCACATAGATCTGATCATTTAGAAACCAAACTGAATATATTACAGTTCCTGTTAAAATGTCACAAACAGGGTAACCGCAGATCATAGCAACAAAGGTGAATTGTATTAGCCTGTGTTATGCCAGCCTTGTTGGGTATCTGCTATGACTATAGGCATTAAGGTATGCTGCACATAATACAAACAACCTTTTACGCTGTAGCAACCACACACACTACACTGCAAAAAGGTATTTGATATTCCTATAGAAGAATTTTGGTCTCTTCTCTTAGATAAAAATATATACTTAAAACAGACTAATATAAATGATTTCCAACACGCCAGGTTTAATGGAAAATACACGCGTTTACCTTTAACGTAGAGGTTATATTATATTATTTCACATGACTTCAGTTACAAGCGACCTTTATTCGTGTTCAATGGAACTGAAAAGATAAACCGAACTTGCACCATCGCCCTACATCACGAACAGTGAACAGGACCTCTGACCTTCACGGCATCCTCTGTCCTGCATAGAGCAGAGTCGAGCGCCTCAACATCCAAAGTGTCGGCCTTCCCGCACACCACTACTCGGTCTAGCCTCTTTCTCAGCTGACTCAAATCATTCTGCACCTGAAAAAAATTAAGAAAAAAAAAAGACACGAGAAATGCTTATAGGTTTATATAAATATATCCAGATAGATTTGCTTAAGTTAGTTAGCTGGCTAACTTAATCTTTGTACAAACGTGGCTTTGTAATGTGAAGTTACCTGTACTAGAATACGACCAAGTTTATCTGTATTTTGCGGTATATCAGACATTCTTCATAACTCCTCTTCATAAACAAATACGGACGTAATGTCAGTTTACCAAGTTTATTCTAAACTTTTAACCATACTAACTTGCTAGTAAAGCTAACTGGTTACTCAGACATTTTAATATGCGCTCCATTTTTATAACTGTTGTCTATAGCAACAGTTACCTAACCGTTACTATGGGAACGACAAGGTTGCTGCATTGCATGTTCCTCGCGGTTTGAGGTGTACAGATATTATCTAATAAATCGATCTGCTGTCATTCTTTCCTTGTTGTGCTTTGTTTGTTTGATTGTTTGAATTTGTGTCTCGATAAACTTTGATTTATTGACGCCCAGTTCGTGGTTTTTGAACTAGTGATTACGTACGAGAGCACGCGTCGCATTCCAGGGTGAGGGTTAGAGTTGAAAGGTCTCGGTTAGCTTGCTAGCCGATTAGCGGGTTAAGTGCAGGGACCATTTCTGAGTGTTAGCTAGCTAACGAGCCGGAGACATGTCAGGAGATAAAGAAGATGGACAGACTGCCCTGCCTTGCATTCTAATCACAAGCTGTGACTCTGTGTTTAAAGAAGAGGAGTTGGTCCGACGTAAGTAAAACCGATGAAAACGGATAGCTTGGTAATGTGGATATTGCTGCCATAGTGCTAGCTAGGTAGCAAGGTTAGGGACTTGTCAATTATGTTAGCCACAGCAAATAAAACTATTAAACCGTTGTGAAAAGAGAAAAGTAAATGTAATTCTTCGTAGTCGATAATTCAACACGTCAACTGACTAGCTGTATTTTGTGTTCTTAAACACAAAACAGCTAACTAGGAGGCTAAAGCTAGCTGTCAGACTGTTTACTATAAAATGTTCATTTTAATCTAGCTAGCTATCCAGCTATCGTCAATCATGTAGTTAACGTTAGCGAGAAACGTTATTACCAGTGTTAACTTATCACTTTTTAATGTTGGCTTAGCTGTCTCAGTTGCGCTAGGTTTTTGCAGTATCTCGGTGCACTTTAATACTTTTTAATTACTGTTGTCATTCCTGCTTCTTACATGATACTTGTACATTGGACACTTTTAGCTAGATGTTATTTTTGCAGTACTATTAAAAGAATAAAATACTTCATTAAAATCATAATTACACTATGTAAATGCATATTTCTAAGATTGATTTATCAGTGTTTATAAAAATGAAGTACAGCTTAATGCCCAGCAGTAGGCAGTGTTGAACCTTAGAAAATCAAGTGCAACCTGTCACAGGTTGTCTCTTAATGTATATAGTACCACCTGAAGCGTTCGCTTCGTATTTTTGTTTAAATAACCCAGTGTTTTATTGATTCTTCATAGAGATCTTGGGTACATCTTCGTTGCCAGAACCAACAAAAAAGGAAGATGTAGTGGTTTGGTATCCATGGACAATCAACAACAAATACTATACTGCCAATGTCAGTCTTTGTGTTGTGCCAAGTACATTCAACATGAATTCTGAAATTGCCCAGTCAGTGCAGGCTCTCATCATCTACTTTGACAGTAAAACTGTGAGTGTCCAATGGTAGATTGAAATTGTTTGTTATTTTACTGCTTTGCATTCTTCTGGTGTTTACATGTTTGTATGTTACAGAAAGACGGCCTTAGTGGTGCTGCTCCATGGTTATCAATAGTGGATGATCTGGCCCCAGAAGTTCTCGTCCTAGTGTGTGATCACGTGTGTGAAAATGGTAAATGTCATCCAGCCAAATCAAATTTGTTTAATAGAGCAAAATCAAATATATTATTAACCCTACTTTTTTGTACAGACAATGGCTAATTTCTCATATCTATAATTTTCCAACAGTGGTGCCCAGTGGTTCACAAAACTCGCCACCTAAAAGTAAAACAAATATACGAGACAAATCCAGTGTTTTAAAAGTTGCTCTCTGCAGTTTATTTTTGTCATTTGGGTTTAGGGTTCTTGAAGATTACACCTATATAGATTCTGTTGTTAAATGTTTGAGCTGAAAATTCTAAACTTTTCAGTGTGCATACTTTTTGCATTATGTTTAACACATGTATTGAATATAATGTGGAAATGCTTTTATTTATGATGGGTTTCGTGTGTGTGTTACTGCAGGCGTGAGTAGACAAGAAGCTCAGCAGTGGTGCCTGGCTCATGCATTTGAACTGGTGGAACTAAATCCTCAGGAACTGCCTGATGAGGATGGTGAGAGACGTATGACCATTATATACAGCATATTCTGACGAACTACTTTCATGCACGGAACCATTTATCAGTGTCTCATATGGTGGGTGTTAAATATGTCTCAGATGACTTTCCAGAGTCCACCGGAATCAAGAGGATTGTCCAGGCTCTCAATGCTAATGTGTGGTCCAGTGTGGAGATGAAGGATGGTGAGGTTGGGCTGTTTTAAATGTACAAAACTTTCGTTTAGAAATGGACTAGTTGTGCTAAATCGTTTAAACTAACCCTGACTCATTATTAATTGCTATAGCAGTGTTGGCCTTTGTGGTCCTGAAATAGCAAATAGCAACATTACATCAACATTTTTTGAGAATTCTGACCAGTTAAAGGCATTCCAGATGTTTTTGGTCTTTTGTGGGTGTTTTCATAACTGTGTTTGCAAAGTTCAGAATAATTTAGACAAAATAATTATGGGTGTGTATCTATACATGGGTGTGTAGATATATATGTAGATGTATAATGACAGTTTAGTGTTTTGCCACAGCTTTAGATTTTTGCACTTTCTTCTTTCTCAGAACACAATCAAGGATTTGGTCTGATGAGCAGTTTAGTGGCATCTCATCACAACAACCCACGGCCCCTGGCAGAGGCACAGGTCAACCTTTTCTTAGCTGAACTCACAGAAGATTTGGCATGCATATGATATAATGTGAATATGACTAATTGTAGGACAGACTGAGTTAATCTGACTCATGTGAAAATAACCAAGAATAAGAAACATTGATCCGTCAATATATGTTGTTCAGCATTCCTGAAAAACAAGTCGGTCACATTATATATAATCCAGCCTGTTGGGACTGTAGTTTAGCATCTGTTTGGAAAGATTTCCAAAATCTGATAATCTGGATTGCTAATCTGACCTGGCATTCTTTGTCTCTGACTTTCCAGTCCCAATCTAAAGGTATAGATGGAAACTCGGAAGGACAAGAGACGGAAAGGTGTCAGAACAGTACAGTGGAAGCAGAGTCGATTGTAGGTGCGTGAATATATTGAATTTGCATTGCATTGCTATGCAGATGCCGTATGCACTGTGTTCATGTCCTCGGGATACATGTCATTCTGATGTCATATAGATGCCATGACTGACATGGACATCCAGGAGCTGGCCAGCCTCACAGCGGGTGATGCAGATGTGGAGAATTTTGAGCGTCTCTTTACCAAACTGAAAGAGATGAAAGGTGAGGCAACACCGCTGAAGAGATGAAAGATAAAGCATAGCTCTGAGGGAACCAGTTATCTAACAAGTGTCTACCCTTTAATTCAATTATTGAGAATATACTGTATATATGATGGGCTTTTCACCCCTCTCACTCTTTACCTGCTATAGACAAAGCATCTTCTTTACCACACGAACAAAGAAAAGTTCATGCAGAAAAGGTGAGTTCATCTGTTGTGTATTTTTTATATTTAAAAAAAAAAAAATCAAGTTGCTAATTGAATGAATTATTCTTCTCTATTAGGTAGCCAAAGCCTTTTGGATGGCAATTGGTGGGGACCAGGATGAGATTGATGGCCTGTCATCTGGGGAGGAGAGTTAAAACTACACTGCCTTTTCCCAGGCTGTACTCCCAGCAGCCAGTCTGTTCCCCACAGCCGTCACCACTCTCAAGGCACGCTGGTGTGCTCAGCCTCGGCCACCGGCCTGTGGGCTCCAACACGGGAGAGGGTGGGCGGGGGCTGTCATAACATTCCTGTTATTTCTCTCTCAAACCCCAAAACCTCAATAACTCGGCATTCAGCCATTATGGGCTGCTAGCTTCTAAACACTGTAATCTAAAATGAGGGTGCGGTGGGCAAGACGTCGCCTACGGTTTCTTCTCTAGCGAGTGTAAAACATGACCTGCAGGTCCATGCACGAGAGAAAATGGCTGGTCTAAGAGTGTGCTTAAGCCTGTGATTGGTATACCATTCACAGGCTTGTTTTGTGAGCATATTCTTTGCATCATCCATAATTTTTATTTCTCTAGAATGTAAAAACTCATAATTATGGATGGGACAGTGTGGCTGTTTGAACATTTGAGTAATTTCTTGAAGCAATCTTTTTATCAGTCCTGACTTAATCATAGTAATAATAATGAACTATGTTAAAAATAAACACTCAATTAACTATGCAGTCTGTTACAACCAATTTAAAGGCATTTCATTAAAGCAGACATTAAAAACAATTTTCACTGTACAATTTTCTCACTGTTATTTAGGGCCCTGTATCCAAGGGTGGTAGTATCCATAGGTCATCTAATACTTAGAAAAAGGCATCAAAAATACAGTTTAAAATATACATTTTTATTATTAAAAATTCATGGATAACAAAACAAGGCATTACAACAGAATAGCTTAAACAGGTAATGCAAGGAAAGCCTTTAGGTAAATAGATAAAGGAAAGCATATTCAGAGCAAACATCAACTAAGGAACGAATGGAGAGCACACAGGAAAAATGAGTACTGCTGTGAGATCAAACCACCAAAGCTCCAAAACCACACTTTGTTCAATGGCTAAGGCTCGTTTTCACAGGCGAGCTGCAAAAGCTTTGAAATGAGTGATATTTTAACATCTGCCCATACAGCCAATCAACATGTAGCTATAGCCTAATGTGCTCATTCAAACACAATACAACACAAGCTGCTCTCTCTCTGTCAAAACCAGAAATTGCAAGAGCATGCAATTAATCAATTATTTTATACATTCTACAAGAAGAAGAAAAAAAAATCCAGTCAAGGAAGTCATACTCTTCAGACTATTTAATTACAAGATTAAAAAGCCCTTTTCTTACTGACAGGGCCTGGCTCAAAAAACACATCCATCCATGAAACCAAGAGCACCCTCTTGAGAATTCAACCTCTATAGAAAAATAGGCGCACACCTCAAGAGCTGCCAGCAGTACTTGCCCCTCCCCCATGTTTGTTTAATAAAAATCTCTTGCTATTTGCTTCAAAATACGAGAGCGTTTTTTTTTTTCCTCTACACAAAAATAATTGGTAATAAAATAGAATTAACTACATAGATGCTGATGTATGAAATGTGTGCCTTGCTGCATGGAGCTTTGATTATCTTTTGAGTGGGTTAATGGTCCTGAGTTTAAAACATCCCTTTGATGTGCAGTTAAAACACAAAAGAATAACATACTGCACGTTCTTACATAAATTATATTTAAGCATCTTGAAGAGTGATTGCTGAGCATCCAAAGAGATACAGAAACCTGACCTGCACTCATATATACAGGGTATGGGAAGTAAATGGCTGTTCTTTTCCTGTGCACCACATCTCTACATTAATTCTTCTGCTGATTTCTTAAATTAGTGATGTCAACTATATCCCATGGCAGCTGACCAAGGAATCTTATATAGCAAACATCTAAATCTAATCTAATCAAGGTTTAGGTCTACCGTCGTATCTGAATGGATGCAATTACACGGACACACACACACACACACGCTTGTGACTCACGCGAGGGGGTGAACCCGGTCAAACACACTCGCACACACAAACCCTCGCGTCCAGGTGCTCGGTCTGGCCGTCCCGAAGCCCAAGGTTCAGAAATGTGAAACCAATTCTGTCCCTCGTTCTCTTCGTAACTGAAGAGAGCCGCAAGGAGAAGCCACTGTGGACGTACCCAACCGCAGCCGACGTCACTACCAGAAACCGGCACGGCCCAAGTGGAGCACAAAAAAAACGTACGGTAACCTACAACACTTGGTTCTCTCGATTCCTCTCAGACTTGCTTTGGCTGCCGCACCCGTGTTTGTACATCCACCTCACATGTTTAAAGTTTGAATGGTGTTTGTTCGAAGCCAAGCTACACCCAAGGAGTAACAGCAAACATGGAAGGGCGGGGTTAGGAGAATAAACCTAAACGTGGGAGGGTGCATCCAGCACAGAAACCATGACATTTTTGAGTATGCTAAAAGCACAAAAGCTCTTCAATAATACAACAACAAATGTAAATCACTATTCAACAATATAGTGATCGTTAATGAAACACATGTTTGCTGGGGTCCCCAACAAGTGGAGGTCCAGGTTAGCAGACTGTGCTGCTCATAGGGGGAAATCTGGCCTTGTCCACCAATGCTGCTCATAAACACTCAACATTATGTACAATCCCCAGCATAGGACAAAAGCAAAAATATACTACTGCACTCTTCAGTCCTCTCACTTTGACAAAAAAGGAGGGAAATAATTACAAAATATCTAGAATTTCTCCTGTTAAGCAAAATTCAATACTTTTACAAGCTTACATTTCCAAGGAAAACAAATGGCACCATCAGTCACTAGTTTTGTCACTGACAAAATTCCAATTCCAACATTGGCTACATTTCCATTCAAGTGATTTCTGATTAAAACCATTTCAGCACTAAAAAATGTTTGCTGATGCAAGATACGTTTGCAACGTTTTAAGGTACAATTTTACCTTGGAGGTACAACATGTTTTGTTTCCATCGCCTTTATCGACAAAATATTAAGTGCCAAAGCAATCTTTGCATTTAAAACAAACAACACACTTGAATGGAAACGTAGCCGTTGATTAGACTTATTTGTTTACTCCTTCAGAGAGTAACAAGGGCAAGTGCTTCTCATGATCATTGCTATGCTACACTAGGCTAAGTACCATTAAACGGTTTAAATACACTCAAATACAAACTGCACTGACCCAACCTCTAAATTGTGCTGATCTCCTCAGTGCATAAAGATTAACTGTGCAATTCCTCCACCCCCAACGGGACAAGGGAGCCTCAATGCACAAGTACTTAGCTTACTGTTCACTTTAGGGCAGCCATCGGCTATGGTTACAGGCTCACATTCAGCCCGTTCAAGAAAGGCTGTGGAAGTGCAGTGCTAACCCTCCTGGTTTATGAAAACAGCACAGCTAAATGCACGAGCCCTCACAGAACTGCTGGGCCTGTGTGAGTTTCACTTCCCCAGATCATACAAACATTTCTCACTCAGTGGTATCTGCAAACACTGAATATTTTAAGCACTGTAAGCCTTATCTAACTGTTTAACAGACAAAAACTATCTAAACAGTTACATTTAACAGTTACATATCCATGTATTTTTTTCAATGAATATGAAAACTGTTTAAATTCCATAAGGTCCAATACCTCATATTTTAAGCTAGGCTTCAACTGCTATGTGTAAAAAAAAAAAAACAAACAAACAAAAATCCCAAACAAGCAAAAACCCCCAAAATGAATCAATCAATACATCATATAGGATGCACAGCTACATGAGCAATGGTATATAGTTATCAGCAGAGGAAAGTGCTCAAAACTGTCTGTGAGGGAAAGGACAGGACCAGCAAGCAGTGGAGTGAAGGAAACGCTCCAGCAGACCTCCTCTCCGACGGTCTGCAGGAAGGAGGCGGGTCCTGGATGCGTTCAGATGGACGTCTTTTCCCCGGGGTGGTGCGAGCGAAGCCAGGGGCCTTCCTATGAGACACTGGAACAACGAAGGCTGGGCGAGCCCATCTGGGTGAGCACCTTGTCTAACCACTGCAGGGGGCCGTTCAGGTGGAGTTCTATCCAGCAGGGGGTGCTCGTCACCGTCTGGCGTCTGCGGGAAGGGGGGAACGCTTAGTCACAAACGCACTCAGCATCGTGAGCTTCTAGAACATGTAGGTTCAGTGTAGATTAGAGAACTTATTCCCGATTCCAGTGTACCGACCAACTGAAACTCAAAAGTACCGAAAGGCCTTGCATGATCTTCCACGATCCCCTTGTGTTCGCACCGTTTCCCTCCGTGTGTGTCTGTTCTGCAGGCCTCCATCACAGAGTGTGAACACCTCCCACGCCCTCTCGCCCATCTCCTGCATTCCTCCAGTTACACAACTCTGCCCCACTGTCTCTTTCCTTCTCTCCTCACACCCCCCACCCCCACACACACACACACGCGCACTGTGTGGCTTTGGCAAAACCACATACTTCCTAGGCCGTGCAAGTTTATTTGTATAGCACTTTTCACACACTGCTGTAATTCAACATACACATAAGACATAGATCTTGGTGCGTTTTAACAAGCATCCATCAGGTCCCAGATTTAATTATACCCTAATTTATATTATTCAGATCTTGTTACCTTGTTAAACCAAGTCTCCCATCCTAAATCTCCTTCAGTCTTACACCACAGAGGTTTCACCACATTCTTCCTCCTCCTGGAGAATGTGTGGGCAGTGTCAGCTATTGCCAGCAGGGTGCAGAGGTGTTCAAACCTCTCCTGTGGTTTTCTCACAGCTAGAATCCTATGAGTGCATCTCCTTTGGGAGGGGGAGGTGGAGACCACAGGCGGAAACTATTCCTCTTCTTATCTGACCACAGGAAAAGCCCAGTAAACCAAGCACGCACCATTTGGACCAGCTGAAGGTCGTCATACAAGCACAATGAAAATGTACTTAACTAATATGCTAAGGGGAAAACAAGCAGCGCTAAAATGTATATTAAAAAGAAAAAGAGGGTCTTTGAGATAATAGACATGTCATGTGTGGTCGTGTTAAAACTGAAGGTACAGCAGAGAAAACCTAAGAGAACTTTACACATTTATTCGTTAAAGGCAAAGGGAAACTTGGATGAAAATAAGTGAGAGAGATGTGAGAACTGGACCCGTTAACATGGTTCCTAAATGTTAAAACCCATGAAGTGAAAGTCCTCTATGAACATCAGCACACCGGACTCAAGTCACTTCTCATATACTCCCCCGATACTCGTCTGGACCATGATGTGCGAAGGGGAGGAAAGCGATTGAGAGAGACTGTACAAGACACGCCTGCTCCAACCTCCCCGTTCAGCCAGTTCAGCCGCCTCTCCATTCTTCACCACTACCAACACACCGATTTTTATTCCTGTTGTCAGGAATTAGGACCAGGCCCTACTAACCACAGGTCAAAGCACGTCACCCATGAACCCCCACCATCAAAAGGAAGGCCAGCCTGTCGCGGGGGCCAGCTGGCAGGCTTCCTTTTCCTGTCCAGCTTCTCTTTGTCTTCAACTGCAGACTAAAGACTCGCGTCTTCAAAAGCATGGACAATTTCCAATTACAACAATCTCAAAAAGCGTGTGTATTTTCCTGCACTAACTTTGCGTCTCTGAGGGCTTCAGCTCGATAGGATGCCCGGGCTCTGGACTAGCCGAATTAACGCTTGGCTACGTTACAGGGACAACAAAGCACTTGTTGGTCGTGCTTGAGAAGAGAGTCTGTACAAAGACGCTGGTGTCCGTGTGCGTTTGTACCTGTACTCTGCTCCCCAGCCCTTGACGAAACTCATACGGATGGTACACATGCGAGTGAGCTGGTACACGGCCTCGAAGCCCTGATTGACCGACTGGGCCAACAGGGCAGCAAACTCCTGATTATTGAAGATCTTCAGATTACAGCCTGAAAGGAAACACACGGGTTCATGCAATGCACACGTATGGGGTTGACCAGTCGCTGGGAGCATAGTGAGAAAGTATGAGCACTGCCTGCATCTGTGAGTAGTTGATCACAGCTCCTACCACAAGCTGCTGTGTGTGTGTGTGTGTGTGTGTGATGAGAGAGACACAGCACATGCGCAGTTGGCTTACCTGGTGGGATCTTACACACGGTGGCAGGATGCCAACTGTAGCGCTGGTTACAGTTTGGACTCTGGACAAAGATGGCACTGTCACTCAGACACTCTGCAAACACCTCCCCACCTATGTAGTACAGGCGCACTCCCCGACCTCGGAGCAAGAAGGAGAGAAAGCCTCCGTTTCTCTGTGATATTTCACTAGCAGAACCAGATCAGGCGTATTTCATGCCCTGCGGAAGGGGAAGGGGGCGAGAGTGGTACCGATGTGCCTGCGGGTGAGCTCCACGGCCGCGTTACGGTTCACGTTGGACAGCAGGCCGAGGCAGAAGCGCTCGGCGTTGGAGGGGTCCGTGAAGCCGTCCACCGTCAAGGAAGGCTGCGAGGCGTGGAACGTCTCTCCCACACGCTGGTTCAACTCGTAGTACGAAATGGAACACCAGAATGCTGACTCGCAATATGTTACCGGCTGCAGATCTGCAAAAACACACACACACACACACACACACACACACACACACACACACACACACACACACACACACATTGAGAAACAAGTTTTTTGTGTGTGATTTTTTTTTTTTTTTTTGCAGAAAGAGAGAAGTAACAGCTGAGTTAAAGGAAATGGGTATAAATACAACAGATTTTTCGATAATCCACGGACTTAAACGTCTGTGGGTTACAAAATAAACAAATCCAAAATAAACAAAATATTGGACACATTTTACGTTGTGAATAGAGTTATGTAAAGAAAGGGGGGGGGGCCTTCCTCAGGTCTGGCCCTTTAATATCAGCAAGATGGTCATGTGAAATTGGCTATTCATTATTTCTACAACAGGCCCCCAATGGATCACTGTGGAGCTAGAATAACCCCACTCCAGGAGATCATCATTACATTAGTCTGGGCTGTCTGAGAGCACAGAGGGAATAGAAACAAAGCCTCCTTTCATAAGAGTCTTCCTCTTACAGCACACAGGCAGATTATGACCCTGCTGAAGAACCAGGCTTCGGTACTCAGCACGTGAGCAGGCGGGCACGTGGACGTGCACACGCTGACAACGAAAGTCAGCACTGATATTCAGGCTCACGTGACAAAGACAATCAATCACACAGCGATTATTCTGCTATACAGAATGTGATATGCACCGCACTACAGTAAACACACGCTAGTGAACCGTTTGCGTGGTATGGATGAAGACTGGCCTGCAGTATTAGTCAAAATAAATTTAATATAAAATAAAAATAAAATAAAATGAATTTAATAAACTTTTTTTTTTCTCAAAGATGTCTTTTGCCACTTAAAACATCAGTATTGCAAAATCTGACCAATTTGGCCCCAAAACAAGGCTGCATGGTTCAGATCTGATATGAAGGAAAGTCTCATGTTGTTCCAGAGACAAACAAAACATCCCTCTCTGACGTCACCACTCAGTAACAAACAACTGACCGGCAAAGTATAAACAAACATTCTTCTAACTGTTACTTCATTTCCTTCACACACCCACAGACCCAGTGTCAGTGTCCAAAATACACCCGCAACAAACCCACCTCTGCCTGTGGGGGAAGTGACCCTCCCCGAGTCACTGTGCGCTGGGTTCAAGCTGTGTGGTGGGTGTGGAGCTGACGAGTCCTACAGCACACACTCATCACCAACACCGCCTTAGTCTGCAGACGTGCACTTCCAGCATCACTAACCACGCCTGGCTAATCACACCACGGTTACATGCCACGAATAATCCATCCAGATTAAAAAACAGCCAACATGGGGTGGAAGTAATTATGGTCCTCATTTACCACATGCTGCCACTTTGGGAATAAAGATTATTCTGATTTCCATTTAACTGAATTTTGAGTTAAGAGTACTGGAATTCTTGGCTTTTGACGACGTCCTTATATATCCGCATTTAAAACGATGGCTGCTAATTGTATGAAGTGTTGAATTAGAAGGTATTAAAGGGTGACCCTTACCAAGATTGTTATTTGTAGGGGAGACGGGGTTGGGAGACAGGTTTGGGGAACCTGCAATGGAAACACCCAGGAATGAAAGATCAGCCAGCAAATTACAGAAAAGCAGGTTCTGATTGGACAAGAGATGTGGGGGGCGGGAGATAGGAGCAGGTACCTGTATCCATGCTGTGGTTCATTTGGTGATCGTTGCTTTCACCATCCTCGCTGAGGTACCCCGGAGGAGGGGTCTCTGAAACAGCAGAACACAAATATCTCCAGCACACATGCTTACAGCTCACACTGGGTGGGTCCGGTCCTATAAACATTACCTTGGCATAATGTTACGAACTGGTGCTTCAGACACTGGTCTGAAGCCAGAGCAACAAATTCTTTATAAGAAATGCTAATCTACTCCACAGTGTTCAGTGAAAAATGCATTCTTTTAGCTAGTGACCAGAACATGTGATCTAGTTCAATGTGTATAGGTGAAAGATGTCAGACATCCAGATCAGTCCAGATCTTATCAAGTCTGATTAAGTTGAACAGGACCCAGATACAATACTTTTTATTTTAACAAAACATTTTAAATTGTTAAGTTGAAGGGATAAGAGAGTGAGAGAGGTCACATCTGGGGGTGTGTGTGTGTGCACACGTGCGTGTGTGTCTGTGTGTGAGAGAGAGACACAGTGTGTGTGTGTGTGTGTGTGTGTGAGAGAGAGAGAGAGACAGTGTGTGTGTGTGAGAGAGAGAGACACACAGTGGGTGTGTGTCCGTCTCCCCCCTCGCTCTCACCAGGTATGTAGTTAATCTGAGGTTCTATGCCAGCAGGAAAGTTCGTATTCTCAGGAATCGAGTGGCTGTAATCATCCAGAGGGGGAAACTCTGCAGGAATATCAGTGTGACGAGGTACCAGCACAGGGGGCAAAACTGCGTGCGCACACACACACACACACACACACACACACACACACACACACACACACACACACACATCAAAGACAAGCCGACACAGGACCAACTACACAACTGTGTACTGGCTGATAAAGAGGATTACTCTTTATCACCTGCGAGCGCGCACAGGTGGACACATCCCTGGTCATAGGGCTCACCTGGCGTCTCCACGCGTTGATAGTGGTAAGGGTTGACGCACACCTCGTCCTTCTTCATGTGGAAGGCGAACTCACACAGGTCTACGGCGCGGAGCTCGTGGTGGGACTGCAGGTCTGGCCAACGCCACAGTCTGCAGTAGATCACATGAGGGAGACCTTTCCTGTGAGAGACCTGCAGACGCCCGTCCAGAGACCTGAGGGAGGAGGAGGAGGAGGAGAGAGACAAACTCTGGATTGAGCTTTAACGTCCTCAAGTTCTTATTGTGTCATGATCCGTCACACAATAAAAAAAAATCCGTCTTCTCATTCAGGCATCAACATACTTGGACATACCTTGACCAATAACTGCTCAAGCCAAATTTTTAAGAGTAAACACAAACGTTAAGTGAACAGGCAGGGTTGCACGGCAGGTTGTTAAAAGCAACGTGAGCAAAGACAAATGCCACGTGTCGTTATGTGCCCACACCTTCCAGTGGTGCCCCAGACCATGTGCTCTGTGAAGCTTGTGGCAGGGGGCACAAACAGTGTGATCATGGCCAATCATCTGGGCTAGTTAGTAAAATAATTTCTGCCACTGAACACATCCCCCATCCCCCCCCGGAGCAGTACCAAGGTGATTCTGAAATGGCTCAGATACTGCTGTCTGCATCAAGATGGTTATTAGTTGACAAAAGAGCTCCTGTCAGTGGGAACATTTATTTACTTAAAAAAAAAAAGATAAAAACCCTCTAAAATGCACTGACAACTCCTTGGTAAAATCTGCCATCAATGATTTTGCTCCTTTTCTTATTTTCCAGCGTGATATGCAAGTGGTTCTCTCGTTTTATCTCACCCTGTTTCAATTAGTCAAACTGAGTGGAGCAAGCAGCTGCTCATCATGAGGTCATTCGGTGTGCGAGTAGAGTGCTACTTTGGCATGAATCATCCTTATGCAACTCTGTGCCAGGCAGCGCGATAGGATCCACAAAAGAGCTCCTTCATCCTACTGCCTGTGCACCTCAGAACACGAGGTTTCTCACATCCCTCATGGAGCCCATACAGCAGGATGGGCAGTACAGGTATGTTAACAAAACAGCGAGAGAATACATTAAAATAAAATCAATCAAAATTGTCACTCACTACTGTCTCTCGGGCCCCACCCCCGCCAAACTTCAATGGTAGAATTGGAAAAGCATCAAGTCTTTCGTAATCTCAGAGACACCAAACAAACAGAATAAGCACACCTGGTATAAGCTCACTGTAGCAGTGGCACTACGATAACCAAACAAACAAACAAACCTCAATGATTATCCCGCTTCCTAAAAGAATATTTTTCAAAAAACTTATAATTCAACAACTTACTCGATATTTCATGAATCAAACATTTTTAGTTGCTCTCCCCGTAAATTAGCCATAAGAGAGGAAAACCTGAAATCCATTAAACGGAGCTATTTTTAAAAGATGCATATTTTATTCACCATGAAATGAGACACAAAGAGCTGCTGACTGGCCCGTCTGCGAGAATGTGGAGTGAAAGAGAGCCAGCAGCCTCTATTGTTCAGCCCCATCTACACAGACAAAGCCAGAGTCTGAAGTCTCCTAGTCACTCCTGAATTCTGAAATACACTTTCTATTCTGACTGCGGCAACCCAGACAGAGCAGACCTCCAGACCCCCTTCAGCCAAACGTCAAAGCCAACATCATCCCTCCCCCAAAAACAGGACCGGAGGGGTGGGTGGCAACACCTTTCAATTGTAAAGGGAAGGGCTTAAGACAGCAAACGTTCTTTAAGTGGATCACCATCGTGAGGCCAAAAATAAAGCAATAGATGCTTGAGGTATACAAAGTTAAAGGTATAGAAAGGGAGAACAGAGCTGTGAATTGTGGCTGACCAAGTCACTTCAGGGTTTCCCTCTCTCACCACGAGCCCATGAGGTTCTCCCCACAGCTCAACCAGACGCTCTAGGACATCCCCATTATATCCACATTCACTAACCACTTCGTGACTATGATATGAAGAAAAAAACGGAACAAACTGCACGCCTGCTCGTGTACCTGCTACTGGGCCTCATTCTGGAATCCCAAAGTTCTCTTTTATATAAAAGGCGTAAAACTGAAAAGGTTGGGCGAGCCTGCAGAAGACACATGCGGACAATTTCTGACCTCAGTAAACACAAGAGCAGCTGGAGATTTTCTGAAGTGGTCTCCGTTCACAAGTAATCTGTGCTCCGACCTTACTGCACCCGAAAGCATGACGCGCGTCTCCCTCAGTGAAAGGACCATAACAGCAGTCTAGTCTCTCTCCGTGATGTATTACAGTTGTTTCTGCCATGTGTGTACGTGCGCCCACACTGCCTGGCCTCCTCTTCTCCTAACCCCAGGCCCTCAGGCTGAACCACAAACCAAACGGCGACCCACGCCCTCCCCGGGGCCTCTGCTGCATTCTTAGCTGCTGAGCAACCATGTTGCACAGCGTGCAGGACAAACATGTACTCTGCTGTGTGTTAAGCATCCTATGACCTTGTCTTGTGTGTGTGTGTGTGTGTGTGTGTGTGTGTGTATACAAGCATTTTCAGTGCTTGTGGCTTTTCAGCAGTGACCTTAAAGTGCTGGTTTGAAGTGTTCATAAAAAATAAAAATAAAAAACACACACATTTAAACATTTTATTGTGCAACCAAAAACAGACATGGATTAGCAATAACCTTGGGTTTCTTTGGATTTCCCTAGTTCTTTCTCCAAAGAGATAATCACAATGATAAAGCAACACAATCATCCAAAACAAACGTACACTCAAGCCAGTTAAATGTCGAAAGCATCCATTAAATGAAGTCAACACAGTGGCGTGAAGGACTGTGGGTGACTAAACAGTTAAGGAAGTACAGTTTAGAAGGAATCACATGTTGGTTTCTACCCTCTGGAGAGGTCTTAGAAGAACAGGATACATGTGCTCCAGTTGCCACTGAACCCAAATCTCAGAGGGAGAGTATTGAGGCAGGCAAAAAAGGGGAAAGGGAAAGTCATGGCACAACAAATGGTCTCCAATTAAAGAGGCCACCAACATGGTCTTCTCTGGTCAACTTCACCATCTGCAACAAAGGCTTGCCTTTCTCTCCCATAAAAATGTGACCCCAGGCTTGACTTTGTAAAGTCAGCTCCATTTCATAACATGAGTCATGGGGGATTCCTGGTCAGCTTTCTCTCCATACTTTCTCACTCTTTTCTTAGCCTAAACAGTCTGCTTACCCACTGAGTAAGCAATTGCTGATACACACACACACACACACACACACACACACACACACACACACACACACACACACACACACAGTGATAAACATGTGGAAAAGCTAGGTTACTGTCCAAGATCTAAAGAGCAGATGCCTAGCTTGTGTGTCTGTGCCTCAAGCAGAACGCCAAACTGGACCAGTCATTATCTGACTGGTTTCATTCTGCATCCTGCTATAATGTTAAACTATATTTAGTAATAAGAGTTGTCCTGATATATAGCTTTGAGATTTTGATATCAAGGTGCATCTCTGGTGCATATCCAGTGAACATGACGGCTTGACATTTGATGCAGTATATTTCTGACAGACCAAAAAAAAAGGATTATTTTACAGTCTTAGCTTTTTCAAACAATGGAACTGAATGGTAGCTGATGTATGAAAAAGGCATAAACTGATCCATCAAGTGAGTAAATGGTCATCTGCACTTGGCTCGTCAGAAAATCGCTCAGATTGTTAAATCATGCAATGCCATGTTATGAAACAAGCAGGTGGAAGCTTGGTTGTTTACCACACTGAAAAACAACTCTGAGCCAACTGCAAGGGTACTGAATCCAGTCATAAAAAACACTATAATAATAATAAAAAAAAAAAAAATTAAAAAAACACTAGAATACTAAAAAAGTACAAAAAAGGTGGGATGAAAGTGTGTGTGCGTCTGTGTAAAATTGAAGGGATACTTTACAGTTTCTGTAGTCATTTTCCCATTGTCAATTACATAATGTTTAGTCAAGTTATGAGTCAAGGGGAATGTTGTTGATTTTCAATCAGCAATGTCATGCTATGGCATAACTGACAGCACCATCCACCCCCACATCACTACAAACCTCCCCGCACTGCTAAAAAATAAACAAGAGAATGGAAAAAAAAAAGTCAGCTTGGTTACATGCTACATTTGGTCATTTCTGATTATTGAAATAATAGGAAGAATTTGTATAATTTGTTACCAACAATGACCACTGATTTACTAGAATAGATATCACTATGGCAGACTGGAATTAGTTGCGAACTATTCAGCAGGCTAGTCTAGTAGCACACTGCAGTTTAAACAATACCTCGTGAAAGGGAAACCCCACTGGTTTTACAAAATTCCTTCATCTTTCAGTGGTTTACAGGTGAGCCAAGTCATCAAGAGTGTTTTGGTGAGACGTGTAATGAGTCAGAATTGTTCACAATAACTGGAGTCCTAGGAGCCAAACATCCGAACATTTAATGGCTCTAAAAGCTACAAAAAACCCTTATGTATATGTTTTCTTGATGTCTGAGAAGTTGTTCTGCAGTAAGGTTTTATTGCATTTATAGTGTGCAAACTATTGCTCGCGGATTACTTCCGCGTTTCCTCTCAAAACTGCAATTTCAACCAAGATTAATGCGCACAAGCAAAAGTGCTTTTGTTACGATCCTGGAAGATCGATCTGGTGCAGTGACTTAAAACGAACCACTCGAGCAACTAAATATTAATATTAAAATATTTAATATTTAAAAGTCTACAGTAGCTACCTCACATTAGCTTTATCGAGTTGAAGCAAAGCCTTTGTCCCATACTGAACCGTGTCTAAGAATTCCTTAACTAGCTAAAAGACAGCCTTGATGTAGGCACTCGAGTTCTGCTAACGTATGCCATTTAAACAACCAAAATAAAAATAAAAAAAATTATAGGATAGATAATATATTCTTTTTTTCTGTTGAGGGTGAAAGTGTGTTTGTGCCGTATTTTTGGTCCAAACATTATCTGCAAGTCGACGCTAGTTATCCCTAAAAGCAATCCAGCAGTGTCGGTAGCAGCTAGCAGGATGGCTCGTTTGTGGAGAGTTAGCTTAGCCACAGCCTAAAAACACAATAAACAGGATAAAGAGTTAACGGATTAGCTCAGGTTAGCCAGACTCTCGGGCCACGTACCGTGCCTTAGCAAAGTTAACGCTGGCTGTGTGAGAGAACGCGAGCTAGCCGACGTAGCATTAGCTAACGGAGGCTAAGAGCAAAGCTAAAATAACGAAATTGATTTTAGCTGCCCATCATTAGCTAGAAGTCAGGCTGGTCTGCATAAAAATCATCCGTTGTCGGACGTGTACTAAAGCTGATAGGAGTTGTAATTAATTCATTGTTATATAATAATCATGAAACGCGACATGATATCTGCAAGGAACCAAGTTTGTAGCACATAGTTAGCTAAGCTAAACACCCAGCTATCTTGCTACTTTGGAAAAAGTCCAACGCAGCTTCACTAGACAACTATGCTGGCTAACTTACTTTGATATTGGCCGTGTTATTTCTAAGGGTTGTTTATCTACTTAGCTGTCCGCATAGCGCCATAATTTACAAACAGAATGATATTTAGCTACCTAACTAATAAACAAATATTATTATGCTCGTTTTGGTCTACGAATGCGGGTTAGCGATACCTAGATTAACACCAGGTAGCTAAACAAAACTCGGCCGTTAACACATACCTTGGTATGGTAATACATTTTGTACTGATGTCCTGGGTGGTAATAGCCTTTTCCAACTCGTCAAGTTGCCCGGTCTTCTTTAGCTTCTTCACTAGACTTTTCACCGCCTTTTCACACCATTTCTCTTCTTGTCCATTTTGCTCTCCTTTCTTCCAGCCAAGGAGCCTCTTCACAATCGGTGGAGTGAAAGGCAATATAGACATCTTAAGCACGGTTTCGCTTACAGCTCTGTCTCGTTTGTACGCCCAGCCAGATTCGGGGGGTGGGAAATGAACAAAATTCCTGTATTTAACCTAGCTGGGGAATCAGTAAAATCTCGCACAAACATCAAATAACGAAACTTTTTTGTTTAAAAAAAAAAAAGTTACTAGCTATTCCAGACACAGCTAGATGAGAGCGGCCAATGGCAGTGCTAGCTACTCAGAAGCTCAGTGCAGCTCAGTCCAGTCCCTCCCCGCCCCCGTCTTCTCCTCCTCTTCCTCCTTCCCCTCCTTGCTCAGATCATAGCTTGACATTTTAGGCATTAAGATTAACATACACCACCCTCAGATGGGTTCATATGATCTTCATTGTAGGCAATGTACTTTAAAATCGTTTAATTCTTATTTTCACATTCATTCAAAATAAGTATATCTATATTTCACCAAAAAGGGCCACTGACCAAGCTCTCTAAAAAGTGTCAGCTGCTCAGATCTACCCCTAAACAAGCAAAAAAAACAAACAAAAAAAAAAACAGGAAACTTCAAAAAGGGGTTTGCTGGCTATAAAGTCCTTAGTAGTGTCAGTACTGTGGCTGAGGACAAATGGGGAGGGGTTACAAGCAGCCTTATCCCTGGGTGCACTCAGATAGATATGCAGGCCTGTTGCAGCTTGTCCCATCTATGCAGACACTGGGGGATCTCCCATGTGCATGTCTACTCAAGAACACACTGACCCTCCAAGATAGCTGGAGGGGATAGAAGCCGCAGATCGTACAATGAATCGGGTTTTATTTACTTTGATTACAATTTGTTTGATCTGTAAGAGTGTTACAACTGTAAGAGTGTTTTACAACACGTGACTTACAACCCAGGAAAGTACAAACAGTAAATATATGGTTCAATTGACTTCTTTCCTGACTTACACATTAACACTGCACTCTATATTGTTCATGAGAAGTCAGAGTGAGTGGCATTGTTCTCACAACACTTATCAGCTTCCAGGATCAGTTCAGACATTTACTTTTATCGCTGCTGTATATTCAAACAATGTTTTGATGGAATTTGGGATAAGTCCCGTTTTCCCCATGATCTCCTTGTAACCTTGTTGTTTTGTTTTATACAGACATGTACCTCATTTTCAGGAGTGAGTGAAATCAGTAGAGACTCTGAGTCATTCTACAGTGAGCCAAGGTAGTTACTGATGTGACTCATTCTAATTGTCCTTAACCAAATCACATAGTCCAAAAAGTGACTAGCTGGTAGCTCTCAGCATGTGATGTGTTGACACATTCTTTTATAACCTGCAGTACTGGCTCCTAATATAGAGGACCCCACTTAAGTTAATCCTTCAACCCCCTCCGCCACTAAAAGTGCTTTCATTTCACCTTGAATGAATCCTGGTGGCTAGTCATTGCTTTGGTTCAATGGTGTAGTGTAAGGAGTGCAGACCCTGCCTCTCTTTGGACCCTGCCTCTCTTTGGACAGAGTTGGCCTAAGGCTAAAAATAGTCCCGTCCAGAGCCTAGTCCTGACAACGCCCTCTTCCTTTTATCTATTTATACCACACCATCAATGGACACCGCTATATTTTCACACAGGCATTTGGCATGGTGTCATGCTTCCTAGGTCCAGTGTGAAGCTCTAAACAAACTCTTGAGGGAGGGTGATCTGCTCCATCACAGAAATGTGAAATCAAAGAAATATCAAGCTCACAACTACATCATACTTGGTCTCGCACTTTAACCAACACTCTATCCTCTGGTTTACCATTTCCTTGTGTAAAGTTAAAGATCTGTGGCCTTTCAAGACCTTTTTACCAGACTGAATGATGATTAAAATCAACATCTGATGCTACAACTTTGGTGTAGATTTTATGCATCAGCCAAAGGACACCAAGTATTCAGAACTGTCCCGCAAGGCTGTCGCGTATTAGTAGAAAGCAGCAGCAGGCCGGAGTGAATGTTGCTGAGCAGACGGAGCAGAGGCTGCGTGTGCTGCCATGCGTCTCTGCTCAGGCCTGCACAAGCCCAGCACCTGTTTACACCCAAGGGACTGGACCAGGACAGCTGGTGTGGAGTGTGGACAGAGCCTGTGCCGTGTGTGTGCACGCACGCGTCTGTGCAAGATCAGGGGCAGATGGGCTGTGAAAGACTAGCAAAGGAGAAGGGCAAGTTTCAGGTCCAGGGCTAAGGGGTGGGGGTGGGAGAAGAGGGGTTGGGGGCAGGCTGTGGACAAAAGGCTGAATGGGTAATGATGGTAGACAATCTGATGGATAACAAAGTTATTGTGGTGGGCTGCACACTGGGTGCATGGGAAGGAGCCCGGATTCAGTAGGGAGTTGGAGGATCAGTTGGACTTTACACCATAGTGTGAAGTGGAGGGAGGCGGGGATTATATGGCTTTGAGGAACCACAATAAAACTTAATAACACTGACGGAAAACTGGTGGATTTGTTCTAGACTCATCTGTGCTTTTTATGAATTTTATAAAGAGCCTTAAAGACAGTCATTCTCATACATTCTCATTCATGTATGGTTTTAACAATCATTCTTAAAACCATTACAAAATCAATTGGTTACAGTTTGCCCATCTATGAATTTTACCACTGGGATACCTTTCCTCCATGGTAACATCCTCTATTTAATGCTCCTTACAATCTGCATCTATCAGGCTCACCACAGGCTGGGTGAAATGTTCAAAAATAGGGCAGCAGTTCTTTTTGCGCCTCCCTGTATTACACCGTCCAGAGCCCCCAAGGCACCCGAGAGTCACTTCACCACATGCCGGTTCCTGTGACATGCTGACGTTTAATTATTGCCACACCCATTTTAGGCAAACAGACCTGCTCTAATTTCCTTTTACTTCTTGTATTGAACGTCAGTATTCCAAGATGCTAAAAAACTGTTTATACATACTCTGTTGACATTATGTTATAAATAAACGGATTCAGTGGAAAGGATATCTGATGATATCTTTCTTGCTCTTTCGTTTACGCATTTGCCAGTGGTTTAGTCACACCAGTGTATTCCACTGAAAATTTATTTTGTAACTAGTCTGAACAAATGTGACTTATTATTTAACCTTAAATAATAAAGATCATTTAAAAAGATTCTGAGGACCGGATTGATACTATATTAATGACTTGAAATAACGAGATGC
This sequence comes from Tenebrosternarchus preto, assembly GCA_025802075.1. NCBI lineage: Eukaryota > Metazoa > Chordata > Actinopteri > Gymnotiformes > Apteronotidae > Tenebrosternarchus > Tenebrosternarchus preto. The sequence continues at coordinate 19,987,131 of JAOYMR010000026.1, read as the reverse complement.
GACCAACTGAGCGGTCCATTGGATGAGCAATAAACAAAAAGCCTGAACTCTTATGTTATAACTAACTGTTGACATCTAGCGGTCAGTTCATATATTGCATTCCTAAACCAATTTAGCTTGATGAACAGTTTATGTTAAAAAAAAAACAACCTTTTTTACGATATGCTGTGAAAATATATAGAATTCAGAAATAGAAATTCTACTAAATGCCTAATACATGTCATCTACACATGTAACTACTGATAGTTCTACACTAAAAAACAATAATTTAAAAAAGCACACATTTGTGTCTATTCTACAGGCATACTTACAATCATACATAGATCCATACTCCCTGCCTGTGCATGTTTAAGAAAACAGCCCCTGTCATACAGAATATTTTCCACCAAACAGAATGGAAAAAGTCCAAAGTTTAACACAGGTATTTATTTCCATTGAGGTACTGAGCACTGTTTCAGACTGGGCCTTTCCAGAGAAGGCAGGCATGCTCTGGTGTATCTAATACTCCAAAACCCAGAGGGCAAAACCCCTATTTGGTACATGAGGCAAACCTAGCCCATTGCACCCCTCTCTGGGGACATTTTAAGCCAGCCGCAGGCCACGTATCCTAACTGCTGCGCTGATCGAGACTATCCATCTCCAGCGCAGCCTGACCCTGGCACAGTCCCACACACGCCCATATCCCCGGAGATGCAGATCCACTGTGGCTTTGGGTAAATGAGTGGGCTGGGTATTCATGCGCTTCATGATGAGTGAGGGTATGAGAGCACATTCAGCCTCAGGCTTTAACGAAGGAGGAGTAGAAGAATTGGCCTGGACACTGGCTACAGCTGCTGAACACACACCACGCTCACAGTTGTATTAATGTCCTTAAGGGGGCTTTCTGGGGTGAACCGAGCATTTCCTGTATCTAAATTTCATGCGTAATAATAAACATAAGCTTAATCTCAAAATCAGCAATATTATGGAAATTGCTTAGGTTTATTTATTTTTTATTTTGCAAACAAAATATCCATGTTCTTTTAAAGAAAAAAAAAAACTTTTACTTATATTAACCAGAAAAATGCCCCCCCATCAAAATCAGAACACACACACAAACACACACACACACGCGTACATGCACGTACACACACACACACACATACTTACTTGAGGGCTTCAGCATAAATATCAAAAGCACTCCTTCCTACTAAACTAATTATTATGAAATTACTTTTAGCACAATCATAGAGCCCCCTGCTATGAGCCACTCTTTCTGTACGCATGAAATTGCCTAAGTTAATATAGGTTATGAAATGGGGCTAATGCTGTGGATAATTCTGACTACAAATGCACACCAGTGTTATTTTCCATGAAATTGGGGCCTGTCTCTACTGAGGAGCCCTACAGCGGTTTGCTTGTAAATGGCTATGTATGGGTAATTAAGCATTACTCATGAACATTAAAACATGCTTACTGTGGCCACAGTAATATAATACACAGTAATACTAACCCTAACCCACCGGCTGGGGAATGGGCCCTCTCTTGTGAATACAGAATAACTCTAAACAGAATATTTCAAAAATTGCAAAGAGGTCATCTCAATATCTGGTTCCCTTTTCTCTTCATAAAATCAACCATTTAGAAAGACGAGGCAAAGTCTGAAAGTCAGTGTAATACATATTAATAAGCACAGCCTGCAGCTGGTCTGTTTTGGTCTTTTTCGTTGGTTTTGTGTACATTAATGGTTTAGGAGGAGTATTACTGCTGCACCTCTCAAATTCAATACTACGGTAACAACTAAGACTTTTTTATAAAATTTATTGTCTTACAAATTGGTGAGGCTCACGAAGCAAAGCTGCCTAATGCTTAATTAGTTCACAACAGCACTGCTATTTGCCTCATGTATCGTTTCATTAATTTGATGCAATTCTGGACTGATGCTCCAAGCAATGCAATAAAATTGTAACTACCACTGCCACAAATCGTGAATGTTACTTTTATGGTTTAATAAATGTAATGGATATGAACTGTTTTGCATTGAATTCTGTTTATGTGACCTAGTGATAATGGTTCTGTCATACTTTGCTTTTGGGACTTTTCCAGTAAATTACAAAAGTTCATGCCTTTGGATCATTTCAATGATTGTTCAGTGAAAACCCAACCAGATTTCCCATGGAAAAATGACTGCTTTGGACCATGCACATGTCTTTTATTGTAATGATGCAAGAGTTTAGAAATTACATACTGCATTTCAGAAGATTTAGTGTCCTCTTCTCTTTACAGTAATGCCATGTAAACAGAGTAAAATAGGAGTACTGAAGGGCACATCGCCAGTTCAAAGTCAGTCATTTTTTTATGTCAATGATTAATGATTACTTATTTTGGAACATCTAAAGAGTTCTCTCCCTCCTTCCTTCCAACGCTCTCTCTCTATCCCCCTCCTTCTCTCTCTCTCTCTCTCTTTCATAGTCATTAGTGTAGCTCCTCCAGACTCTAGATCACATTCTTCACAATCTTCCAGCAGCAAGTAAAAGGCATGAGTGTCCATGTACAAACCACACATACAGAGACATCAACAGTTACTGACAAATGACTACATATGTGAACATGTGGGTACAGTCTACACACAATGCGTACATCCATGAGGCCATGTGTGTTTGCATGAGGAGGTCAAATGTTTAGTGGAGATAACTGTGGGAAGAGTCTCAGAACCCGTCCGGATCACCCCTTTGAGCTTTAAGTCTGGCTGTTGCAACCCCACTGTTTATTTCTACAGAAGACCCAGTAAAACTCAATGGATTCTGACTGTGATGTGCTGTATATGGGTATGACATGCTGTATCTGGGTATGACATGCTGTATACGCATATGACGACTGAGCATGTGTTACCGCAGGGGAAGGAAAAGAGAGAGTAGTATGAACGAGTAAATAAAAAGAGGTAGTAAATAAGGGAGAGAGAGAGCAGGTGGTGAAAAGAATGAAGGAGACTTTACTCTTGAAAAGGGCTTGTAAGGGTTATTGGATTTGACTGGTTCATTTAAAAACTCGATATGCCTTCTGGTTCCAGAATGGTACTTTAATGTACTGTACCAAAATAGTTATAATAAGAATAATAGCACTTGTAGAAATATCTATGGAATCTGTGGTTAGATGCAAATCAGTAGTATACACAGGGAACCTGCCTCTCTAATCCCTTTTTACAGCAGTGTAGCATGCATTTTCATTTTTTCTCTCCCCCCCGTGTGTGTGTGTATTTGTGCATGTGTCTAGGAGAGCTGCTCAGTTTCGTTCCTTGCGCAGCATAGCAACAATGGCAGCGTGTTCAGATCCATATACACACCATTTCTCCCCCTTTCCCCCAAACTCTGGCCTCATTGCTGCTTAGCTTTATGACACCTAAATGCCATAGATTTTTCCATTCCCCTTCCCACCCTGCACGGCACCCGCAGCCAAGCACAAACTCACCGCATTTAGCTACACGGAGGCAATCACGGCCGCCAGGCGGGTGGGTGGGTGGAGGCGGGTGGGGGCAGGGGTCTGTACATTAACAAAAGCCTAAAGAATGCCGAGCCGAGACTGATGCCGAGGAACTGGCTTACAGGACCCATCCAGCTGCCTACTCCCTCACAACAGTCAGCTCTTCAGCAACAGATGAAAAGAGCTTCCTACAGAACTACAATACAACTGTTTCAATGAAAGTACTCCAGTTTATCTTATGTGTTTACACAGCACACTCAGTAAAACATTACTTAACAGACCAGAAAAAGCTGCAGCCGTAAACTCTCAGAATCACTGCGGCACTGTTATATTAGCTCACCATTAAACAGTGTCCCTCAGTGTACGTTCTTAATGGAGGCAATGTTTAGATTGAGCTGAATCTTTGTTTGACCTCATGAAGATCTGCAGGATCAAACCATTTGTTACAAACCATCTCCACATAAAAGCTCCACAGTGAGCAGGTGTTCCTATTTCTTTATGTGAGGTCTTGACCCGGAAGAGGATGTGTATCTGATCGGTCCAACTTTTATACTTTCTTGCGACTCGTGGCTGACCATCAACTCACCATCAGCATAAAACAACTAATATTCATGCTCATAACAAAAATACTTCCCTTACACATTTATTAATGTTACTGTAATACATTATATATATATATATAATATATATAATGCTCTGACAAAGTATACAGAACATATGCTAATTGTTTTGTGTTTTATCAAAACTTACTTGGCATAAATCGCCGTCATGAAAGAACGATAACAACTTGTGCGCCACAAGGTGGCGGTAGAATATTTTTGTAAGTGTGATTTTCCACATCACTCTCGTGACAATATTCTACCAGCATTTTCCCATACATGGGGAATAACGAAGCGCTACCTTTTTAGCACTGATTCAGGGAACAAACCCCTAATTGACAAATAGTATAACCAAATAGAACGGAAGAGAGAGCTACAGACTATTTTTCATAAGAATCTTCAAAAGGGCTACCACAGAAGCAGAAGAAAGAGAGTTGAAATGAAATGAAAAAAAAAGGGACATCGGTTTCAGTGGAATATTGGCTCTCATAAGCTGCTGAGGAAATGTGCCAGTCCACTCCATTCCGGCATGATGTCATGTGCTGGTTATGGATGCATGCACTCTCTCCTAGGCAGCCTCCTGAGCTAAGGGACATAACATTCCCTGCTATCAGCGTGCCATGTCTTTAAGAACTGCCCCCCCCCTCCCCCCCCAAAAAAAGGGGGGGGGTGAGAAATGAGAAAAGAACACGAGAAACAAGGAGTGCAGGACATAAACTCAGAGCACTGGGAGAAGAGGGGAGGAGAGAAGAAAAAACTTTATTCCCGATTCGGTTTGGTTTTATTGAGACTGGATCTTGTGAACGTTCTGGTGCTCAGTGACGTGGAGACCACTTTCTCTGACTCGTGTGTTGCTTTGACTCTGCCCAGCACTGGGTAGAGTTTGGCCTTGAGTTGGGAACTGGTCTTGCATTGCTGCCTCTGCGTTTTGAGAGTGCCTTGCACGCTGTCCCCTGAAACTGTTTTCAGCTCTGCACACATGTTTCTGATAGAGCTCAGAATTTCACAGCACTCTCCTTAGTTTCTCATTCAGAAAGAGAGAGCGAGAGGGAAAGGGGGGGGGGGGGTAAGAAGAAAGCTTTCCAGTGGAACCCTAAGCTTCTTTTCTCTGTGTCGTAACATGCTTTAAAGACTGTGCTGCTCTGTTAGACGTGCGCTAAAGACTGTCGTTCTCTGAGACGTGCGCTAAAGACTGTGTCTATCAAACTCCACTGCCTGGGCTGCACGTTGAGAACCAAACGCACATCGGATGATTTATCAGTCCCACCGAGCAACTGCCATTTAACTCCCCTTTGAATTCCATGAACCCAGTGGAGGCGCTCTGGCTGGGTGCAGGACCCTGATGTGATACTTATTTTCATATGTGTAATGACACGTTAGTTTCTTATATTTTATTTAATTTAGTTTTGCTTTAGCCATCGTGGCAATAAGGAAGAGCTAAAACTACTTCACAGTGATTCATTCTGAGTTCAGTAATGGAGAGCATGGTAGATCTGTTCTCCACGGAGGTATCTGAACATGTTTTGAACGTGTTTTTAATGAATGAACTATTGACATTTGTTTTGATTCTAAATGCTGTTTCTAAAGCAGTCGTTAGAAAAATGTCACAAATTAAGTGAAAAACTAACCAGAGTTTTTTTTTTGACAGTACTATCTATAAAGTTGTTTGAGCATGCATATATTTGTATACATTCAGGCAAATATGTAATTAAACTATACACAACTCCTGATTTGAGACTGATTTTGAGTACTTCAGGGACGTCAGACGCATTCTTGTTATGACATTATCTTACATTCTACAAATGGTGATCAAGAACAAAGGTGTTTAGAATGAGTGAAGGTAGTGAATACTAGAACCACACACTCAGCTGCCCGTGGCAGATCTGAAAGACAATGTGATCCGTCATGCTTCATTTCCTTTTATCACCATAAATCACCATTAGACCTGTGCGAGCAGACAGGGAAGTGTAAACACCTGTTGTGGTGTGTGTCAGGATTCAAACATAAGTGTGTGTGTGTGTGTGTGTGTGTGTTTGGGAGGAGGGGAGGGGGGGAGTGTGAAATCAGAACCAGGCTGCATTCTCATGAAGAGCCTCAGCTGGAAGTGTTCTCCTGCAGAAAGTTACTCTTTCTTGCTGGAGTTGCAAGCACACCGGCCTATCGTCAGTTGCTAAGGCACTACCCACTTCATCACGAGAACATGGGAGCTTAGGCTACTTTCCCTTGGACACACATCTGTGAAGAAGTATACACACGTGTGCATGTACACCCAGACAGACATACACACTTGTGCTGATCTAAACGGTATGTGCTCATCTCTTTGAACAAGACATCAAAATGAGATTGTGATGGGACTGTGTGTTTGTGTGCATGGTGGACAGACCAGCACTACAGATATCTGGACAAGCTCAGTGCAGACACTGGCTTGATGAGTTTATCTACATTAAAAAATCGCTGGGCTGACTTGTTGTCACTACGCCGGTGTACGTGTGTGTGTTTGGTTATACATTTGGCTTCCAAAGATTTATGGACTTAGCAAAGAGACTGTGCAGAAAAGCCTCTCTTTAAGATTTTAGTGAAAGTCCTTTGTGTTCTATCCTCACTTACCTATGAGAGTAAGTTCTAAAATGTCCTGTATTATTTAGAACTCCAGCTTTCAGAATGGACTTCATGTGTATGCAGGCAAAGCTCCCTTTGATGCATGCAAACGTTTATAAATGTGTTTGTGTACTATGTATAACAGCTTGGATGTGTGTGCGTGTGTGCGTGTGCTTTAAAGTATGTCTGTGTTATGGCCTGCAGGCTACTTTAACTGACCTCTGTGAAAGCAAACCTTATGACAGAAGGTCTGGCATTGTCTGTGTGCCTGGGCTGCTGTGGAGCCAGTCCGTCTGCCCACCGCCAGCTTTAACTGCTTATAACTGCTGAGAACATCCGATCCCCTTGGGGAGGCCAGGGAGAGAGAGAGAGAGAGTGAGAGTGAGAGTGAGAGAGAGAGAGAGAGAGAGAGAGAAGGAATGAGAGAGAGAGAGAGAGAGAGAGAGAGAGAGAGAGACAGAGAGGGAGAGAGACAGAGTGGGAGCAAGAGAGAGAGAGATAGAGAGAGACATAAAGGGAGAGAGAGCCAGAAGTAGGAGGCTGTAGCACTCTGCATTCTTGTCTCAGCCTTTATCTCTTCTCTTTGGAAAATGAACAAGCATTACCTCCTTTAGCAGCAGCCATGTAGGTGTGTGTCTGTGTGTGTGTGTGTGTGTGTGTGTGTGTGCCCTTTTTGAGCGTATATGTATATCGGCCAAGAGGAGGGAGAAAGTATACAGAGAAAGAAGAGAGGGAAACAAACATATTTTCAAAAAGATAAAGAATAAATATATCAAAGAAACAGCCTCTCTGTCATTTTGCCTCTCGTCATCATAGGCACAGAGTTGAAGAGTTCAACTTTTAAACAAACAGGTAATTCAACTAAAGCCTAATCAGGTTTCATCCCCTCAGGTTGGAACCGCGTACGCTTGCCGTCCTCCTGCATTTGCCTAAGTGCAGGCGCCCCTCTGGCCTCTCCTGGAAACGGGACCTCACCGGTTTCCCTTTGCAGAACTTGTCATCAGGTGGAGGGCCCTTTCAACCCTCCCATTTGGCTTACAAGGCGGGTGAGAGTAGCCTGACAGATACGAATGGACCCTAACTGTGTCCAGGCACCGGAGCCTGAAGGGCGGGTGTGTTGGGCCCCTCGTCTCAGCCTGCTGGAGTTTGTGTCTTAGGCTACTTCAGGACAGTAAAGACTCCATCTTTCATGCAGCCTATGAAAAGCCTCTCACAGAGCTTCGGCAAACAAGAGCTTTCACAGCAAAAAAAAAAAACAAAAAAAGTGAAATGAAAACAACTGGAGTGAAAAATGTGGATGATTTTGTTTATGAACTGCATAATCATGGGAGGAGTTGGATGGTTGTTTAGCCATATATTTTTGAAATAGCAAGCACTAGGAGAATGCTATCTCAGGTCATGATGCTAATGAAAAGAAACTACACACACACTCACACACACGCACAGGGTGAGTATCACTAGGGTGATTTCTTCTTTGTGGAGACTCTCTGATGGCCTCCTCCCTGAGTGCTGGAAAACACTCTAGCCAAGAAGAGGTGAAGAGGAGCAAGCGAACAAACTAAAAAAAAATGAGAGGAGACGTATGAAGAAAGCAGAAAGACGAGGAGGAAAAAAAGGTGACAGGAGAGGAGAGTGTGGGGTCAGAAGTGTTAGTCAGAGACAACATGAACTGGTGTGAACCGGTTCATAAAACGACAAATAAGTCGTGGCCACCACAGCTTATTTCTGGCTGTGTTTGTTGTGATATAGTGCTGCCTGGCCGCTATTTTTGAAAGAAAAAATGAAGTGGAGAAATGCAGGCCAGAAGAGCTTGTTTTTGAGAGAATCCACTAAAAGTTATTACACACAAGACGGAGAGGTCACAGTAGTAATTAACTGAGACAACACAGGCCTGTTATGAAACATTTTATGCTCGCCTGAGAAAATGTAGCATGAAAGTTTTTTTTTATATAATGATGAAAATAATGATAGATTATGGATTATTATGCATCTTGTTTAGTTGGACAGGACTGGTAGCTGAAGGGAAGAACAACATTAGCTCTACTCTAACACAAAGAATGCAGAAATAAGCATAGTTACAACCACTAATATAACTGAAACCAACAAGCTAGTATATGCTGCTGTAAAAGTCATGGATGAGACCCCAGGCAATAACACACAATCCACAGGCCTTGCTCTCCCTCTTGGAAACAAAGACTGGAAAGAAAGATAAAGAGCATTCGGATGGAAGCCGGCAAAGAGACTGAGCTCTAGAAGGGCATAAATATCAAAGATGGGGTCTGGCTAAGAAACACATATCATGGGCAGCACATAAGTGAGGGCCTTGAAACTGCAGAACAAAGGCTAACAGCACTGGCATTCAGACTGCAGAAATACATGAAAGAAGCGCGTGCCAGAAGAGTAAAGGTTCTCTTCACCAAAGAACCATCCAAAGTATTATTCTCAGTTCCAATGCAATAAAACTATGACTGTGGATTCATCCAGAGCTGAAACTGAACAGTTCTGGATGAGGATATGGAAGAGTGAATCATCAACAACAGCAGAATGTCATGATGTGGAGACTCCCCCTACTGGTGTTCTCCGGTTGTGGCAGCAGTGGAGCACATGGACCGTTTGTTATTGTTTACTTCTGTCATTTTAAGTTGTCCACGCTTTCCTCAGGTGGTGGGCATTATTCACTAATTAGCTCGCCACCTGAGGATGATTATGTCTTTATGTTTACCTTATGTAAAGGCCCAGTTTTTGTTCAGACCTTGTCAGTCTTTAACGTCACTGGGCCTCTTTTATTATAGTTAAGTCTTTTCAGTTTGTTTTTATTTCGTTATGTTCGTTAAACGTTTCAGTTGGAGATCTGTGTGGAGCGTCCCTTTCTTTTTCTTTACTTGCATTAAACATTTACTTGTATTAAACATTACGTTTTAGGTGGCACCAGGGTTGACATGATTCATTCCTACCAGCTAGAGAAACTGACAGTTCTGCATGGCCAGAATCACCGGAGGCTCACACCTGGATACTTGAGTGTTTAGCCATGTATAAAGTCAATAAGACCATAAGAGCCTTCATCCAGATTGCAGTGGAACACTGGAAGGCAATACTAAAAGCCAACTCAAAAATGATTGCCCAAGTGATCATAAAGTGTGCTGTTCTGTATAATCCTGAATCCTCTGATCTAGATCATTGATAAGAGTGGGTATGGGTACAGATTCAGGAGCAAAACTACTATCAGCCACCTCTTGTGTATATTTCACATCACGTTGTACCTGACCAAAATCCACAGCCAGGAATCTGGAATGACATTAATGCTGCAGATGTGGTTGGGTAATTTTAAAAAGAGGAAAACAGACTAGGACAGAGTGAAGTAAACTACCACAAGGTCATAAAACACTCACACAGGAGTCATGAGCCAGAAACAAGAAGCACAGAGACATCCAAGTACCTCCACAGGGTAAGGCAGGTCCTCAAGAGCCTGTTGAATGGGATAATAAGATCAAAGCCATAAACACATATGTCCTGCCAGCCTTCATATAGCTAGCAGGCACAAGAGCTGGAAGAGCTGGAAGCTGCCAACATCAAAACCAGAAAACAATGCATGAAGTACTCCACCCATGATCCAAAATCCGAAGGCTGGACGCATGCCAGAAGGAACGGCGAAGGTGTCTACAAAATATAAGATCCACTGTCCATGATAACACACAAAGCATCTGTGAATTCCCAATATTGTCCCCTAAAGATGAGCTGATGAGGGACTTCCTCAGACAGATGGGGAGGAGATGGACAGAGGAGGTGTCATGTTAGAACAAGCCATGTCTTGTTGGGTGTTTTGACCCTAGTATGCAGTGGTTAGTACTTACCAAAGTGGTACAAAGAAGAACATCAGGTGAACTGGCAACAGGGTCATAGGTACCCATGGTTCATTAATGTAGAAGGTTACTCTGTCTGGTCTGATTCCACAGAAGAACTGCTATAGCACTGTGGACGAGTCAGAGTCTCTCACAGCTTAGAGAATTTAATGAAACTGCTGCTGATGTCTTGATATTAGATAACACAGGACATCAAGATATGTCATACCTTGATGGATCAGAGCTACTGGTGGCACAAGGGGTGATCTATAGAACATTAGGCAGGTTGTTGATTGCCATACATATGAAATGCTTTTAGATATAAGAGTTACGCAAGGATTGAAAATATAAATACTCGTTAGCTTTATGTACTTAATAAATTTCTTAATGACAAGGGGCAATAAAGGATGAATTTTCTGAGTTTGAGTTTTTGTTTTCCAATATGTTTAAAATTCATTTGATTGACTCAAGAAGATTCTTTTTTGCTTTTGCCTGTTTTGTTCAAGATTAATTCGTTTGGTTTTGTTGATGATCTCTGTGTGAATGTCCAACTTGTTTTCTGATCCTACCATAATCTTTGCTTTAAAAAGTGCGAAGATAGATTGCAGACTCATTAACAATTGTTCTACATACAATAATGTGTCATTTGGAACTCAAGTCTAGTAATGATGCAATTAAGTCTGCTCTACGTACCCCTGCTCTTGCTCTTACTTTGCACAGTTTGACAAGTGTCTACACATAGCTGATCTGAAATTGACAGGGGTATTAATCTAAGACATTATTAGCTTCTCTGCCTTTCCTGGCCCAGCTCTTTTGCTACAGTTCTGGGAAAGGCCCCTCTTCCCATTGTGAGTGGGATGCCGGAGAATCGAACTGGCGGAACTTCAAAGCCATTGGCTGTTCTCCTCATACATCATCACCGCACTCCGTCAATGCACTTTATCAGTGCCGCTGAAAATATTTCATTTGCAACATTCACAGTGAGAAGCTCCTTGAGTGATGCATGCTCATATTTCTGCATTCTATCATGACATTTATTATGAAACCTGTCAAAGCTAAAGCCATGGTCCCAAGGCTGAAGATGACAGTGATGAGATATCTGATCATCTTTTTGGGTGATATTCAACAGGCTCTTAGTCTTTAAATAAATCTTGTTTGATGTACGGAAGACAATTGTCTGTAGCCAATTTAGAATTAACTAAAGGTAGTATAGGTAGGATTTTATAGATAAGATAAGATATAAAATACAGAATAATCTATTGAGACCTGATTTGAGCTTGTATGAGAGTAACATTCCAGACATTTATTACTGATGATAGTAAGTAATACAAAAGCTCTAAAGTGGGGACAACATTCTAAACATGTCTGTTTGGGGAAGGCAAGTGTTGATTTCACTTTTACGTTTTTGGCTTTGTCTGCTCCTTTAGCAGATGCCACACACCCTGAGGAGATATCCTTGGAAAGTAGAAGATTTTTCCTTTACTCCCTTTCTTTCTGTCTCTGACAACTTTAAACCCAAATTCCAGTTTTGCTGAGCAAAATCTAGAAGAATACACGCGAGGTCAAGAGGCAAGTTTTCCACTGTACAGGTTTCAGGCTTTTAATCAGTTAGCCATGATTATGCTTTTCATTTGAGCTGTGCCAGGTCTAACCACAGGAGAAAACCCTTCTCTACTTCATCAAAACAGCCTTTAGGAAAGTAGTGCCATTTTCCAGCTCTTAGAAGTCATGAACTTAAAAATGACAAAGTGGCAGGGTAGTTCCAGTTAAAAAGGAGACCTTTGTTATCCTTCTGTTGTCTGGCCCAATGAGGTGAAATTAAGCTATTCAGTTTCAAACCTGTGCCCCAAGCAGACGGAGGGAGAAAAATCTCTTTTGTGTGCCACAGACGAGTCTCTCTCCATCCTGCCCCCTCTTTTTTCTTACATCTTCCTTTCTCACTGAACAAGGGTTGACAAGTTCTTGTCGTTCCTGGCCAGTTCTAGAAAAATCCAACAAAAGCCCCCTTGTTCCTGACTTACCCATGTCAGACAGTGCACTTTGATATTAAAAACTGGAGTGAGGGAGGGAGAAATAGAGAGGGAAAGAGTGAGGCAGGGAGCAAGAGAGAGAAGGAAGGAGTGAGTGAGGGAGCGAAAAGATGAAAAGGATAAAAACAAACTCCTACTGTCTCCTAGGCTCGTGTCTGTAGGTGTAACCCCATAATGGACTCACAAATATTTGTCCAGTCAAAACAAAACAGAAATGGCTCTTTGACATGTTATATAGTGGGCTTAGTCAGTTGCAACCTGTGCGTCGCTAGCTTGTCTCCTCATAACAAACAGCCCCGTCTACGGTAGTTTGGTGTTAACAGTGATGGCATTGACACTTACAGTACCTGCTTTTCACAGCGAAAGGCTGAACAGCCATTTTCGTCACGTATATAGCCATAGCTGAAAATTCCCCCAACACTGTAAGTCTACCTCGTTTACCGACACGCTAGAAAATCCCCTAAAAAAACAGATATGCCATCGAGGCCGTCTGCTATAGCTACCGCCAACGAAGGGGGCAAGAGCTCAGTACATGCAAGAAAGATCTTATAAAAAAGAAATACACAAATACTTATGCAAAGCAAGGATTTATACAGATTTATACAGTTCATTTATACACCTTTAGGTAGTTAACTTCAGTTAGTGATGAACAGTAACTAGGCTTCCATAGTTATAATAACAGTGTGACATTTTCGTCTTTGTATTTGCATGTAGCAGGTGCCCTACATCTAGGCTATATACCATTATTTAAACTATTATCAGGACAGATATGTTGCCAAAAGCTACCGTTGTTGTCTTTGTTATATTAAACAGACTAAAAGCGCTAATTCTATATTTGCTAAAATTAAATTCGCCCCACTTTGTTCAGTACAGCCTACAGAATAAACAATGACTTGTGGAAGCGGAATCGCATCGCTGACTCCACTGACTAACGCTTGGCATTGCTCGACGAGCAGAGGAAGAACGTGGAAGAAGACAGGCTGCACGCTCTCACCGCGGTAAGGACAAGTCTCGGCACGAGGGCTTTCCCTGAAGAATGCAGGAGCAAGTGTAATGAGGCTGAGTTTTTGGTTTTTTTTTAACCTCCTGTCTCTCTTCTCCTGTTCCAGGGCGCCTGCTATTACACTGACTTGGGGAACCCTCGGGGCAGTTATTACGGCATTTATATTAATTCTGAACTGCTTGATTTTGTTCATACAAGCAAAATACGACAATTTAAGGGGAATGCCTACAGCGCCGTGATACGGCACTGTAAAAAGGATGTGCACTACTTTAAGAACAGAGAAACCAGGCCAAATCAAAATGAATAAAAAAAAACCTAATCTTATCCACTTCACCAGCAGATAATTAAATACACGTTGGTATACCTATGCATAGTCGACAAAATACGCAGTCGTTTTAGTTAACGAGCGTACACTGCGATGTTCCGCTCCACAGTTGCTGAGAAGAGGACGGTTATGGCATTTTGGAAGCGGCGCGTCAGTACGTGCCGCGCGGATGCTTAGCTTTCGCACTCTCCCTTGGCCGCAGGCTCATTCCTAATGGAGATTCGAGGCCTTGTTAATGACTGCTTGAACCTTGTCAGCGTCGTCATTGCTGCCAGACTGCCGCCACTTCGTACCTGCAGGCACAAGCCAGGGGAAGGGCGCGCGCATAAATCTCCCTCAAAGGGTTCCGTGAGAACCAGGCCAGGGACGTCCCACCCGCGAGGTAATATGCAAGAAAAAATGCAACATCCAACGTACTCTGTGTTTTAATGTGCTGAGGGAAGTTAATATTCCCATATAATTCTTTTCTGCTAGAACAGCCTCATGACACACCTGATCTGTTTTTCTTGGGTGTTTAAAAATGCATGGTAGCAGTTTGTTGACACAGAATTAGTCATGGATCCTTTGGCAAAAATAATAAACACTGCAAAGAAATGTGAGTGATCAATCAGGCTTTGTGTTAGTTTTGGATCACAGACATCATGGAAGAGCTAGGTGCAAACATTTTCTGCAGGCCCAGCAAGAACTTGAAATATATTCCTCTAATAACCTGGCTTTTAGTACTTCAAGACTAGCATCAAGCCTAATCCTGATCACAACTTCCAGATGCTTCAGAAGGTTTTGCTTTGTCATTATCTGACTGCAGCTTCGTTAGAGACGGCGTCAGCTTTGAGCCGTGTCGAAACGCTTCAGTCGTATTATCTACTCCCCACCTCCCTGCCTGGTGTCCTCCAGCACTGCCCTGCTTCTCTACCTCCCTCTTCTCCTCTCTCTCTCTCTCTCTCTCTCTCTCTCTCTCTCTCTCTCTCTTCCTTACACCCAGGTGTTGACAGAAGGCAGCGATTGCAGTCAGTCAGTTTGGGTCTTAACGGGGCTGAGCTGAAAGACGGGCCCAGATTAGGGTGCCACTACGGCCTCATTTGGGGTGGTGCAGGACGAGCGAGCCGCCCCGGGGCTCCAGGGCTCTCCTCAGCCCCGCCACACAGACGGCCAAAAAGGGGGGAGAGGAATGCAGGCCGGGGCTTGAGTTACGCACGAACAAGACACATTATTAAGGCCGGGGCACTGCAGGGGCCTCTTAGAGCTCCCAGCGGTGTTTCTGTTCAGGCGAGAGGCTCTTGGGCCCCGCTGACAGAGTAAGTTGGGGGTGGGGGGTGGGATCAGAGCACAATATCAAACTGGTCAAAAGGCATCGTGATGGTTTTATTAGCAGGAACACAACAACATGAGTTAGTTTGTCAAATATGGCTAAACCTGTACAGTTCTGTGCTGATAGCAATGTGTGAATATGTGTGCCTGCTGGGGAAGACGATGATTTATTTGTTCTCAGGATACAAGCTGAATCTGTTAAATACAGTCCAAATAAACTTCTCCTATTTTAGTTCTTTAGAGAACAAAGTAGCCCAGATATGCAGGATATTTTACTAAAGACTATTTAGGAATGTCAACATTGTAACAGTTAAATAAAGCAAAATCATGAAATGTATTCACATGAAGTGGTCTAACAGCACGTAAATTAACTGAGCATTGCTGCATCTGACAACAGATAAAACCTTGGGCTTTTTTTTTTAGTGTCAGCGGTATAATCAACTAAATGTGGGAATGTGGGTCTGTTTAATAAAGCAAAGCTACAACACATTTGTGGTTGTACATTCAGTCCTTTGTCTTGTTTTCCATTGCAAGTCAGAAAACAGTAAAATAAACAGCATTGTTGCCTTAATCAAAGCCACTGTGTACCAGAGCTTGACATTTGCTTCTCTCTCCCCCTTTCTCTCTTTCTGCAGTCCAGTAGACGCTTAAAGGGACAATAAGTAATTTCTCCAGTGGTTCTTCTTCGCATTATGAAACATCCATTATACTGACATCTAGTGACCAGGATCTTTCAGAAATTCTATTCTAAATAGAATTCTAGAAATTCTATTCTTACAAAGTAATTTGATTCTTCATTTCCCTTGAATTGCACAGGAAATTGTGAAAATAATTACAAAATGTGAAAATAATCATTAATAATATCATATTGTTTGTGCTTCTTTGGTGGTAAAAATGACTTATTACTCTTTTAAAGGTCCTCTTGTGGTTTCTTTTAGTGGATTCCAGAGAGTTCTGTGCTTTATCTGTGATGCCTTTCTTTCTCCTCTTGATTTCATTCACGTGAATGTCCATGGCTTGCAAATCTGGAAAATGCAAATGTTATCCATCCTTCTGTTTAAGGCTATATAAGGTCCAGTTGGACTCTCATTTGCTTGTGTCTTTGTCTCAGCAGTTCCAGGGCTGAAGGAGGACTTGGCCTGTCCTGTTCCTCCTCCAGAATGTTAGAGCCCAGCACATAAGAGATCTTCCAAAAATGCATACCCAGGAATCCTTCTTTAACAGTACCATAATTACATGTAAGATATATTATTAGAAATTCTTTAAGAACCAGAAACTATGCTGTTCATCCACTTTTAGAGGAGTAAATCTCCATAAAGGGAATAAAATCACAGTGGGGTGTCTAATGAAAAAAATACATGTGCAAAAATATGCATGCAGTTCACATGCACAGATACATACATGCATGGATGCATGTGTGCACACACCCCCATGCAGGTATGTGAGAGTAGACAGAGGGGGTGGTGTTGTGCCCCAGGAATGTGTAATCTGACCTCTAAGCCAAAGCAGAATCTCTTCACTCATCTTTTCTTTACCAGGAAAGGGGCTCAAAATCCCTGAAAACACACACACACTCTCTCTCTCTCTCTCTCTCTCTCTCTCTCTCTTTCTCTCTCTGACTTCTGAGACTGTGCACAGTGAATCCCAAACAGTGGAATAATATTAGTATTAAACATGTTGAAGCTTTCTCTTCATGTCCAGTTCAGTGGGAGATACAGCATGAGATAAAGACATGAATGGGAGCTGACAAGGCTGCACGGTTTGATTCGCTGCAAGATGTGCTGCAGCATTTGGCACAGACAGACTGAACTCTGTGTTAGATTACCAAGAGAAGAGAGACGGGAGAGAGAAAGAGAGACGGCTATATATATATATATATATATATATATATATAGAGAGAGAGAGAGAGAGAGAGAGAGACAGAGAGAGAGAGAGAGAGAGATAGAGAGAGAGAGAGAGATTTCTCCAAACCTGACTACTCAGTGCACCAGCTCCAAACCCTCTTCTTCTCTACCCAGTCTCTGCAGCTCCCCCCTGGGCCACACTTCCTCTCTGTCTTATCTTGACCAAAAAAACATGTTTGCTACCACTGACCAATCAGAAGTAACCGCCTGCTGGCATCCCCCCCCCCCTCATAAAAACAGCCACAGGATCACACTTTCTTTTACAGTATAATTTGTGGTGGGGCATACCCCAAATGACCATTGTGCCTTTCTCACCCTTATCTCTGTGAGAGATCAAAGGTATGCATAACAGTGGGTGTCCAAGCAGAGATCAGCATTTGGCCTACACAAGATTACCAGAAGTTCTCATGATAGAAAATGCCACTTTAAGTCTGAAAGAAAGAACCTTTTGTGAAGTCATAACTTCAGGTGCTTTATCCCACTAGATTCAAGGCAAATATTATTCCTGAAATCTGTATTTTCTGCTCTCTTGACTGAGCTGTGTATACCCATCCTTCTTCTGCCAGAAACATTTTCAAGTGACAAAAGTAAATAATCTGTAGACCCATCTTAGTTTAACTCTGATATCATAGCACACATGAGAGAAGAAGATCTGTACACTGTGGTGTTCTGTGAACAATCTTTGTCCTCCCTAAGGTGTGTGGCATTTTAAGCCCCAATACTATTTCAAAGTCTGTAATATTGGATTTCACACATCTACAAGAATTTAACAATCTTCACCAAGAGCAAAGCATCTTTGATGTAATGCCTTGATAATGACCAAAATTCTACAATGGACTTAGAAGCAGTGAATTTTGTCCTCCAGAAGTGTTGATCAGTCACAGGTTCTAATCTCAAAATGAGCAACCAGCACACAATGAAAATTTTGACATAAAAGATATTCTGAATGTTCACTTGGAAAGATGTTTTGCATTGATAGTCTAAATGTAATGAGGTCTGTCCATTTTTGACCAATACACTAAGTGCAGCTGTCAGAATGGCTGAGTGGTCTAAGGTGCCCTATTCAAGCTGTATGAGTTTCCTGACAAAAGGGATTTCTGGTCTCCAAGTTGAGGCATGGGTTCAAATTGCAATTCTGACATGCCATGTAAATTCCTCTACAACAGCAGTTTATTTGGTCAAAATGGTGGAGCAGCCACAGGGGGTTAGCTCAGCTTCAGACACAACGAACTTTTCTGTCATAAATATTAGATCTAGTTAGATCACTTAAAGTCATGTTCCAATTGATTTTTTTCAGCTGTTGCCATATCCTGTCACTTCTAGAAGACATTAACTTACCAGCCAAGAGAAAGATGTCCTTCATGATGTCATAAGTTCAAGAGAAAGATTTCCTTCATGATGTCATAAGTCCAACAGCTCTAACTCAGTAGAGTCCAGTTCTGCCAAGCTGCTTCAGGTTGTTTTCAAACAGTTCTAAACATTCTCAACTGAATCTGTTTTGTTGGTCATCCACTCCTATGTTACTGTGACCTTGTGCATGACATCACTGTCCTGTTAAGTGTTAAGGTTTTTAGCTTACAGAAATAGGTTGTCTCCTTGTATTTGACACCATCTCTTCTGTGCTCAGTGTGCGTTGGCATACACAGCTATGGAATGACTCTTCCAAAAAGTTCCAAAGACATGAGCAGTTTTTAGGTAAAGCAGAAGATGACGGTATAGATTTCAGTACAAGCCATATGATAAATGATAAAATAAGCACATCCAATGGATGGATACCATGACCAATACAATGGCTTGTCTGTGAGTGGGCGATAGTACATGCTAATGTGTACTAATAGCCATACTTCTGTAATCAAGTACTCTACAAAAACACTGTAAATTGTAAAAAAAAAAAATGTTCTTTATAGATCATACAAAAAGATATGTTTGTATTAGTGCAAGTTACAAGACCTTGTTTTTTCTATAAGCTGTTACATAGGCTAGTATGGCAAATATGGAGCAACTAGTGTGACGGCACCAGTGAAGACAATAGTTCTAAACACAAGATCCACTAAAGATAAAGCACAAACACTGAAACAAGAGGAAAGAAGGGCTGCAAAACTGCATTTTAGTAGTAAAAGGAAGTGCATCATTAGTGTTCACCAAAGCTAAGACTACACTCAGACCAGAACACCATTCATCTGTCCTTTAGTCTGAAAAAACTATCAAGTCCTTGAAGACAAGCATTTCCATAATGCACAGTGTTGTATTTATGCCACACATTTGGTTACAAACATTTTTTGTCTCATTTGACCACAATTTTATTTGGCCACATTTTATCTGGCCATTCATTTGGTTACTGGTTGGATATTTGTTTCTCAATTCTTGCTCAATTCTTGATTCAGATTCAAAGCCTGATCATTGGTACATAACTTAAGGGGTGGTCCTTTGTTCCAAAAGACAGGAGACCTTTTGTAGTGGTTGAGGCATGTTCTAAGACAGCAGTGCCCTTATTATGCCAGTCCATTTCATTGGTGTCACTTGTACATCACAGGGATTTAATACATATGCAAACAACATTTTTAAATTAGTCATTTGTCACAGAATATGTTCCTACATAAAAACACTATCAGAAAGTAATTTAGTTTTGAGCGCAGGACTTACATAATATGAAAAATATATGACAATTTAGGGCACACCAAAATTTGAATACATTCCACCTGCAGTTGGTTGGACTTCAGAGCTTTGTGGAATTGATATTAAAGTCATCAGGTCCCTTTGAAGATCCACACCTGTGTGTTTAAGAATTATAAGATATTTAGCTGAGGCAGGATATGTAATATTAGCCAGTGACTTATTCTGGAGACTAACTCCTCATGTGATTTTGAGTGGTTTGACTCTACACAATTACTGTCGACGCTGCAGGCATCTTGGACAAATCTGATGATCTGGGAGAAAATCTTCTTTTACAGAAATAAAATCCACAGATACTTTACCAATTTTACCATTTTCTTATGTGGTGTGGGTCATATTGCTTGGATGTCTTTTGAAGTGTAATTCTCTCATCCTCAGAACCACACTGAAAGTGAAGAGCTTTGAAATGTTATTAAACTCTAGCTTTGATATTTCTGTGCTTGGTCTGTATACAGTAAATAAGAGATTTTCCATCTCTGCTGGAAAAAACAAATTCAACCCATCAATATCTGTACTTGTTTATTAAACAAATCTAACCCTAACCCTGTTTTATCCTAAAATATATGATATTTCAGACAAAGTAATCCTGGACTTGATAGGTTATTATCTATGTTAATATTGGACTCTGCTTTATGTGCAAAATGCTTGATACAGACACAAACTTAATAAATATTTTCATCACTAATCCGTTTTATACCTTGCATCACTCTCTTTCTCTGCCACTCCTTCACACGTCACTCCCCCCTCTGCACTAACATTCTCCTAATAAGACAATAAATGATATTTAAAATAATGTAAAACTAGATTAGGTTAATAAACTGATTATGACGTGGTCTTGTATTTGTGCGTAAAATCCGTTGTCTACTTATGATAACACTACTCTTCTTAAAAAACACCAGTAATGTTTTCTGTGAAGTTTTCCTGTTGTTTTCTTTTCTCTTTTTTCCCTTGGTGACATTATGTTGATATGAGATTGCTAAACAATTTATGTTAACACCGAGATAGTTTGAGCTTG
This sequence comes from Tenebrosternarchus preto, assembly GCA_025802075.1. Taxonomy (NCBI): domain Eukaryota; kingdom Metazoa; phylum Chordata; class Actinopteri; order Gymnotiformes; family Apteronotidae; genus Tenebrosternarchus; species Tenebrosternarchus preto. Next base: position 19,966,378 of record JAOYMR010000026.1, on the reverse strand, counting down.
CCTGAGATAAGACTAGCATTAATACTAGACAGGTCTAATGTTACGTCTTAAAAAAGCTAAAAGAAGACCCAGGGCTCTGATTTGCCACTAAAACACATTTAACTCAATTTCGGTGGCGCACTTTCAAAATGAAAGTTTTTCTTTCTGGTGAAGTCCTTATATGGACCACTCACATCTCCACAGACCTAACATGGACCACTTACATCTTTACCCTGGGTGAAGACAGTAGGACAACATTTATTTCATTTCAGACAGTTGAGGAAATTCAAGATCTCAAAAGCACTACAGAAGCCTTTCACGGCAATAGTAGGCTTGGTTCTATCTGGGAGCAATATGGCCTGATAGCTGCACCTCCTGGGACAAGAAGGCCCTCCACAGAGTGATACGAAGTGCTAAAATGCATCACCAGTACAGCACTGCCCAGTCTAAAGGACATTATTCCAGGAGATGCAGGTCATCAGCTAATCGGATCATCAAGGACATCCATCACCCAAAGCATCAGTGGTTGGCCTAAGGTAAATGTATCCACTCCATCAGGGCCAGGACTGAGACTAAGAGCAAGCTTCTTCCCCGAGAGCCTTACGGTCAATAATTGGACAATAACAGGTATAACCTGGTAACATTCATTCTGCGAGGCAGATTTACACACATGAGCACACACAGTTACAAACATGAGCGCACACACGAGTACAAACACACACACATATGTAGCACAGGATCATTTTGTATCATTGTTGATTGCACCATATATTTTTTATTACTATTTGTGCTTACTAGAATTATGCTTTTATTCTTTTATGCCTCTTGCAGTCGCCTTACGTCACTGCACTTTGTACCTGCTACAGATACACATGTGGCAAATAAAACCTTGAATCTTGAAGAGTTATTTCAAACCTGATTTGCTGTATTTTACCGTTATTATATTATGTGTGTGCCATATAATATTATGTTTGGCGTCAAGTATTCTACATACACCATTTACGTCCTTTGCTAATATGGTCGAGGGAAATAGACTTTTATTATGATAGGTGATGCCCAATTTGGAACTTCCGCATTGCTCATATGACACTGATTTGAAGATGTCTTCTGTTCCATGGTGAGAAATGTTTTCTTCTTGCTGTTACGAATAAGTTTAGATACCACATTTTCTGCAGTAACTAATAGTTTATACGACTAGATACCACAGACTTAGCATAAGCGATAGTGTCTACGACACATATTGACTCTTGTACCCTGTACGGCGAGGCTAGCTAGGATCGTTAGCCAGCTAGTTGTGCAAAACGGTAAGATCGTATTGTAAATCGGTCGTCATCTTTTCTCAAGACTTGCCGTTGTCGTGCTTTGTCCTTGCCGTATTCAGGCATTCGCGAACGCGCAACTATGAGGCCGAACTGCAGAGACGTCGTTCGGAAACGGTACCAGTGGAATTCGCTGACTACCATCCGCTCAAACCAATCACAGTAAGTACAGGATATCGCGTCTTAAACCTTCATCGAGTGACTTAACTAGCTACATAGTTTGCGAGTTTTACCTGTAGAAGTAGTACACCTCATTCAGATCTTACTTAATTTCTACTCTGTCTGCAGATGTATGCTCCCTTCTGGTCCATGGTACAGAGCTACAGCAGCACAGTATATGAGAATGCATAAGTGTGATTGCTCAGAACAACATAGTCCAGTGGAGAAAACGTATTAATTAAATGCACAGCACATGAGGACAGTGCGAGTCACACAGGACAACAGGGGTGTGGCTGTGGTGGAGCTGGGGCAGGAGTGTGTGTAGCAGAGTAGTTTGCATTACCAGTAAGGCCATGTAAATCCATAGGATGATCGTCAAGCGTGTTGTGGAGTGAAAAGCGAGGTTTGTGTTCACTCAGGCTGGGTGGTGGGACTAGTCTTGAATGTCCAGGTGGTGAGAAAAGTGTTTGTGATTAGTCCAGGTGATGGCAGTGCTGGGTTAAGTAGCCACATTACCTGCCTCTGGGAAGATAAGCAGTTTGGTCTGCAAAATGGGCTAAACTGATACAAAACACTGAAAGGGGGATGTTTCTTTCTCAAAAATGGTAGTGGAGCTGACAGAGGCGTGATGCCGAAACCACACTCCACACCATTTAATCAGATCATTAGCACATCACCTTTACACTTGCTCTGGATAAGAAGTGGTTTAAGATCTCTCACTGCCCCTCCCTTCTGCTCCCAGGTGATGGACTCCAGGAACCGGCGTGGGGGGCGTAAAGGTAGCACTTCATCATCCTCCTCCTCCAGCTCTGTGCCCCCTGACCCCCTGAGCTCCATGCTGGAGGGGACGGACCCCCTGTCCCTCTTTGCCGCAGCGACGGCCCCTGAAGCCCCCACCCTGCCCCACAGCGCTTCTGCCACGGTGAGCCTCCAGCATGTTTGCGGTTGCCCTTAGAAACACAGTTTACAGATGCCCTCAGCAGTTTGGATGCATTTGGTCGGTGCCATGGAAATGCAGTTTACATGTGCGCTCAGCAGGATTGGTGCTAGCCGATGCTTATTTATGAGACGCTTATAGTAGGGGAGTTTGTGAGAGAAACACTAACCTGGGCATACACACACAAACCAAAATATGCACTGTAGGTTTGATGGGAAACCTATGAACACCTATGATTGTGAAAACTATGAATAGTCAGGTGATTCTAAGGATGGGTGATAGTCAGAGGTTACCCAGGTTTTGATTTATGGAAATGGATTACATGAGCTTTGTTGCATATTTATTTATTTGTTTGTTTGTTTTATACTAAAAATAATGCTGCTAGATCCATTCTACAGTCAGTATTGACCAAACGAGTGAAATCTAATAAGTAAAATGAATAAATTTGTAAAGAGCTTACTTTAAAAATAATTAACAGAAATCGCTTATCCACTTTGAACTTGGGAGGACGACGAGTTTGTTGGGAGCGTTTCGCTGAGTTCTAGCACTGATCCAGACAATGCAGGACCTATCCGCTCTCTTGCCAGGAACTGGGAAGGAAGCGCAGGGAACGAGAGGAGGAGGTGGGCTCAGATTTTGAGCCCTGGGCATCCAAACGTGGTGAGATCCTGGCCAGGTTCACCACCACAGAGAAGCTCTCCATTGTAAGTGGACCGACAAACGTCATTGCTTTCAGAAAAGTAAAGATGAAATGTTATGCGCAAAGAAATCTCACGCTTCTGAGTCTAATCTGGTTTATTTTCCTTCTTGCAGAACCTTTTCATGGGATCTGATAAAAGTAAGCCCTACTTTCAGCGTTGTGTTTTCGGCTTCCAAAGATGTTCTCTTACAGCACAGCTGGACCAACTAACCACTGCTGTCATCATATCTTTTTAAAAATTGTGCACATTTCATTACTGAAGTCTTTCTTAGGCAGCAGGAAGCACAGAGATTTAACATCCTTTTGACCAATTACATGTTGGGATGTGTAAGGATGTCATGCACTTGACTGTATGTTAGGATGTGTAGTGTAACTGTTTATGATGTCATATACCTGACATTATGTTAGGATGTGTAGTGTAACTGTTTATGATGTCATATACCTGACATTATGTTAGGATGTGTAGTGTAACTGTTTATGATGTCATATACCTGACATTATGTTAGGATGTGTAGTGCTGTATTAATGAATCCATGCCTGATGTTTTTTGTGTTTCTGCAGTATTTGGAGTTTTGTTTCGTAAGTTTAAACTTTCCCCCGATAAACATTTTCCGATCGTGTGTGTGTGTGTGTGTGTGTGTGTGTGTGTGTGTGAGAGAAGGTAAGGCCTCCAGCCCCACCTCTGCAGTCTCGGAGAAGGTGCGCACTCGTCTGGAGGAGCTGGACGATTCGGAGGAGGTGAGTCCCCTCTCTGCCTCACACCTGTGTTTTGAAGAGTATCTGAAACTATCACTGAAAACGGGTGTCAAATGGATATTTGCCTGTCTTTTCCTTATTGTGTGTGTGTGTGTGTGTGTGTCAGGGTTCTCAGAGGGAGATGATGAATCTGTCTCAGCAGGAATATGTGAACCGGATTGAGGAGCTTAACCAGTCGCTGAAGGAAGCCTGGTCCTCAGACCAGAAAGTTAAAGCCCTCAAAATTGTTATCCAGGTCAGCTAATGAGGGTTTGTGTATACCCATAAACATGGAAGCTCGAGGGAGTTTGTTTACGCACATAAGCACTGCGGAAACACTTTACCTGTTTCTGCAGTGCTCCAAGCTTTTGTCAGACACGTCTGTGATCCAGTTCTACCCCAGCAAGTTCGTCCTCATCACCGACATCCTGGATACCTTCGGTAAGGATGTGTTATGCACGTTCACCGTCATCCATCTGGCTCCGCTGAGCGTCCGGCGAAGGAACGTAATGGCCGTTGGGGCCAAGCTGTACCCAAGATTGTGATTTGTGACAAGCTGTAAGTGAGCTGTGGCTGAGCTGTAACTGAGGTCACGGCCTGATCAAATATGGGGGGTGGGGGAAGAATGTAGCCGTTCAAGTGTTTGAGTTTTTGGTGTTGCTTTGGTTTTTACTCTTTTATACATGTCAGGCTATGCATCCCATGATACCTGGGGACTGCTCTGATGTCAAAACCTGAACCCGTCACCGGAAATCCAAGCAATAAGAAACCAGTTATGGTACTGAGTAGTCCTAATTTGCAGGTGCCCGCCTTCCTGGGCTGGAGGTCTGGTGCAGAGCTCCACAAAGTCCCTTAAGGGTTCAGAGATGCTTGTGAGACTTTACTGATGACAGTGATGTCCCCAACAGGTCGACTGGTGTATGAACGCATATGGACCATGTGTTCAGACCCTCGTCCCCTCCCAGGTAAGCAGGAGGTTCCGACATGTCTGTCAGTCTGAACGGCTGCTCTGCTGTAGAAAGAGTTGGTAGTCTCACTCAGTCACTGTGAGACCAGTGTTGGTGGGAGGGGTTTATCGCATACATAATGAGGCAGGTGGGAGTGGCATATAAAGTACATATTGTGAAAAGGGGGGTTCAAACAAGGATGACAAGGGTTTTGTTCTTGCTTATAAACACTATGCCTTCACTCATCAACTCTGTTCTAGAGTCTGTGTGCTAGGTTCAGATTTTTGTTGTCTTGTTTATTTGTTTAGTCCTTTTTTTTTTTTTCTCCACCCCCACCCCCCAACCCCGTTAGACTCCTTCTCGGCGGAGGATGTGAATGACGCGGCCAAAGAGACTTGCCTGAATTGGTTCTTCAAAATTGCCTCCATCAGGGAGCTGGTTCCACGGCTGTATCCATTACACCTGCCCCAAGCACTACTCCCGGGCCACCTGGGCCTGTCTCGTACAGAAAACTGGTCACGGCTTGAGCATGTCCTACCCGTCCTGTGTGTCCCTTTGAGTCCTTGACTCTTGCTGTAGATATGTGGAGGCAGCCATATTGAAGTGTAGTCGTTTCCTGAACAATGCGTGAGTGACTTGTCTCTGTGTCCTCAATAGGGTGAAGGGTGTCGGCTTGGTTTGTTCATTACAAGGTCGGTCGGTCGGTCGGTCTCTCTCTCTCTCTCTCTCTCTCTCTCTCTCTCTCTCTCTCTACCTTTCATTCCTTAGTGGGATTCAGGAGACGCTGCCGCGTCTCACAGCTATGGTTCGTGGCATCGGTGATCCCTTGGTGGCTGTGTACGCCCGGGCCTATCTGTGCAGGGTACGTCTCCCACCTCCCATATCTCTACTCTCGTCCTCCTCTCCTGCTGTCCTCACCGACACCTTACTCCTTTCACCCCTCCCCCAGGTGGGCATGGAGGTGGCCCCCCACCTGAAGGACAGCCTGAACAAGAACTTCTTCGACTTGCTGGCTTCCTTCCGTCAGATCCACGGCGATGCCGTCCAGAACCAGCTGGTGCTCCAGAGGGTGGAGGTGCCAGTCTACCTCACCCTCTACTCTCCCGCCATCCACTGGATCCTGCAGTGTGTGTCCTACAGAGCATCAGATGTAAACACACGCACTCTCTCGCAGTCTGTCCCCAATTCCTACATTCCTGCTCCATTGTTTGGCTTATGACGTATAAAACGTATAAAAGTGTGGTGTGTCGCACTGATCTGGGACCTGTTTCTGCTGCTCTTCACCAGGTGCTGCTAACAGAAATGATGGAGAGGTGCAAGAAGCTGGGCAACAAGTATGATCTTTTTCTGGGCGGGAGCCAACACCTCCTCTGGGTGGGGCTTTTATATCCATAGGGTCACTTTTTCCCTGCCCAGTAAGCTTGTATGGCTATAGGCATCTTTACAACGTGAACTTAGTTTTCATCTAATATCAGATTTAATTTTCAAAAATGTCCATATGATAATTATAACAAAACCTTCCAGAAGTGATTTGTCCCTTAAGTTCATGGCAGATGATTTCCTCTTATTTCCTGGTGTTTTTTTTGTTTGTTTGTTTGTTTTTTTAACACACAGTGCTCTCCTGCTGAATTCGGTGATGTGGGCATTCAGAGCTGAGTTTGTGGCTGCCAGAGCCACAGACTTCATCAGAATGATCAAAGACTGTGATGAGACTGGATTCCCCAAGGTACAGAAAAGACCTCTCCCACTACACCTTCCCCCCACCCTAGCCCGTTACATGCACTCGCCCTGTGTGGTGTTTCTCTTACTAGGACTAGTGTTAGAGTTACCTGGTACTGTGCCATACGTTGGTTAAATAATGCCTTGCCTACCTAAATGTAACCACTTAACTTTAGATGTCCTCGTATAAACACACACACACACATCACTGCTCATCGATATAGCTACAGCTGTGTGTGTGTGTGTGTGTGTGTGTCCCTCCGTACCCCCTGCTCCCATCCAGCACCTGCTGTTTGGGTCTCTGGGCCGCAGCCTGGCGTGTGCCGACCCGCCTGAGCCCGAAAGACTGCCCATCCTTAACGAGGCCTGGAAGGTGATCACTAAAGTCCGCAATGCCCAGGTACCTGTGCCCTCTGGCCACGCCCCCACAGGCCTCGCCCCCAGCGCATCGTTTGCCTGTCACCAAGGGAGACGGGCCCATTTGGGCGTGGCTGTTGCATTTCGTGCGTTTTGTTTAAAGGTCTGACCTACAGCTGACACGTTACCTATGACATGTGGATGGTGTTTTTCAGGATTACATCACGTGTGCAGAAATTTGGGTTGAGTTCACCTGTCGGCATTTCACCGTGAGTCAGCGCATGCGTGTGTTTGCGTCTGTGAATTACTTTCCCCTGTATTGCTTTTGGTTAACGTCTTTTAAATCTTTTCTATTTTTTGTTACTTAAAAGAAACGAGAGGTCAACACCGTGCTGGCTGACATCATCAAGCACATGACCCCTGACCGTGCCTTTGAGGATGCATATCCACAGGTGAGATCTACAGCCGCCAGTGATCTTGCTAAAGAAATCTCAGCGTCTAGGATGCAGGCTCCTGTAGCCATAGCAGCTCTGGAGACACACAGGGTTCCATCTACTTTAGCACACTTCAACAGCTCAATCAGGAGCATCTGAGTGGGCAAAGCACTGAAGTGGGCATTACCTAGGGCCTCGAGGAACATTAGCTTGAGTCTGGAGCTGGTGATGATGATGACGACGGTGGTTGGGCTCTGTTGCTTTCAGCTGCAGTCTGTGATGATGAAAATCCTCAACTATTTCCACAACTTCTCAGTTCTCTTCTCTATGGTGAGTGCTTTTCCAACATTTCTGAAGAAATTTTAAAGGATTTTTATTTTTCTTCTAGAGCTTTGAATGTGCTGGTGTTATGTTCTAACACTAGGAGAAGTTTCTTCCCTTCTTGGACATGTTCCAGAAAGACAGTGTGAGGATAGAGGTCTGCAAATCCATCATGGAGGTCTTCATCAAGTAAGTCCTCCAGGCTACTGGTGAACCAAACCACTTGAAAGCCATTTTCATATTGTTTGGATCTTTTTAATACTGAGTAGGCTGAACGTTGTGCCATATATGACCATAGACGTTCTCCTAATGGCAAAAAGTTGGTTTAGTGGTCTATAGACGATGTTCTAATAGGAAGGAAGATGGTTGGTTTAGAGGATTATAGATGGTGTTCTAATGAGAAGGGTGCTGTTTGGTTTAGGCACCAGCAGGAGGCGACCCGTGATCCTGTTATCCTCAATGCCCTGTTGCACGTCTGCAAGACCATGCACGATTCTGTCAAGTAAGTGTTTGTCTGTGTGTTGTGAGGTACTTTCACTTGTGTTCATTCATGTTTGCATTAGTGTGTGTGTGTGTGTGTGTGTGTGTGTGTGTGTGTGTGCGAAACCTGTCCTCCAGCGCTCTGACAGTGGAGGATGAGAAAAGGTCTCTCTCTCTCCTGATCAACGGCTTCATCCGAATGGTGGGTTGCGTGAGTCTTAAGTGTGATGGTGTTTGGGCTCTGAAGCTCTTGCTGGGCTACAGCTCAGCAGCTCTGGTTTTGATTTCTTCGGTCTGTGCTCAGGTATCGTTTGGCCGGGACTTTGAACAGCAGCTGAGTTTCTGTGTAGAGGCCAGAGCCACGTTCTGCAATCTGGAGCCAGTTATCATTCATCTTATTCACGTGGGTGTGGGCGTCCATTTTTCTACCAGATTTATTTTTGGGGTTATATTTTATTTTTTATATTTAAAAAATATTTTGAATTAAATGTTAATTTTTTTTGCATGAGTTGTTGTTTTTTTGAGGGAGACTAAATAAAAACTGCTCTGTTCATCAGGTTCCAGTAAAAAAAAAAAAATTTTTTTCCAGACAGTGAACCAGCTGGCCATGGAGACCAGGCGTGTGATGGGCGGAAACCACTCGCGCAAGACAGCGGCGTTCGTCAGAGTGAGTGTCACCGTGTGCGTCTCCCTGTCTGCGCACATGCTAAATTATGCCCCGGAAGCACTCCCAGGGTTCACGTGGGTGGTTCAGGATTTTTGCTGACTCATGGCTGTGCTGGTTGTATGTAGGCCTGTGCAGCCTACAGCTTCATCACCATCCCCTCCATCAGCAACATCTTCAACCGGCTACACCTCTACCTGCTTTCAGGACAGGTGGCGTTGGCCAACCAATGTCTATCCCAGGGTGAGTGGACTCCAGCTGGCCAAACATAATACATTCAATGATAACAGTCCAGTTCAATCAAAGACCTGATGGGCTCCTTATCGAAACAGATCCTGGTTCTTGAATTTTGAGTTCTGACAGGTTTTCTCAGGTTAAGATGTGTTTGATCTGTCTCGTCACCTCAGCCGACGCGTTTCTGAAGGCAGCGGTGAGCCTGCTGCCGGAGGTGCCCCGCACCATCAACGTGGAGGGCAAACAGCGCCCCTCAGAGGCCTTCCTCCTCGACTTCATCAGCAACTTCCTGTCCACACTGCTGGTCGTGCCGGTACAGATCACACTCCACCCATCCCCTCCACCCAGTATTCCTACACAGACTCCACTTACTCCTCCACCCACTCTAAACATGGATCTTTTGGACTGATACTGTGTGCGTGTGTGTAGGACCACCCTGAGCAGGGTGTTTTGTACCTGGTGAGAGGCCTGTTGAACATGGTGCAGGACTACACGTGGGAGGACAGCAGTGATGCTAAAGTGCGCGTGTACATTAGCACCCTTCCCCTGCTGGTCGCCATGAGCCAGGAGACCTACCTCTACACCATCCCTAAAGGTACACACACCACCCACCCTCTAAAAAAGACCTACCTCTACACATCCCTAAAGGTACACACACACACCCCACCCCTAAAAAAAGACCTACCTCCACACCATCCCTAAAGGTACACACACATACCCTAAAAAAAGACCTACCTCTACACCATCCCTAAAGGTACACACACCCACACCCTAAAAAAAGACCTACCTCTACACCATCCCTAAAGGTACACACACCCACACCCTAAAAAAAAGACCTACCTCCACACCATCCCTAAAGGTACACACATGCTCCCAAGCTACCTTTATGCCTATATCTGTACCCACACTGGTATATACATACACACACACACACACACACACACACCCCAGTCTATCTGAGTCCTTGAGGTGCGAGGGTTAATCATAATGGTGTCACTCCCCAGTGGACTCCAACGAGACGCTGTACGGCGGCGACCCCAAGTTTGTGTCTGAGATCAGCCGTCTGTGTGAGACTCTGATCGGAGAAGTACTGGACCACCTGAAGACGCTGGGCCGAGAAGAAGTGAGACCATACAGCAACCCTTCCTGTCTTCCCCGCTGTGGCTGTCGGGAGTGAAACCACACAATGAAGGCTGTTGGGACTGTTTGTTTTACACTAAATGCGGTTTGTATTAATTCATCATTCAATGGAACAACTCCATACAGGCAGTAAGGTGTGTGTGTGTGTGTGTGTGTGTGTGTGTGTTCAGGGAGTGCGCAGGCAGAGTACTCTGGCGTTCTCACTCTTCACCTGTCTGCTGGCTCACGCAGACCTGCGTAACAACAAACTCAACCAGCTGGCTGTCAACCTGTGGAACCTCAGCCACAAGAACGGCCACTGTGACACGCGCACTTCGGTGAGACACATGCACACTTTGGTGAGACTTGTGCATGCTCACACTCAACTTGGTGAGACACTTTGATGATACATAAATCTGCTGTATTGTGTGTGTGTGCGCGCATGCATGTGCCTACAGGTTCGCACCCTAGAGCACATCAAGACCCAGGCCCAGCATCCTGACCTCTCTCACCTCTCCGATATGCTGTTGCGTCTTACTTTGCAGTCACGAGCCTGAAGCGCTACCCGTAACCTTCACCAATTGGCCACCAGGAGGCAGTATGAGATGAAGCCATGCCTCACCCCACACGTGGAGGGGGGAAAGGAATTTTGCTGAGCAGATGAGCAGGGTGGCTTGGTGGGGTGCAAAGATGGAGGATGGAGAGGTGTGGTGCAAAGATGGAGGATGGAGAGGTGTGGAGGGCTTTTAAAATGCTTTGCTTTTCCTATTTTTGTTTTGCTTTGGATGGATGGAGGGTTGGACAGTTACCCATTCATGCACCCCTGGGATCATTCATGGAAAAGAAAATGACCTTTAATCATGTGATCATGAATCATGTTACCAGTCACAGCATTAGATGTAGACGAAGCCTAATGGTTTTCTGATTGAGGAAACCTACTCTATTTGGTTTTGTACATTTTGTATGTGTGATCTTGCATGATATAAACATTCCAACATCCACGTCTCTGGTTTAGGTTTAACCACATTAGGTATCCTGTGTTGGCACTAGTTAACACAATTAACTTCAGGCATCAACAAACACCAATAATCATTCTTTGTGAGGCATTTCACTTGGGGACACAGTTCAATCATTGTTTATTTTATGTAAAACCGACACCAACTACCTGTCCAACTTCCTATGAGCCCCTTTTTCGGGGGGAAGCCCCAACCATTCAGTTGGCCAATTGTGCGCTAATCACAGGCTGAGTTCCAGGAAATGTCAGCCTCCTTCTGAAACCATGATTGGCTGTCTGAGGTCCCCCTATCTGCCAAATTGGAAAATGACTTGAAATGGTTTGTTTTGCCACAAGGTCTCTGGATCTCTACCATTCTAAAAGTGGTGTGGCGTTCCATCCCAAAAAAAGGGCAGAGAGAAAGCTAATTTTATTATCTCACAACAGCGTTGCTGGGCAAATGCAGAACAGGAGGGGAAAAAACCCACCAATGATAAACAAGGACATGTTCATTTACACCTGAGCCAGCGTTGGTCTCCACTGATGATTACAACAGGCAGGGTTGGTCTTTATTAATACAGATGAAGTGGCAGTTCACTATTCCTAAACCAGACATCAGACTCAATCATCCATCACAATCCAGAAAGAGAAGTGTTTAACATTTCCACCATTCGTGTCCTTTTTGTTTATTGAATTTTTCCAAAATCAGCAGACAAAAAATAAAATGTATGCACCTGCTTTCAACTGCTAAGATGACCAGCATATTAAAGACAGCAAGCTAAAGTTTGGAGATCCCACGCCAATGTCACGCTCACGCACAAACACACGCATGGTAATAACAGAAATAGTGGCAAAGTCAATCCCAAACTTAAAGACAGTAAATACCTCCCCAGTAAGACAGACATGTACATGCACAGCCAATTTGTTCCCTGCCTTTGTCTAGTTTACTGAGACAAAGTACATTAGCATTTTTAAGGGTTTTAAAGTAATTTATCTTCAGTACAATTAACTACTTCCACCTGAAGCTGTTTAAGAATGGAATTCTGCATTAGGTTATCTTGGAAACAAGGGCCTTCCAACCCCAGAACTATGTATGTGGTGCAATCAGTGTTACTGTGGTTACAACTCAAATACATGTCTGAAATGAGTGAGGGAGGGTTGGTTCCCCCCCCATTACATTTGCGTTTTTGCTGACAGTTGACGTGAGTGAGAACAAGAAATCTGGAAAACAAATAAGAAAAATGTAGAAAGAAGTGATCGCTCACTCCAGGGCGCCCCCATCTGGCTGAAAGGAATTCCATCACTTGCTTCAGTCCCGAGTGGGCTGAGAATGGAACTTTTTAGGGTTGCCATGGTTTGTTTTTCGCTCTTTCGTTTCAGTGTTGAGTATTCTGTTATTGTGTCTTCTAGAACTTAGAGGGCTTGTGAGGCTGGTTTTGAGGGACTAGTTTTGGTGTTGAGTACTCTGGTATGGTGTCTTCTGGAAGGAAAAGGGCTTGTGAGGTTGGTTTTGAGGGACTAGTTTGCTTCTGGCTGCCTGACAGACACTTTCAGTCCAGCTCAATCGGACTGCTGTCCTCGTGAGCCTCCTCTCCGTCCTCGTCCTCGCCCGAACCCATTAGACTGTTCAAGAGATTCCCTACAATGTTAAAATAATTAGTCAGCACTCAGGCCCTTGCAGGCCTAACAAAATAAATGCATTTGTGAAAAACTCTCTACCAGACTTGGAATCAAACCCATGACCTTGGTGTTGCACTATACACTACCTGCTCTACCAAGTGTGCTTTGAAGCTTCAAGAACGTACCTAGCAGGCCACCGTATGACGAGGACTGTTTTGGTGGCACTCCAAAGAACAGCTGTCCTATCCTGTCCAAGTACTGAGGAGAAACACAGCAAGATGAAGGATGAAAACAGCACCATCGTTTTAATCAGAACTCTCAGCCACAAGGCTTTGACGTACTAAAGATCTGCTTGGACAATGACTTCAAACGACACTTCAATGCGAGTATTTTGCAGACAACCCAGATAAAGAGGTGAGAGTTGTTCACAATTTAGTGCTTAATAATATGACTGCAGTCATACAGCATCACAAGTGTCTTCCTGAACCAGTACAGTGGTTCTACGGAAAACGAGACCAGTACATCTTTTAATGCCACTCCAATACACAGCGAGAGATGGCAAATTTCCACCATTGAAGTACAGAGAGACCCTTTCCAAGAACACTTACTGTGTTTCATGTTGCTGGGTCACACATCAAAGTATAAGAACTGTATGTAGTTGGCAGTGACCAATGAAAACATTTTACCTCATTGTACATGGGATCCCTTTTCAATGACGGCTGATACTGTTCACACAACACTGTAAAGACCGCCAGCTTCCCTCTACAAACAGAGAAGACACAAACCACCCCCCACGGGAGAGACGTGTAAGAGAAGATACAGGCTCTACCATGCGGGAAGTCATGTGCAAGAGAAAAGTCAGAACACATGGGAACAGAGGAGGAACTTACCTCTCAAATCTGACCAATCAGAGCAATTTAGCCAGATCAGGAGGCAGAAAAGCGTGCAGAGGGCAGGAAATACATACCCTTCCACTGCTAAGAGCAGGAACCAGAGGAAGTTGAGTAGGGGCTGGACGAAGGGAGGACCTTTCTCTATGGATGGGTGCTTCTGCGTGTATGTGGTGAACACCACCAACGCGCTGGTTTTGTTCTTCAAACAGAGGAACCTGCGGAGGCGTTTAAATTTTAGGGTATTTGGCTGATGCTTTTATCCAAAGCAACTTACAATTGTGACAGTCATTGAGGATTAAGGGTCTTGCTCAGGGGTCCAACAGTGGCAACTTGGCAGAGGCCCAGAAACCTTTTGAATACTAGTTGAATGCCTTAACCACCGAGCTACCATTGTCTATATGTCAACAGACACGTTGGGTGATGGTTGAAAATGCAGTTTTAAGAACAAAGCCCAGGCAGGCAAAGCTGAAGTTCTCATTCTCTAACAGCTTTCCCTTTTTCAATCAGCACAGCATTTACAGGCTAAACTGACCAAATGTCGCCCAAACAGACGTTTTTCTGTCCGTTCCTGTAATTCAGTTCAGCATAGAGTGAGAGAAGCAACAGACCACAGTCCTTACTGTGGAGATGTTCTGCTGGCGTGGGGCTAACGTGAAAGCCAGGCGCACTCACTGTAACACGGCCTGAGCGACGAACATGTCCACCTCAGCCCGGAAGCCGCGAGCAGCCGAGTATTCCACCAGCATCTGCGCACAGCCCTCCCCATCTGAGGAGTGGAGGAAGTGGTATCGGGACTCGCTGTAGTTCTGCTCTGGGATGGAGGGCATGGGAGAGATACTGCACGGCTTAAATACATATACATAAACAAGCATAGAAATGAAATACAGATTGTTTCGGTACACGGCAGTGACCATGACTGAGCGCAAGGGTTAGTACCTTTCCACAGGGTGACTGCAAGCAGCTGGTGTAGCCTAGGGTGACCCAGCTTCCCGGAGCCCCCTGTGGACCACTTGAGCGCCCGGGAGACGAATACCACCCGCTCAGGCGAGTTCGGATCCATCAAGCTGAACATCTTAACCAGATGCTCTAAGAGAAACATGTTCTGCTTGTAATTATAATGTCCCAAAACTGGAATAAGGTCATTATAACAATTAACCCAACAGACTAAGATCACCCATCACATAAGAAACAAAAACTGAATATCCTGCTCACAGACATGCATGCATGCAAACACATACACACACATCCCTGTCTAACATGTAGTCTATAATGTGCAAACAACTCTTAACTCACCTAATATGTCCTCTTCTACCTTGGCTTCAGATTTCTCCAAAGCCTCCAGCACCAGCATAGACAGATCTGCGGCACTGTTTTGCTGTTAATAACACAACGGTAAGGACAAGGACACTCACTCGCAGACTGTTCTCAGAGCTCTTACAAAAAGATGTGTGTGCATATGAGTGGTACTGAATTGTAACTCCATTATAAAGTTGTGTTACACAATGTGGAATTTGATGGCATAGTACTGAACAGCTGCGAGACAACATGTATGCACGTGGCAGCACGTGCTTGAACAGGTTCTATGGTAACGCTTTATTTGCACCCTGACAGGACGGTTATTTTTGTTCTTGTGATAGTCACATTTTTATTCGGTAAATACTGCACAATCACCAACAACGAATGACACCTTATCTAGAATTCCTCAGGGTATAAAATTAAATTAAATCTTACACCCGGGTGACAGTTAATGGATTACAGTTTACGTAGAGAAAAGTAGGAAATCTTTGTGCCAGTGATGGGTCATACCTGGTTATAACTGAAGAAGAGCAACGCTCCACTGTACATCAGTTCCCTGGCTTCTGTATGCTTTGATTGTGACATATACCTAAACAACAAAGAGTATAACGGGTTAAATCAATTGTTCGTACCGCTGTATAAACAGCTGGTAAATAAGTTATTCGGACTGCTATTTACTGGAGATGAGTAACTAGGATATTTGGAGGTTTGGTCCGATTATTCTGCCAGCTAGCTAACTCTGAATGGACACCCTAGGTTAACTTCTTAGCACAACTGTTCCGTGTACATTTTTTGCTTCATGAAACAACCTTGACGACAATATAGCTAGCTAGCGAATATCTTGTGAAGAATGTCACGCTTCTTCTAATGAACACGGATAGGCTAGGCTGTCTAAAGCTGGTAAACACAAGCAACTAGCTAACTAGCAAAACGGGATGAGCATAGCTAAATCAGAATAGCCTATCCAGCTAACTAGCTCGGTTCTCACATGGACTTCACTAACTGCAATCACTGTTCGTATTACTGGCGCGCAGGTTGCACCGAAATTGTTGGAGATAACATTCATTCATAAAACCGGGCAACTGACAAGGCTTTGAATTAGCACAGTTACAGCTCTACTGCTAGCTTGCTAGCTATATTAGCAAGACGCCACAGCTGGCTAACAATCGTCCAGTAATTTTGTGTGACTGACATTTAAAGGGACCAAGCATCGAAAGGAACTAGTCCGAGAGGCGGGGCCCAAAGAAAAACGTGCCAATCACATAACGAGACTAATGCTGCGTCGCTGACGGCAAGAAAGATCTCGAAAAGACAGGCCACGGACCAGTCCGTTGTAGCACTTTCACGGGAAGCGCTCGTACCTAAAGAATAAAGTACGATACATCTGATGGGCCTCGTAATAATCTCCTCGTTCCACGCTGGCACGCAGTTTCCCCTCCACGCGCTGTACTCCGCCGCGGTTCCTCGCGCTGGAGCCCTTCAGAGCCTCCTGCTCCGACATCATTGTCTGCTCCCGTCCTCGCTACTCGTTCCAATCAAACCTTGCCAATAGCGTTGCTATGTAGAGTCATTGGAATGACCCTTTCGACTTGCCGTAGATTTCGGATATGAAAAATATTTAAGGGGCTTACGAATGACCTAAATGTACAAACCGGTGTACCTTAGAATTTATAAAAAAAATATACTTTTTTGCAGCTATTTTTCTAAATATCGTTTTTTTTATTTTATTTTATATATATATTAAAAAAAAGTATTCTACGTTATGCCACCAGAAGGCAGCAGACTCATTCACCATGTAAATGCCCTCCCAAAACAATTTTTTACAAATATATTATTTATTTAATTTTATACTGTACCAACATACAATAGAAATCATATCAAGAACATGATACTGCATATTCTTTAACACATTTGGGAATATGAAATAAGAACATAATAAAAAATTATACCAGATCAGAAAAATTGGTAAAAGAGGGCTTTTCAAATCAATTTAAATGACCAAGTGTTGTATTTTTGTTACTTAGCTGGGAATTTACACTAGAAAAACGTAAGAGGTAGCTGAATAGTTAAATACAAATGATGTATACAAGAGTATAATTGTAAAATGTATATTTGTGTATATAATATTTAGTGATTATAAAATTTATTGTATAGAATTCATCTGGGTTCAGCCAAGGGTTTATCAGATATTAAGAGAATGTAACAGCGTCTGAGCAGAATGTCTTTTCTCTTCCCTCAAATCCATAACATCAACCCCAAAGGAATAATGTATGAATCTATGCATTTAAATAGTCATCCATTATAAAACATGAACTAAAAATTAACATTGTATTTTTTTGCAATTCAAGTACCAATGGAAAAATTGCACAATGGCATTTGTGCAACATGCAAAGTTGCCTGATATAAATAATCATAAACCAGGTTATGCATGTTAGGCCTGGAAATTGATTTCTTTACATATGAATATATTACTGGCTAACCTTCTGCAAACATTAAAACCCAACCACTTATTATTACAGTTGAATGTGGAGGAAAAAAAAAGGTTGTTTACTAAATGTCATGATATAATAGCACATCTATTCACCGTGGTAACTGAAGTCACACATTTTATGTAAAAAGCCACAAATGTCCTGTGTCTCTCAGGTAACGACCTGTCGGGGTGGAATGGGTTTGGGCACCCCGGGACCCTGAATGGGTACTGGTGGAGTAGAAACTGAACCTTTATCCTGTGCGTCACCAGGACTCCAGTTTTCATAGCTGGCAGAGCACACAGAAACAGGGGAATGAAGATTAAAGAGACAAATCCAAGGCAAAGACACACGAACGCTCACATGCGCCCTCACACACACACACACACGCTCACACACTTTACAGCATCTGGTAGACACTCTTATCCAGAACAACTTATGTATTTCAGTGTGACATACTTGTGCTCCTTGGGAGTGGAAACAGTGTCTAGTGCTAGGTAGAACCACACTACCTGCTCTACCAGGTAAACAACAACAATATGCCTCCACAACACCCCCTCCCATCCCTCCCTCCCTCCCTCTCTCTCCCCACAAATATGCACTCAAAGAGAAGGTGGAATGGGTGTGGAGTGCACTACCTTCCATTGCTTCCAGGGGCAGCAGCAGGAAACGAGGACTGAAAACACAACAACAAAGAACATGGCAGTCATCAGAGAGAGCCATTTACCCATTTTACAAGCCTACAACAATGGTCCTGAAGCCTGCCCCACCTTCCCGCAGAGCTTATCTCCATCTCTCACCAACCCCACCCGACCTTGCTGGACTAGACTTAATTGATCCCCAGACAAAGGCGCCCCACCCCGGCCGAAATGCTCGGCTTGACCCTGCTTCAGCCTCTGAAGTGTACAGAATATACAGAAGTGGAAAAGCAAGTTCCTACTGCACTGGGCTTGTTAAGCCCCATACATGTAGAGAAGCTCTGGAGCAGAGTTCGCGTGCACGACTCTGGTCACGTGCACTCCATTCTCAACCCGCTGTGTAAAAGAACCCGAATGAACAAAGCAAGGTGCTGAATGCACGCTGCAAGCATCTCTTTTGGCTGCAGCCACTGTGAGACAGTATAAACACAAGTCCTGAGATGCCTTGGGCTGAGACTCTGTAATTTACCGGTGGCCTGGTGGGAGGACTCTTGACTGTCGGGGGAGGGGCTGAGGCACCCTGCATGTTGTCGCTCGGTTGCCAGCTTGTCGTGCCATTTGACCTGGGTCTTGGGACAACACGCACGACAGGAAGTCAATGAGCAGCTGCTGCTTTTACATGTATATATCTGTTAGCTACAGAAACGCTCCAAAAGTGATTTTCATTTTGGATTGTAGTCCAGCAAATAAGTTAAACAGCAAAGGTTAAACCTGGTAATTTGAAGTAAAAGCGACCCATTTAGACAACTAGAGTGAAGAACTACAATTTCATGAGCTTTTTGTTTTTTGGTTGGTTGGTTCGGTGGGAGCTGTTCACCTGTGTGATTTTTTGCGGCGGGGCTTCAGACACCGGCGGAGAGCGTCCCGCCTGAACACGAAGAGGAGGAGAAGGACCAGCGCAACCAACAGGGGAAGCACCAGCAGGAAAAAGATCAGCAGGCCATTCCTCAGAGAGTAGTCTGGGGAGAGACAGGAGGAAAGAGAGGGGAGATAAAAAGGGTCATGCATGGAGGAATGGTTTCATATACTAGAGGCACTGTTTTTCCTGCACAGGACAATTTCCTGTCAGTGACTACACAAGAGCAAAGAAATGTCTTCTTTCTCTAAACCAAAATTATACTGCTTTTGTGGTCAAGATTATGGTTAGGGGTAAGGTAAGGCTTACATATATAAACGACATGTATATAAATATGATCCAAAGTTCTGAAACAATCGTGTGCACACGTGTACCTATTTCTGCAGGTCCACTGTCCACGCTACCTCCTCTTCCTGCTACGTTGCAGTTAGGAGGAGCCCAACCGTTGTAGCAGTGACAGTGGCCTTTGTTATTACATACCTGTGGGATAGTACACTTGTTACATTACATTGTGTTCAGGTTACACTGCATTGTGTTTACGTTACATTACACTACATTTGTTTCACCGCATTCTGTTCATGGTAAATTACACTACATTCATATACTGCCCAGGACAGAATGTCCTGGAATAGCTGTATAATTCTATTTAATGGACAGCAATAGATAATGTTATTAACTTTAATCATGCTCCCTGTTAGGAAACTGGAAGCAGGGACAATTACTTCAAGACTGTAGATACATGAACTATAAATATTTTGCACTAAATTATGAATTTACAAATTATGAAATTACAAAACACGCTGTTGGATCTCACAAGGAACTATGATAATTCCATATTTTGTTCCTCACAAGGAACTATAATAATCCTCAAGACATTGTTGGACCTCACAAGGAACTATGATAATCCCCTCTGTTGGACCTCAGCAGGGACCAGGGCACGTACCCCATTACCATGACAGTCTGTTATAGCACTGCAACTCTTATTCCGTGTCAGCATGGATGAGTTCACACACTGGAAGTTCATACAAACCTGCAGGCCATAAAGATCAGAATCAGCATCTTCCTTCTCCATTATAAGGAAAATAAAATCAAACAATATAGAGACTGCAGACTTTAAAAAATATATACAGTCCAGCATGAACAGGCCATCAACAGGAATCAGGAATAAACACTACATGAGTGAACTTGGATATGAACTTATAACAGATCCCTCTGCCTGATCTTGCCACAGTCATTTTAAGATGTTTTGTAGTTATGTTAAGTTCAGAACATCAACCAAAAAAATCGCCATCACCAAGTACACGAGTGGACTGTTTGAAAACTGCTGTTATCAAATGTTTTCTAGTCAAGAACAACTGGGCGATTATCATGCAGACCCACTTTTCCGGGGGCGCAAACAGACCACGCCTGGACGTATCCTGGGTCCAGCACATCCGTGCCCAGGTTGAAGTCGGCACTGCGGCAGGAGATCCCTGCAGCGATGTTCTGTACGCTGATGACCGCCCCAGCTGGAGGGTAGTTGGAGTCAAAGTTCGTGCACTGTATCTTCCCGCACATCGAGTTACTAGAAAGACAGTTCCAATGCCTTGGATCAGTTCAGAGCTTTGACCATGGTGGCGCTGTTAGTGAGAGCCGTGCGCCTTAACCAGAAGGAATGAGCAGGCAAAAGAGGAATTCTGGAATTCTGCACAACAACCACATTGTTGGGTCAATATGATCTCAATTTCGGATGACATCAGCTGCCTAAACAGTTACAGCATGACCATAATTGAATCACATAGTCAGAATGCATTCACGTGCTACAGAGCACGTGAGAAAACAGTTTGGAAGTGAAACTATTCCATTTTCATAGCCACTTTAGCCAGACAAGAAGCCACCAATGGAGAGGAACGTGTGTGGGAGGCGCCAGCACTTACACCGTGGAGCACGGCACCAACGTGGAGCCCGAGTATCCGCAGTTTCCAAACCTGGTGCCCTGCGTGTTGACGTAGGAGAAACACATGTCGTTTGCTTTTGTCGCAGCTGCAGAGGTGATGGGAGGGGAGAAACAGAAAGAAACATGATGAACAGCTGAGAAAAAATTATGATCCGAGTTCAAATCAGCTTTAATGCAGCACAGCCTCTGGGTTTTTTCCCCCCACAGGCCAAAAGCAGTGGTAGGCCGTGCTAAAGGCAATGGTAGGCGGAGCTGCTTCAGAGGAATCCAAACCACAGTCATCCAGGTTGGCATGCTTAATAAATTCCACTGTCTCTTTCCATGGAAGTCAGGTGTGCTGGGAAGCGTAGCCTACCAGTTGCACTGACTCAATTGGCTACCAGAGTTTGCGAAAACCAGAAGTGGATTTGGATTCAGAGGGGAGGCTCTGCGAACCCCCGGGGACCCCGGATGCAAGAACTGAGTGTCGTACTGGGGCCGAACAGCTGCTGGCACTGGTAGTTGAAGGTCTGGCAGCGGCCCTCGTAGCAGTAAGCCGTGTTGCCTGCACACTGAAGACCGTCCATGAGGTAGGTGTTCGGCGGGCAGAACCCGGACCAGCCAAGGCAAAACTCAGGCAGGTCACACTCGTTCACAGAGTCTCGGCACAGAGTCCCAGACACCAAGAGCTGTCAGGCATTGGAGGAGGTTTGGTGGGGTGGAGAGAGAGAGAGAGAGAGTGAGAGAGAGAGAGAGATGGAGAGCCTTTAGTAACAGCCGAGATCAACAACTGGTGTCACCTTGGCAACAGAGTGACCATAGAGACAGTAATCAGATAAGACCCACACAGAGCCTGATTACAGGACCACAGGGGCCCACAGCAATGTTCACACTGTATGTATAGCAACAACAAAAATAATCTAGAAGTTAAGAAAATTAAGGTACCGAAATTAAACAATAACATTTCCACTCCATTCTAAGTGAACTGAGGCCTGCCACCTGATGTAACAAAACAAAGCTCAATGACATGTAAAAGTTGTTATCTTACAGGACCACCACCTACTCACAGATCAGGTCAGCAGTGTATGGGCCTGTGTATTCTTTAATAAACTGCTAATTTAGGGTGTAATGAACCAACGAAAGAAGATGAGAGGGCCCCCTGAGGTCTGTGTGCCTGGGTCAACGCCCCAAGTACCCTAGTCATTAATGTGTGTGTGTGTGTGTGTGTGTGTGTGTGTGTTTGTTCAGAAGTACCTGGCAGTTTTTGCAGCAGCTGCCTGCCGCACAGGTGGAGCCCCTGGTAAATGTACAGGTAGCTGCATTGCAACAAGGATTTGTGCAGCTCTGAAACACAACTCACAAAATCAGAAATGCTCCCACCACACACTCCATTGTTCTTTAACCCACGTCTCCAGGTTAAAAGCTCGGAGACGGTAAGCGCCCAGCGGGCCTCACCTTCGGGGGGCCACAGTCGCAGTCCTCACCAGGGTCCAGGATGCCGTTGCCGCACTGCGCCACGGAGATGACGCTGCCGTTCAGGGGTTGGTTCAGCAGACAAACCCCACCCCCGCGCAAGACCAGCGTCTCGAAGTCGTTGGCGCTACACAAGCTGAACTGAGTCGATCCGCTGCAGGAACACACACCGCACACACACACCGCATACACAAACCTCTTTGGAGTGCAGAGTGAAAAGTAAATGATTTATAAAAAAAATAATAAACAGCACACTTCCTTTAAAACGGACCCGTTTTTGTCCTTGCTAATATTCACTCCTCACCTCAACATAGCCAACAAAAAGAGTCTGTGCACATTTACATGTTGATTTCCATACTTCATGTAAAGAAGTTCTTCCCAGAGAGACTGCAAATGTTTACCATGTACCAGCTCCCGTCCTCATCTAAACCAGGTTGTTAGTACAGAACACTACTGTTGTACTGCGAATCATTACATGGAACACCTACTACAGGTGTACTGGAGGTAGACCGGGACAACAATGTGGACTGGTCGGGTGGCATAAACGAGTGGAGCCTAGCAGAGAGTGGGCGGGGCATAGCAGGGAGCGGGCGGGCCGAGTCGGGGTACTGACGTGGCGGTGGAGTCCATGACGCAGAAGCCGCTGGAGCCACAGTAGCAGCGCGTGTCATCGTGGTACATGCCCAGGTTGTGCCCCATCTCATGAGCCAGCACCGTGGAGTAGTACTGCAGGTTATCATCACTGTACTGCACAGAGGAAAGGGGAGGGGCGTGGTCATGGAGGTGGGATTCATGTGCACATTCCCATAATATCTTTGGTTATCCTTACAGCTTATTTTTCCAATATGATTATTTTTTTCCAAACTATATGATTGAAGAGGGACTTAAAACACACACACCCACACCCCTATAATATAACATGGCTTCAGTTTACTCCATGAAGAAAACAAATCACATGCTTAATACTAAGAGACCTTCACTAGGAATATCTAAGACCCAATAATAATGTCTCTAACCACACTGATTCCTCCACCAGTGTTTGCCGAGCACACGGATCCCACAAATGCCATGCCCAGAATCCCGCCGCTGTACGCTCCCTTCTGGCCCCTTGGGAGAAAGGAGAAAACAGGAGCAACAAGTGATAATGAGTGCATAGCAGGTTTCACGGCACGTCCATGACTGTAACACACACCCAGTCGCTGAAGCCCTTCCCACAGTCCCACATTCACCATCGTATCAGTAGGCTCATTTCATAGGAGGACAAACACGGCAACCCAATCCGTCAGTCAACATGTGCCCGGTGTCGACAGGACCCAGGCCACACCAGGCAAGAGCCATCCAGCTGGACAACAGCCAACGCAAACCGTTGCATGGCAACGCATGGGTTACAACCTTTAGCATCTACAACGCACTTCTAATAAATAATCAGCAGGTAGTGAGTGTGGACAAGAGGTCCTGAGGTCCTGAGGACCAATCATCAACTTTAATCCAGTCTGTAACAATACAAGAGAGTGCAAGACAGGGCAGTGCTAACAGCATGAAGGACAAATATTAATTCAGCATTAATAAGGTTTACATAATCCTTTGATTAACAGCATCACAAATATAATACCACAAATGAAAGCGTGAAAATGACGGTCATCATCCTCTGTGTACTTTACATGTCACATAGGTACCTCCCACCCCATCCAAATATTTCCCCCTCCACCCTCTTAGAGTTTTGGCAGATTGGGATGCTTCCCGTTGGCTTTCATGTATAGGGTATCCCGGAGAGAGCGAGCACGGAAGACGGAAGAGTTCTCGCACTCACACAATGAGCTGGGCCATGTCGTTCTGGACACGTGGCAGCAGGTTCGTCTTTCTCCACTTAACGAAGCTCCCAAGAACTGCCCCCGCGCTGCCGCTCACGTTGAATGGGTTCTGCTCCTCGAAGATCTCCAGCCCCACCAGGATTATGTGGATATTCAGCTGCTGGTAGTACTGGAATGAATACAGACACGGCAGCTCCAGGCACGGACATGCACAGCGTCAGCCGTAGGTCCAGCAAAGGTCACAAAACAGCTCGAAGACCACAGCATTTACTAAACATGTTTGGATGCCCTTGCGCGATTTCTGGTGGAAAAGCACGTTGCGCGAGAATTACGAGTGGTGTTTGGGTTGGATGCTCTCACCGTGTCCAGCATGTTAGCCAGCTGCACCATCTCACTCTTCACCGCCGTGGCATTGCTCTTCTTGAGCACGAACTGTGCCAGTGACCAAACAGAGGAGCGGTCAGTAAAAAGACACTTCCAGTAGGACACCATTCACACTCAGTGTACATGTGAAGCACACACCCTTTGGTGGTCCACCACCAACACCAGCTCCACATATCTGGTCTGAGGTAAGTTTCGTTTTCTCTGTCAGGTTAAAGGTGGAGGAGCAAGAAAGATGAATGAGCATTTACATAGCTAAATGAAAATGAAGTTTTTAAACAATAAAACTGCTCTTACTCGCAAAAATGTGGCCATAGACAAGCCAGGTTCATGGAAACCATCATCGCTGTGAGATTTGTCATTGGCCACTCCACACACAAATGGCTCTTTTTGGATGTGCTTCAGTGGGAACAGGTGGTGTTCATTGGTCAATGAGTTCAAGGCAGGTTCAAGGGCGTAACTTTCGTTGCCAAGGATAATAACTCCCCTTGTGCACATATAAAAAAGAAATTGTAGGTTAGGGTCAAAGAAACTGAACTCAATGACTAGTTATGCAAAGTATAAATGAAAATCAACTACAGGTGGAACTTGTTCCGTATTGTGGAGTACACAACAGGATCATTTTGCTGTTACGGAAATTAAAAGGCAGCATCTTGACCGACAAGACACAAAGTCTTTAACACCAACAAAAATTTGAGTATACATGTTTTTCATACATCTCAATGGCATAAAACCCGTACCTGAGACCATTACAGGTGCTGAGAGCGACCAACGAATCCTCGCGACCCTCCACATGGCCACTGTAATGACACAACACCTGTAACAGACCCACATAACCTTTAGGAACCAAGGGGTAATATCAGGATGCAGAGACAAGGCCCACCCACATAACCCTTAGGAACCAATTAGTGGTATCAGGACACAGCGATAAGGCCCACCCACATAATCTTTAGGAACCAATGCCCCCTCTGAAAGGATGCAAATTCCTGGAATCAGCCAAAACTGGAATTAATGGAATGCAGACAGTCGTGCTTCAGACTCAAACTACATTGCGACACTGATGTGGTGGTGTGTGAGTGTGTTATACTGGTAGATCAAACACTAGAGTTTTTAAACTATTCAGTTTTACTTCTGGATATCCAGCCAACAGTGCTTCATGGGTAGAGTCATGTGACCACCAATGAAGGACTAGAGGATGACCAACACGAACTGGGCAGGAAGGGATAAGCTATTGTTTCTGACTTTACATCTACAAGGTGGACCAACAAGGTATGAGTGTCTTAACAGAGTAGACAGTGAGCAGAAACAGTGTTTAAAGAAACTCCAGCAATACTGCAGTGTCTGATCAGTTTGTACAAGTACAACACACACAAACACACCCTCAGGACACAGCGACAAGTCCCGCCCACATAATCTTTAGGAACCAATGCCCCACTCTGAAAGGATGCGGATACCTGGAATCAGTCATGCCAAAACTGGAATGAATGGAATGCTGACAGTCGTGCTTTAGACTTAAACTGCATTTGGATATCACATGCCTCTCATTGAAAAGGATCACATACCTCTCATTGCTAAGACTTATCATCATCATCATCATCATCAGCTGCCTGCTATATTGCACTAAGGCCAATGTAGTGGTTTCTCCAAACCGAACTTCTCAGTCCACCAGCTTGACACTTCGCTGAATTCAACTCCATCTCCCCTCTCCAAAACCTCCTGATCCAGACCTCCTTCAGTCTTATCTTGAGCAGAAACCAGGTTTTCCCCACAACTGGCCAATCAAAAGTAACCACTTACTGGTTTCCTTTCTTCATAGGACACAGCCACAAGATAGTGCTAGGACACCGAGTTACAGTCCCGAATAACTACTGACCTTTTCTGGTGGATGAGAGACAAAGTGTCCATCTTGATTTTATCACCCATATCTCAGTGAGCCACCAAAGATGTTCCCAGCAGTGGGGGTAGATGAGAACAAGACTGCATAGACCAGAGTTTGGCCAACGATACTAAATATTTAACTAAATATTTTTAATCAAATAACAAACTTTACACATAACCATCAGTGCGACCTTCAGTAATTATCTATGTCTGTAGTCATGTCACTACCCAAACTAAATCTGTTCCCTCACACACTTATGCAGGAGTAACCAGTGGTGCAAATATTTTTGCACATCACACAGAACCGCTGGCTAGAGTAACATATGACCCTATGCGTCAGTGTGAGACCATCAGTTCATAATGAGGCCCAGTACAGGGAACCTCCCAAAGGTTTGTGTCCCCCTTTCCATCGAAGTAAAAGGAGCCTTACGGGTTTTTTTGTGTCCCTTTTCATCGACCTCTTATGTGTGCTATGAGAAACCACAGCAAAGTTGGGTGATAAAAAGTCTCTGTGAAAAAGATGGAAAAAGACATGGATTTGAAGAAGTCCTTTGAAATCACAAATTCAGTAAGAAGCCAGAAGAAACCATTTTATGACATATGACTCGTACTTGTTTTTGGTCAGACTGATGTAGTGAATGGTGTTTTCTATAGTAATTGAGTAAGTGAGCTCATCAGCCTGAAAACAGACGTACAGTGAGATGAATTAACGGCCAGATACCACAACTGGGCGTATGTGGCGGTGACATGCTCATCCTGCGTGTACCTGTTCTCGTGTTTGTGTAACGTCCTCGTTCCTCTTCCTTCGACTGAGCACAAGCTGAGGTCTGACGATCTGGAAACTTTTCAGTTGTGATATCTGCTCACGGAACAGATCTGTAAACATGAATGTGAACATCTGAATTAGATTAACAATATCTCAAAACAGTAAACTTCTGTTCAACTTTTTAAATTATGATGCACATTTTACACATTTTATATACATTAAAATTATATATATATATATATATATATAT
>JAOYMR010000026.1:19898732-19914710 GCA_025802075.1 Tenebrosternarchus preto | reverse complement strand
AGAGAGAGTGAGAGAGAGAGAGAGAGAGAGAGAGAGAGAGAGAGAGAGAGAGAGAGAGAGAGAGAGAGAGAGAGAGGATATCTGGCATAAGGTCATGATTGCAGGCCCACAGCTATTGTTTGAACAGTGATATTACCTCAAAGGTTGCAAAGAGAGTGCGGAATTTCACAACCAGAGCCTTGGACTTGCTAATGTTTAGCAGTAGCTGGCTGGCAGAGGTGCTGGGCTAAGCACTAGGGTGCTCACAGGGCTGTGGATGCAAAAAAAAAACATCTCACCTGAGAATTCCCCTGGGGTGACGTTAGGTGAGCTGGTAGCCTCCGTTTCAGTGTAAGACAGTGTGGAATCTGACAGATCTAGAGGGAGAAGAGTGTGGAAACTCTTGTCAAATACTTGCAGCTCAGCAGAACAGATATTTATATTTTCATTTTTTACCAGCAGTCTATTTAATTCATACCAGTTACGTTTTCAGGTTCACAGCAATAGCATCTTAGCAGATGGCCGTTTCTTGATATGTACAATGATATTACACTACGTTGATATGTACAGTGATATTTACACTACATCTTGTAGCATGTTTGCTCTTTTGAATGGTGTCACATTTGCCCCATCCCAGTCTTCCCCCAGGGCTGGGCAGTGATAGCATGTGTGTGTGTGTGTGTGTGTGTGTGTATGAGAGGGGACATCCCTGCCTAGCCACCAACCCCACAGCAGGCTCCAGCGGATCCCACCCGCAGCCAGGCTGAGGCCCAGGCTGCCTCCACGCTGGCATGCTGAGAATGGGTCCTCCGGATGCTGGCTGCAACCTCCACTCTCTCCCTCTCTCTCTGGCTCTCTCCCTCTCTCTCTCTGGCTCTCTCTCTCTCTCTCTGGCTCTTTCTCTCCCTCTCTCTCTGCTGCCGCACACATTCCTGGTCACTGTGCCTAATTGCCACCATTAAAATTCTTCACGTTGCTTTACTCTTTGCTTCCTCTCCATGTCCCTCTAGAGCCAGCGATCTGCCCCGCAGGCAGGGGCCCCAGGGCCACTGGCTACACTACAAGGCCCAGACTATTCTGTTACATGTTTTTTTTTTGTTGGTCATTTGTAAATTATACTTTTATCCATTGGTCTGATCCACCTATAAAACAGCCATTTTACTGCTAAGAGACCATTTTGCATGATTGCATTTATGTATGTGTTGGTGCCTCAAAGACGAATTTTTAAAGCTGTTTTAATTCGTGAATGTGTGTGTGTGTTTGTGCATGTGTGTGCATGCATGCGTGTGTTTTTGAGGCTTACCCAGTGGCTTGTGTTCATCGCTAGGGGAAAGCCTTGAGTATGGAGGAGGAGGTGACTCTGGAGAAAAACAGTAGCATTACAAAAGAGTCACAGACATGCCTTGCTCACTACTGAAGTGTTTAAGTACACGGTGTAGCCTAAATAAGCCTGGAAATCAGAGCTGATTCACTGATGGTGAATTCTTGATGTTCACTATGTCTGTTTTTGATTAGTAGTACTACTGTGTGTAAAGATAAATAGATCAGAAACAGGAAAAATTGTGAAGAATCCCACGTATAAATTAATTTCTTTCAACTTTGAAATGAAAAGTACTATTTGAAAGTAATGTTAACACTAATCAATATAATGCAGATTGAACTCCTGTGGATTTTTTTCCATTTATTTTTGGAATTTATCTAAAAATCAAAACAACAAATAATTCTGTTAGTTTTTTTATCAACATTTTACAACTCGATATAAAACAACAACATGAAGAACCAGACATAATCTTCCAAAGGATGTCTCAAGCACAGTGAGTGATGTGAACCATTTTTAAAGGTTAAATTATTCCCTACTTAATTTCTGGTCCCGTTTCCTCCACATAAAACTCTAGCATTCATATTTGAATAACTAGGCATATATTACCTGTCTGGAATCTGGAATAAAATATATACCTGAACATGGTTACAGAGTAAACTAAAATCACTTTAGCTGGCCTAGACTAAAATCACTTTAAAAGAATTTTAAAACATTCAGATACTGCTGAAAAGATGTGTGGGTCACGCTACCTGAAACGATAAAACTTCTAAAAGAAAGATTAACTGTTCATAGGAACGCAATGACAGCACGGAAGAGCAAAATCTGGTGAACACGGAGTGACCTCGCCTAGAGGGAGAAATAAAGGGAGAAAAAAGGCATAACAGCGTCTGTCTCTTTAAGAGTGGCGGCAGTAATTGCCAGGATCCTAACTCAGTCACTCAGATACACAGCTAGTCAGTCTGGCGCCAGTAGTACGCAAACTGTATATTATCACCACTCCTTCACCTAAATAGCATGAGGGGACCTTCTTAGGCAAAAGGCCTTTTAAAACGCAACTTGAAACTGATCTCATTTCAAAGGGATAATGCCTAACCAAATAAAAGAAAGAGAACAGGGGCTTTTGACCGCGTACAGCCAGGCTGCATTTACCATCGGCTTTCAGATGTTTTAAACCTGTAGATAAACTCCTACTTTTTGGGGGTTTGTGATAAACCAATTTAAGTGTAACGTTTTAGAGACACAGGCATATAGACATATGTGTCATATAAAAGTACACAAATTAATTTTAACATAAGTTAAACATTTTAAATTGTCGAGAGAAAAACAACGTTGATGGATCTCTATGCAATTTTATCCCGCTATTAAGCAATTTATAATCAGAGTTCATTTTTTTAAATGTTCATTTTGATTACATTCTAGCGCGGGCACAGCTTTGCACTGTAAAATCTAGTGAACGTGCGGATAAACAGCGGGTAGAACGTTTCTGAACCGCGAGGCCTCCGCTCGTGAAAAAAGACCGTCTTTATCGCGACATGAATGAACGCATGCCTACATAAAACCTCAGTATGGACAGGGGGGATCTGTTATCCACTCCGTGCACCTCTGAACCAAAGAAACCGCGACTAGCGTTGTGATTAGTGAACAAAAGTCAGCTCATTACTCTGTTATTTGTGCTTGGTCTAATTTCAAAAAACTATTTTTTTTTATATTCAGGACGTTCATAATGACCACACAATTTAAAAAAATAACATCTGAATAACTGCTATTCTAGACCGTTATTCTGCAGTTTCTGTCAAGCAAAACGAGCTGTCTGCTACGCAGTGGACGATGCGCTCTTCCGAAAAAGTTTCCTGCATCGCTTAGGCCTACGTACAAGTGCAAATATGACTCAGATTTCTCCATTTTCGCCAAGACTGTTGCAGGTGAAAGATGGACAGTTGGCAAACATTTCTTTTTTGTGATGCGCACGTGGTCTACAGGTTAGCAAGGCTAGTCTGCAAAAAAATCTGTTTGGCTATCGCTCGGAATGCTTCACACATACACTTGTAGGGTGCGCGTAGCATCCTATGTTTTTTGCTGTTCTGGGGTTTGTATTAATTTCTACCTACTGTTTTGATTACTTTTGATTCAGTTTGATAAGTTCCACGCAGATCTTAACTTCCATCAGTTCCTTAACATATTTAGCGTTTTGATTAATGAATAGACGTTCTGCTGTATGCCATAAAACTAT
Source organism: Tenebrosternarchus preto (assembly GCA_025802075.1). NCBI lineage: Eukaryota > Metazoa > Chordata > Actinopteri > Gymnotiformes > Apteronotidae > Tenebrosternarchus > Tenebrosternarchus preto. The sequence continues at coordinate 19,911,180 of JAOYMR010000026.1, read as the reverse complement.
ACAAATCAATTACAAATAAAGTAACTGACATGAGCCGTAAGTAATCTTCACATCACTTAGTTAAAAAGGTCTATGCAATTAATACATTCCAGGAGAATGGCTACTCCTGTATATGTCGTCTTTTTGCGGGACAATTCAAGATTGCCTGCTTGAATTGAATAATTACTTAGATGTTAAAAGGGTATTGGAATGAACAAGCTTCCACTTCGAGTGTTCCACAGTGGCTTAGAAACCTGAGTGGAAATGGTTATGAATGAATACAGTTCAGTTCAACCTTTTCTGGGTAATGCTTTCTGTCTCCGTTTCAGATAAACAGGCTGGCAAGCATGTGGTCCAGTTTGATTTGAACCTGAGGTACATTAGAGCTGTAGCAGAGTCTTAGCACATCATATCATAGGCACCTGGGATATCTTAATCAGCCTGTACCAATCCAACAGTTCCTGCACACAAATCCAAGTAGAGGGCATGAAGCCTCTCGCAAGGAACAGTTATATACCACAAACTGAAATACTGTGTGTCTCCAGTTACTTTAAATTTCAAATATGCTAGTAGTTTTCAGTCGTTAACACATTCTTTACATCATTGCCAAACCATTTCAAAGTAATGCATCATAACCTACAGGGATGCCTGGTCTTTAAAGCACCACAGAGTTTCATATTTGGAATCTGCAGCTTGAACAACGGTCGAACAGGTATCCTTACCTGGCCCACAGAGACGACTGTAATGATACGGGTTGCAGCACACCACCGGGCCGTCCTGTGTCCCAAAGCTCTTGCACTCACAGAGCGGTTTGAGCTGGGCCGTGTGCTGCAGGTCAGACCACCGGTAAAGCTTACAGATTAGCAGCTGAGGGGGAGCCATGTGGCCGCCTAACCGCAGCTCGGTCCGCGATACCATTACACAGTCGCTTGGCATTCCCCCTTTGGACTCCACGGCTTCCAACAGAGTATCCAATGTTTTCTCTTTTAGCCTTTTTAATAGCGAGTAGGTGGCGGTCTTGAGTTCCTGCTCCATTACGGAGCGAGGCTTCGCCTCTTGACTCTCAGGAGAACCGTTGTCCCGAGAACCAAGGTTCCTCAGCACAAACTGACATGAACTCGGTTCCTTACCCTGAGCAGCCTCTGGGGTCCTGGGTCCAGAATGGTCCCGATCTTTAAATAAACAGCAAGTAACTGTCCTACAATCGCTGTCCTGCATGGACCGAGGGCTTCCCTGATCCAGAACACACACTGCACCCCTGTCTTGGTCCAAAGTGACCCCCGAGTCGCCGCTCTCGCTGGGATTCCTGGCACACATCCCCCCATAGTCCACGCCAAGCGACCCGCTCGGGGTCATCGGTCCGAGTTCCGTCTTGGGAATTTTTTCTGGGTTGTTGCCGAAAAGATCGTCCCGAGACCCCTCGCTACTTTTGCCATTTCCATCGCTCCCCTCTTTATCTGGAATCAAACGGCTTCTCCAGAGTCGCCGCACAAGACCTGAGCGTTTCGTCCTGAACATACGACAGTTTAAAAATCTAGATGTGCTTTTATTTTTGTTCAGATCTCCGCGTTTTAAAACAGTTTCTGAGATCGTACATTAATGTTTGCTGATTGCTGTGCAGTACATGCACAGCCGAGCACTCTATGTTGGTGGTAAAACCACAACATTAGTTTAGAAGGCACAATGTTATGTAGCATTAAAATGCAATGTGTAAAATAAAGGCAAGGCTCCACAAAAATCAAAATGCATTCAACTGTGAATGCCGTCAAGTTAGCAAAAGACGCTGTGTAAAATGCAGCTACTTTTAAAAAGTTTATGTTTTATTTACTAGTTTACGTTATAGAAAATATGTGTACATTGCGCATAGTTTAAGTTAGAGAGAATGACTGACTAAAGTGACGTTCTGGCTAAAAAACAAAACAAAACACGGAAAGCTATAACATATCGAAAAATATTTTTGCACCTTCTTAAATGTTTCGGACTTTGAAACACATTCAGATCCACACTACAGCGGTGCTAGTGACATGAACGAAGCTCCTCCGCGAATTAAATCCACAGAAAAAAAATCCTGCCGGAATTCACGATCCCGGTTGATTCCACTGTTGTAGCGCACTCCTATTTAGTCATCCAAAATATCCGCGTGCTGTGGCCAGAAAAGGAACAATCCGTGGACTAAACTGTGTGCGATCCCGTGTTTAGACCTGGTCAAACTACAGCCCAGATCTCTCTCTTTCTCCGTTTCTCTCCCTTTTTCTTTTTTTCTCCCCCCCGACACACACACATACACACACACATACACACACACACACGGGGCCCCTGAGGAGAGCGATGGAGCCATTGGCTGGCTACCATCATGTGCTAGTCTAGACACTTTGGCGGCTCTGAGCTGCACTGATTGTTGCGCAAACAAGGTTTCAAGTTTCTTAACTCTTAAAGGCGTAACATCCATCTCTTTCCTTTAACTTTATGCATTCTAACCGAGTCGATTCTTTACTTCACGAAAAAACACCACAAAAAAAAAAAAAAACACACACACAAAAAAACATTTGAGACCGGCTTTAAAAGAGTTGACATTATCGCATAAGCATTTAATGGTAAGTTCATGCATATAGTATAAAACTTTGCTTTTGTGTTTTGTAGATGACATCTTCATAAAGCAAGGACCAGAACACACATGTTGATCAGTGTTTTTGGCTTTAAAGAACGAATGATACATAACCACATGGAATTTTCAATAGTGCGGGAAGCCCACAAATTCCATCGAATGACCTCCTGACGCGCGAAGGCCCCTCATTTGGGTGCGAATTCCAGTCATATACAACAGGCTGTGAGGTTGTGTGCGTGTATGTAATAATGTGAATTACTGTTGACCGGGTCTCTCTTGATATATTATAAAACACGGCGCATGTTTGATATATGTTTTAGACATGTGAGTTTAATGTATCGGTCAAATATCTAGGGACACACACACATCCACTTCGCAGTCCTATAAGACGATGTAGCTTTTCTCAAAAATCCGAGCTGCATAATATAATGCGGAACAGAAAATGGTCCTAAAGCAAGTTAAAGAAGGTACGCCTCCAGGCTAAAACACTACCTGTCAGCATGATATGTTATTTTCTTCATAAGGGTGATCGTGAGCCTCTTCACTTGAATGCTTTCCTGCACGGGTGAATGACATGGGGAAATTCCAGCTTTAGGAAGTCGCTGGGCTCTCTGGTCGATAAACATTGTAAAGTTTTTACATAATAACATTATTATAGCAACCACTTACGTCGCTTAATTTTAGCAGTCATTCATACGTAACCATAACTACAATATTCGAATCTGGACACTCACAAGAAAATACAATTTAAAAAAGAGCATCCGAGTTATCATCTTAAGCAATTATTCAAGTAATGGGATCGTGTAACTATTTTGCAACAAGGGCTGTAACACAGTAGAGGACTATTTTGGTTGGACGCTTCCCACGCTGTTCGGCCCAGTCCAGTACGCAAAGAGTTAAACGCTTTCACTGGAGTCGACCGGGCGGAGCCACGCCTTCTGATGTATTAACTTGCTCAAAGTAGCAAAAGTTCAACATTAAGTACTGTTGATTGGTTCCCCTGATTTTACGACTTGCCCTCCGGAGACAGCGATTGGTTGAGAATAATAGAAAAAAATGCAAATAGACGCGCCCACTTTCGTTGCAATTGACATTGAATGAAATAAATTCCCTATTTCCCGGCAGGTTGCCAAGAAGCAGCGCACCGTATTTGACACGCTTATTCGGTAGGAAGCTATGTAAATACGGCTTTAACAATGGTGCCGTGTTGACAGTCTTATTTATCAAGTGATCAGGCTATGAAAGGAAGCTGTGGAAGAAAGGATCTAAACAGGTTACAAAAATGGTTGTTCATACAAACGAAGAACGAACGGGTTTTATAGATGGGTCATCGTAATCTGTGAAAAAATGCATGGAAGACTCTAAAGAGTTTGCCTTGCACGCACTGGGCTACGAACCAAATGCTGACTAATACTCTTTAGTGTTTTACTAAGTGGTCATAAATAAATATATATCAGAAAAAAATATGGCTTTATTTTAAAACAATAAAGACAGTTTAGTGTAGAGTAAAATTATCATTATTAAATGCGTGAAACAACATACAGACCTTAAAGTAAAAGTAAGAAACACACACACATACACACACCTCCCTGGTTGTATCAGTAAGAGTGGTGCTTGCCAGTGTGAGAGGTGGAATCAGGTTTCCCTAGCAGGTTCATGGAGGTTAGAATAGGGGAGAGGGAGCAGGCAAACCCTCATGTCTGTTCTGTGTTCTAGGCACCTGTTGCAAATACATACCCTTTAGTAACTCAATCACACATCAGGCAAGGCAAAGAAAACAGTTATTGCAGCACTGTACTTCATTTTAAATCATTCTCACACTTTCATCAAAGAATGAAAAACCTACTACTGAAATGTAGCGCACTAATAGTGACAGTATCACCATTTCCCCAAACAGCGTTGACAAGTAGTAGTTTAGGCTCCAGGTCTTCAACCCATTCCACAAAAGCTCTTAGACAGTTCACATGTTTGTTCGGTTCTTGCTTCTACCTCATGTGAACCAGGTAATCAGGAACTGTAAAAGCTGGGTTGCCAGTCTCAGGCGTGTTGTGAGTTGGGATGGATCGAAAACGTGTACTGACTTAGGCCGGCAAGGATTGGGCAGATACCTGGCACATGCAGAAAGCAAAGAAAATAGCTGGGTCCACCGAGCCACTCCGTCGGCTATTTAAGAGGTTGTTTACTGAATTTATAGCTCATGTTCCATAATTTCTTGCCTACAGGAAGCACATGCTTTCAGTTTGATCAATGCTTGGAAGAGGAAGAGTTAGAAAACAATGATGAAACGATGGTTTTGTTTTTGCTCTACACATTTAGAACAGTTTTGGCAAAGATCGTTGTGTTTATCAGTTCCAACTGAATGCTTATGAATGAAAAGAGGGGCGTTTTTAAAGCAGCCCTTTTTGAGCTTTGCATATCATAGAGAATGTGGCACAGGGAGGCTTTCTTGGCCCTAATCAGTGATCTCTTCAGTGATCTCTTCAGTGATCTATTCAGTGATCTGTTTTCGGTGATCTGTTTTCAGTGATCTCTCTCTAAAGTGCAATGCAAATTTACCAGTCTTGGATACACTGGATGTGCTATGATTTAAACAGCAATTCAGTCATTCAGATTATGATTATTATGCTGACAGAAAATTAGATTTCAGTGCAAAATTACATTTTCACTTCTGTGTCTCCTGTCTCGAGTGGGCAAACACTGGAAAAAAAATAGAGTCTGGTTGTCTATATTCTAGTGCCCCCTTCACTCTGCCGATCCTAATGTGTGTTGCATGTGTGAAAGTGTGTAAGGAAAGAGCTCTTCAAAGCAGGGGAGGTAATAGAGTTGGAGGGCTGAAAACAGGGCCCAGCTGTTCCCCCCTCCAGACTCCACACCCCTCTCCTCCTGGGGCCGGACCGGCGCCCCCCCCGGAGACCCCGGGTAATAACCTGGCGGTCACGCCGGCTCGGTGCACGCATGACACTTCAGAGGGAGAGGAGAGCAAATCAAATTAAACACAACAGAGAGGTCCGTGTAGACAAGGACCGCTGGAGTGAGCAGGAAAGACGCATCTGGAGGTGTATTAATGCGCTGCTTTAACGTTACAGCACTGAAATAGAAACTTGCTTTAATCATTTACAGGGAGTGCTTCCAGCACCACAGTGAAGACAGTCACTGGAACATCTAACCACTCAAGGCCTGAGTTCTGAGCATTTGGTCTAATGACAGGCCAAGTTTAAGCTTAGTCTGTAACACTGTTTTGCTGAAGCAAAGGTATGCTCTAGTGATATATGTGAATAATGATTAACTTCGGTTATCAAACAAGCATTATATATGTTAAGAACACTACTTGGGGAAAAAAACCAGGTGTTTGTCAATCATTTAAAATACTGTGTCTTTTGTGTTCGGCTAACTGTAAACCGGCACCATTGTCAAAGGAAAGTTAGTGGAAGAAGTGAAGGAGCAACAGTGAAATGCACTAACCAGTGACAGCAGACGTATATATTAATGGCACATGGCATTCATTCTCCATAAGGAAATTGTAAGTGTGTGTGTGTCTGTATGTACAGATACTAATGAGAAACAGGTACACATTCAGTTGTGTGGACAGCATGGGTGTAGAGGATATCTGCTATATCCCCAGTCTTCCTTATAGTGTGCACATAACAAAGGAAACAGCCTTTAAATATCCAGTGAAGGTGTCAAAGCTTTAGCCAAATTCCTGCGTCAAAGTTGCAGTTGTGGGGACTTTTAGAGCACAGCAGTAACAAACTCTTTTTTCCATTCAATTCAGATGTTTTGTTCCCTGAAACTGCCACGGAGACTCAGGAGTGTTTGTATTACAAGACTGTGAAAACACAGAGAAGACTAGAGAGGAAAACAGAAGAGAGAGAGAGACACACACACAAAGGAGAGGAAAGAGAGATGTTTAAATCTTTAATTGGAGGCAATTTGATTCATTTGGTTGTATTGGAGACAAGGCATTGGAGACAGACAGGACCTGAGGCAATGTGTGTGTCATCTTCTCTTTGTATCTCTCAGGATAATTTGTACCCCCAGGGGCCGACTGTCAGTGACCAGGCTCCATGATCACATTCCTACTGACGTGGCCCATTAAGGCCCCATTCAGCCTCTCTGGGAGTCAGTGAGTAGGTCAGGGGCCTCAGCTCAGTTTGCCTGCTCCTCAGACCAGGGACACAGTTTCTTCTCATGCGTATGCAGAGTTTCAGAGAGGGTGTGTTTTTTGTGTTTTTTGTTTTGGTAGTGTAGTTTTAAGAACTTCGTGTTTGGGGGATTATGCTGTTGCATCTCTGTGTTTGAACAAATATTAATTAGATAAAGCCTTTATTAGAATGTTAATAGAACATTATTAGACTGTCAACGTTTTACTTTATTTTCAACTCAAATCTGGTTACTTCTGGGTAATAATCCAGTAAGAATCCTGTAATAATCCGGTAATAATCCTGCATACGGTAAAATCTTCAACTCTAGCTCATGTTCGTTGACTCTCTCTCCACTCTATTACCCTGCTTCCTGTTTATATATCTCTGCATGCAGTGGTGCCATCAGGACCTCAGCCCCACCAGTAGAATTAGTAATAGGTTTTTCTGTGGTCTGTAGGTCTGTAGGTCTTTTTTACACACTGGGTCTGGAACGGGTCAAAACACCCTGGTGGTTCCGCTGCCCACTCCACACATCATCAAATCACAGAGACCCAGCAGCCAACCAATCAATGTTTGTCAACATGGCAAATAGAGGCGAATGGGACACCTGCGTTGTCCCGCTCCCTCTGAGCTGAAACAGGCAGGCCTCGGGTTTCTCTCTATCAAATTAGGCTGGTTTTTTTAGAGGCTGGGGTTAGAGATGGCTGATCAATAGCGTGGTTATCTGAGTGTTCTGTGTTTTTTCCCCTCTCCCTTCCTGACTGGCAGAGACGGCGTGGCTGTGGCCTGCGTGGCTTGGGTAGCTGAGCCTGAGCCAGAGACATGCTCGTGTGAAGAATAATATTTTCCAGCTTTTTATCAGCATTTGTTCAGTGGGTCATGGAGACAGTCTGTCTTTGAGAGCCAGATAACCAAGTCAAAGCCTCTAATTGCACTGTCTTTGCCAGATTGATTTAAACGCAAACGCACGTAGACACACACACACACACACACACACACACATACATGCACACACACACACACGGACATTCCTCAGGGCCCCAAATTAGAGGCATAGGAGGAAGAAAGCCTGGAGGCAACTCACTCAGTCCATATCCCACCCAGTCCTCTGTTTGTTGTTGTATGGAGGTTTGCTTTGCCTGGCAGATTAATTGTTTACAATGGTGTCTTTGTCTTGTTTTCACATCTAGCATGAGATAGATGTTGACCTGGGCTCTAGGTTCATATCAGAATTAGAACTATCTGGACGACACTTACGCAGCATCATAGTGGGACTGCCATGCTAAATATTCCATTGACACAGAACCAGTATTTATAACCCTGTGCATAACTGAGTGTATTAAAGGACTGGAGGTATAATTACCATGTGTTTGTGTATGTGAAGATTTATACATTCATAAAGTTTTACTCTGAACTGCCTGTAGAAGTAACCGGGATACGTTACAGTAAGGGACGAAAATACTGCACGGGATGAGATGCCAACGCACACAGGGAGCGATGAGTGCAGGCCAAAGTAAACTGGCACTGAGCAGATTTTCACACCTTGGGAAGACCCAGTCCTCACACTCAGGCAAAAACATTCGCATGCAGGCCCTAAACACACTTAACAAGGCCTGGACCAATAACAGATTACTGACTTTGCACAACACCAGCAGCACGGTGAAGCAGATACAACACAACGCTACTCAGCAGTGGGGTTCAGTTAAGGTGTTGTAAAGCTTCCCCGAAGGCTGAATTGAGGGAATCAAAGTGTTGAGCGTTTTAATGAAAGAGTGTTTGTAATACAGAGGCCCAAGGTGCAATGGTACTGTGGCTGAGGTTCGGGACACAGATGAAGGTGGGGTGGCTGGCTGGAGGGAGTACAAACACTCCCAGTGTGAGCCGCTGTACTTTTAAATGTTCCCTGAACGCTAGTAAATCCAGCTCTCCTAAAAAACCCAATGCTGAAACCAAACGCCAACCATGACATCACCCACAACACCCCCTTCCCCCCCTTTTACATTTTTTTTTTTCACAAACTTCATTTAGAAAGAGCAGAAGGGCTGGTGTGCCCGGGGGCATCCCTAGTTTCAGCACAGCTTATACCAGCTGGCCATGCCAGCCATCCACAGAGCCACACCAAGGAGGAGGAGGAGGAGGGCATTTGTATGAGCATTCCATTCTGGGGGCATCCTGGGCATAGAACCATCTGTAATAGGATGGTTCGGTAGCCGCTTAGCCATGACTGTGTACTATTTGTTGCATCGTTTAATGGAAGGTTCAGGACGGTACTGCAGTGAAAGTCCATTTACTGTTTGTTGGACTGGAACCTTGAGGACACAGAGGCTGATTTGCTTTGCTGCTTTTTGGAAGTGTAGCTGCTCCATGGCTTGGTTTGGTCCTGCACAGCCTGGTTCAGTCCTGCATGGGCCTGGTTCGGTCATGCATGACCTGGTTCGGTCCTGCATGGGCCTGGTTCGGTCCTGCACGGCTTGGTTCGGTCCTGCATGGGCCTGGTTCGGTCCTGCACGGCCTGGTTCGATCCTGCACGGCCTGGTTCGGTCCTGCACGGCCTGGTTCAGTCCTGCACGGCCTGGTTCAGTCCTGCATGGCGTGCTGACTGAACATGTGGGGTGATGTTTGTGAGAGTTCACTCCAGCTCTTTTATTATGCTGTTTCTCTTCCCAGTGGGAGAGGGATCTAGCCTGAGAAAAGACCCTGTGAAAGGGAGACATTCTAGAAGCACTACACTCAGGGAGCTTGATGGGAACACAGCCTGAAAAAGAGTGAACGGTTCTTATCACGTTCAGTTTAGGGATCCAGCCAGGCTACGGCCGGGAGCACAGCTCACGAGGCCATTTGCTCACAATGTCTCTCTGCCATGAATGTGCACAGTGTTCTAGGCAATGGGAATATCTGCAGTTATTATTCTTCTCTCAGAATTACTTTGTTTTTGTCATGCACAACACTTGTTCCCCCCCCACTTCACTCCAGTGCCTGAAAACATTTTCACATGTACGTGTGTGGTGTCGAACACAGACTTACTGAACACATCTGAACCCTACTGAACACAACTGAACCCTATTGAACACAACTGAACCCTACTGAACACAACTGAACCCTACTGAACAAAACTGAACCCTATTGAACACAACTGAACCCTACTGAACACAACTGAACCCTACTGAACACATCTGAACCCTACTGAACAAAACTGAACCCTATTGAACACAACTGAACCCTATTGAACACAACTGAACCCTACTGAACAAAACTGAACCCTACTGAACACAGCTGAACCCTATTGAACACCGTTACTGCCTTGTCCCTGCCTTTCTCACCACTGGTTCTGCATTGGGTGCTTGTTAGCACAGGGACCAGTTAATCTGCTCTTGGGTGGGGTGGGTGGGGGGAGGGGGGGGTGGTGGCTGATAGCGATAACCAGTTTGCCTGGCGTCAGACTAGTAAGTGGCAGTGACTCCCATTCCAAAAGGCTGCGGTGTGATAGGCTATCAGGAGACAGGCTGCACTGGGGAGACACACTGTCCGGCTCCAAACAACCTCCCAAAATAGAGTGTACCGCCTGGCCCCAGGATCTGGCTGTGCCATCCGGCTGACAGGGGGCCCACATGGGGCCGGATGCAGGAAGAACATGTCATCAGGCTCGTTTCTGTTAATTGAAGGCAATGCTGGTACCGGAGAGGTGGCAAAACGTGATCAGCGAGACACACCCAGCCTCCCAGCTCCACTCCCACAGACATCATGCCTCCCCAAATTATCCCTTTGCTCCCACAGCCTCCTCAGTCTGCTCATAATTCTGCCAAGTCATGATTAGGAGAGGAGAGATAGTGCACATCCCTCATGACGAGGTCTCGGTTTCCCACTGCACATGAGGGTGAACAGCACTGCCAGACTCTCAGTGAGCCTTTTCTGGAGACAGCGACTTCCTCTATCGAGCAGCCAGACACGCTGTCCGCACCATATGCTGGCAAAGGTTGTTCAGAGGTTGCAAACTGACCCACACACCCATGACTTCAGAAATGCTTCAGAAAGTTCTAGCTATTGACTGGAGCTGGAATAAAATCATTCATCCTCTATGCTTTTGATGCTGAGCAGAGCACACTGGAGAAAGCTGTCCATTCACCTGAGGAACTGCCATGCCCTGTGGAACATGCTGGTTTCATTACACTGTTCCTGCTGTCTTTCTCCACCCAGGGAAGCAGGGTGATTTAACCCCCACTGGTGCTGCCGAGGTCAGGTGGGTGACCTCGCTCGCTCCCTGCACTTGATTTACTCCATCACGGCGGGCACACTTTCCACCGTGACCTATGACCTTGCGTCAGCCCGGACGTCCCAGAAGAGCCACTTGTTTGGTAGCGTACAGAAAATGGGCAGCAGTGTTGGATTAATACGTCTGTCTCCAGCTAGGGGGAATAAATCACTGCAGAGATGGGAGAGAGGGGATATCAGCAGGAAACTTTAGCATACAGGCCTGAAAACATAGGTTAGTGCAGGGCATAGTACAGACCAGCCTGAGGTCCTGCTGGCTGGAGGGCCAGAGGGCGTGGGAGAGCAGCAGATATGCAGGGGACCAAAGAACACCATGACCACACTACTGACTGTTCCCTCAGAGATAGTTAATGCTCTCAGAGCTTCATTGAGTCGTCTGGCTTCAGTGATTGTGCGCCATAAAAACTCTGGTTAGCACAGTTCTTCAAATATCAGTTCCCAAAGGTAGGAATTAAGGAACTACGGACAATGCGCAGAAACAATCAATCAACATAATGCCATGGCTGACAATAGGGGATGCATATTGTTTAGAAAGGTCAGGGCTTTGGTACGTGACTCAGCAGTATAGTTAACTGTGGCCTACTAAGGATTGGAAACATCAGAGCGTGTCTTTCAAAAAACATATGAAAGAATCAAAAATGTAAAATAGGAGTTTGGGGAAATGAACATTACATCAATACATCTCTCATCCCTGTCTCCCTGAGCGTAACTGAGCATGAATCCAGCAACTTATCTATACTGCCAGTAGTACGATTAATCTCCATATGTCCACTCTCCTGTGCTCCCCTGACAGGTCAGCCATGTTAAAATCAATTGGTTTGTCTCTTGTCTTAATAGCCTGAGGCAGCCTGTGAAAAATGGATCTCTTTACGGGGCGATAGAATAGCAGATCCACACATGGGGCCTCGGCTCCCGGCAGCATAATGAACCAGAGCCATGTCTTCGCTCTGTGCTATAACACCAACACACACAAGCAGCTTTCTTCGTCAGGCAGGCCCGGGTCAACCGTGCAAGAAACTCTTGTTGACGTGGGCTCTTCAGCGACTCCAAATAGCTCCTTTCTGTTCCCGGAGCGGGGGCCGGCTCTCCGGTTCCGTGGAGTGCTTGGTGAGGAGTCGCAGTCATCAGGGCTCCTGGAAGGCTGATGACTTCTCATTCAGATTGACTTGATCTGGTATTTGGGAGGAAGCTGCAGAGTGCCTGCCAGTCTGGCTCCCTTCATGACCTCAGCACACAGGCCTGCTAACAATGGCCAGCCTACGGCGACAGGCCCTGTTGCCTCGTGGGTAACATGTTGGCGGTGGCAGTGGGAGGATATCCTGGAAGAGGGAGAAGCTGAAGTCTCCTTAAGTTCTGAAGGCATACTGTCAAATAACAGCTCTTTTTTTATAGCCATTATGTTTAGTCAAGGAACACATGCCAGACATGCACATCTATCTATCTATCTATCTAT
>JAOYMR010000026.1:19885029-19898602 GCA_025802075.1 Tenebrosternarchus preto | reverse complement strand
CCCCCCCCCCCCCCCCCCCCCCCCCCCCCCCCCCCCCCCCCCCCCCCCCCCCCATCGTGATTTATGTATTTTCCTTGAGGGTTACATTGACCGTTTTTTTTCCATGTTGATATGAAAACTTCCTTGAATTCATTTGATCCCCTGATTCTTGAAGAAATATAAGTAGGAGTGCTGAGAGCTTGTCGTAAACATAGCTTGCAGGCTGGGGCCAGCGTAGAGTAACCCAAGGCAGGGAACCCTGCGGGGAGTGGCGGGACACTGGGATTGGGTTTAGGGCGAGCTAGGCTGACTCGCCACGAAAGCCCAGCTCAGGCCTGCGTCAGGAATTCCAAATATGATACATGCAGTGTAGTGCTTAGTCCCAGAGCCCCTGTGTGCAACAGTACTCTCTGGGGAGCTGAGATTGAATTATCCTCAAGCAATCTCTGCACATCACATCTTTGCTGCGAGAGGGCAGAAGGGCTGGAGGCATGTGGCACAGGTGATGTGTCTGGGGCTCACGGCACATCCACACTCTCACAGAAGAACCGAGCTGAAGCTCCTGCTTATTGTGTTTTATGACCTCCTCCCAGCAAGCTAGAAAGGTCTCCTGTTGATGTAGAAGATCAGAAATATGCCACCGTAGATATTTTCACTACAGGCTGGCAGTGCAACTGAAGAATGAACAGAGTCTGTTTCACCCAAAGTGATCTATGGTAGTACAAGTTCCTCTGTCTTTGGTAACAGTCCTCAGTGTTCCAAGCCACCCTTCCACCTATGCACTCAATAGCTACCTGGGATAATGCCCAATTGTATGTGATGATGTCACTGTGTTCAGAGAACTGCTGGAACCTTCCACCTACTGCGATGTGATTGGCCAAACCCTGTGATTGTGGCGGCGCGAACGCGGGAGATGTCTTCACAGGGACCAACGTCACCGAGGATCCACCCTTCATTCAGCTGTTTACTTTCTAAATAAGCCACTGTTTGGACTTACATCAGTGGAGAGAGAATATCTAAGAAACCGAGGAAGGAAATATTGTGGAAAACAAAGGAAAGGGAAAGAAACCCTGGGCGATAGCAAGCTGCCCCCGCACACTTCCTGCCTACGGGCCGAGCTGAACGGTGCTTGGCGCCACCGCAATGGGCCCCCGTGCTGCCGGGAGGAGGCCGCGAGACTAGCCGGTAACGCTCGCTAAATACTGAGTAGAAGGGCCAGTCAGTCAGCTTCGTCAGAGTGTTTATGTATCTTAGATGGAGGTGATTTGGACAGAAAAAACACAGAGAGCTGGAAAAATGTCATACTCCTCCCAAAACCTACACAAAGGGTTTAGGAATTATACGTAAAGTGCTTTGGTGATGTCAATGGTTACAGTGACATTTGTGCGTTTGTAGTGGTTCTCACAGAGCAACACAGAATGGTGGATTTGCCCTTTCAATGATCAATCAGCACTTTAGAGAGAGGATGTGTGGCCTGTGAGGGGATGTTGCATCACAAATGTGTCCTATGTGCACATCAAAAGTCAGGATATTCTTATGAACATTTACAAACATTTTTATGTACATTTGCTGTATTTGAACTTTTTAAAGCTTTTCCAAATTGTAATTCTTTTATTCATACTTTATCTTTAAAGTGTAGGTCAAAAAATGATCCTTTTTCATCCAGATAAACTTTAGGCATTCTCATTTATAATTTTGTGTTCCTTTTTACATTTAATTTCATGATGGCGTGAAGCAGATGGCATTTAGATCTGTGTGGGTGATCACAAATATTTTCTTTTTCATAGCATGTGATCTCCACATTACTCTATTATTTACAGACAAAAATGCGTGATAAAAGAGAAGAGTACCTATCAAACGTCAGATCCATTTTAAAAATGTAAGGCCTAAAATATACAATCTTCCAAACTCACAGTGTTTTCCTCACACATATTTGTATCATAAGAAACTATATTTTTTGTGAGGTCCAGGACAAACAAGCTGTATCATTTTATTTAATTTTTTTCATGGAAAATTTTCAGCTGTAAGAGATCCAGGGTAACCCAAACTAAATGGTACCTTACAAGAAAACTGCATGCATACCTTCTTACTTAAGTGTACATGAACATATCTGTGATGTGCATGACAGTCATGCATAAGTATGTTATAATGCAAAGTTTGTGCAAATGCAAGTTTGTGCATGTATATTTATATGTATATGTGTAAGTATATGTATGTATATGTGTGAGTGGATATTTTTTTGCTGCAAGTTTAGTGTCCCCTGTCTGCCATAGGAGGCTCTGGGGATCTCAGCAATGTCAATTATGCAAAATACTGTAGCAATTTGTTTATTATTTGTATTACTTGCTTGGCATTTACTGATGGAAAATATTTTCGGTCAATCACATTTGCATGCATCGCTGTAGCTAGACAACACTTCAGCACTCTGAGTTGGCATTTTTGCAATGCTAATCTCTACCAAAACACAAATAAATGCAAACACACACACACACACACACACACACACACACACACTCTCTTCTCTGCAAAAACAGAGAGAAGCAGGGTGGTGCCGAGGCTGGCAGCAGCTGCAGCAGGAGCAAAGAGACAAATCAGCAGTAAGGATTTGAAACAGGAAGAGTGTGGCGTCAGTACAGGCTGCAGATAAGAAGCTCCACTCCGTACACAAACACAGGCCTCAGAGGCCCTGCAGCGCCCACAGCTACAGGCGCCTGTGCAGCACACCCCAGTCCTCCCAGCCTGGGCTCCAGGGCACAGACCGTGGGCCAACAACACACACACATATATACAGAAACACATTCACACACCGACGTGCCCACACATACACACTAACATGCACACAGAAACACGTACACACCTACGTGCCCACATGCACGCAATAAAACACACACAATGCACTCACACACACACACACACAGATGTACACATATGCACAGATGCACAAACACGCATGTGTGCATGCATACACACATACATGTACATACAAAGATGTACACAGATGTGCACACAAACATACACACTTTGACACACACACACACACACACACACTACCTAATCTATAACCTGTTGCTTTGTAACTATGTAACTGTGTAACTATGACTCCACAGATTTAGCTCTGTTTACATACACAGTGGTGTCTGTACCTTAGATGTTTGAGTACTTTCTCATTTACTGGACAGACCTGTAAGAACTGAATTCCACACCCATTTACACATATATATGGAGGATATTGTGTTATAATAGCTAATATGTGAAGTGAAACACACCGTGCAGATACAAGAGAGAGTAAAGGCAATGGTTACAACATTACCCCCCCCCCACACACACACACACACTGGGCAGGCAGGCATGGAAGAGAGCAAAGGCAATGATTACAACATTCATCTACACCCCCCCCACACACACACACACACACACACACACACACACACAAACTGCACCCCCTAGGCTGTATAAATGTCATTAGAGTTGAACTCTAGAGGAACTAATTAACCCCAAAGCCTCTCAACTCCTTTATTATTTTTCCTATCCAGCTCGGAGAAGTATTTACAAAAATGAATCTGGACTGGAAACAAAGAGTGGTCTGTTTTCTGTCCCCTAACCTGGGAGGCCATGGGACGAAATGCCACTGACAACCCCTCTCCAACCTGATACTACTCCACTACTGTTCCAAAGCACAAATATGTGTTAGTGTGGACACACACACACACACACACACACACAGATTTGCTCAAATACACACAGCAGTAAGCAGACAAAATGCTAACATAAGGCTGGAATTCTGTTGAAGTAATTCTGACGAAGTAAAGTGTTGAAGTAATTCAGATGAAGTAATTCTGATGAAGTAATTCTGATGAAGTAATTCTGTTGAAGTAATTCTGTTGAAGTAATTCTGTTGAAGTAAAGTGTTGAAGTAATTCTGTTGAAGTAATTCCAGACACACTACACAGTCATAGAGGTCCCTGTGCTTCAGTCACTGGCCATTCTTCAGATCCTTAAAAAGACATGAAGCTGACATTCATCACCAACCACAACTAAGTCCCACCAACTGCACAGAAATAGAGAACAGGAGAGGGGGAGAAACATTCAAAGAACACATTATCACCGTTAACAGTTTTACAATAGGGGCACTTATCGACATTTCCCTTGTTGTCCACACGGGCCATTAAAAGTTAAAGCTCTTTTGTTCTTTTTAGAACAACTAAGTTCGAATAACTAAGAGTGTGCACGAGCGCTCACCTCCTAGTTCCTAGAAACGTGGAGGGCCGTTCAGAGAGTCGACCAGTGATGAAAGGCGAGGGAGCGCTCTGGTACATAGCAGGACATTTTTGGAGAAGTTAATAAAACCGGCCCGTGGGGCACTGTTTTTCCAACCTCTCTCTCTCCATCTCTCGCGCTCTGATGTCTGAATGTGAACTCAAATAGGCCTTCATTAGGCTGCCACAGCGCGTAGCACGCGCTGTGTAGCCGCAGGTGTGTAAACACGTCAGGCATTCACACAGAGTCGACAAATACGCAGTCAACACCATTCAAATCAGTATTTGCATAATTTACATGCATGCAAGAAATCACGTATACAGGAACATTCTTTTTCCAATATTTGTCGACGGCTTTTTTTTTTTTTTTAAAAACATAGATAGGCAATCAGACACCAGGGTCGTGTATTAACGGAATATGTGTAACAGCTTTAAGCAATCAGGATAAAAAGTAACTGTGTTCAGTTATAGTTACAGAAAAGGGACGTAATTAGCTTACTGATACATTTTTTAAATCGTGTTTACTAGCAGGATTACATTACAATTTACAGTAACAAGGATCACTTACATTTCTTTTTACCCTCCTCCCCCTCTTCTTTAATGGTTCTAATGGAGCCAACGGTTCTCAAGACTGTTGTCTCACTGTTACTGCAATGTCGCCTGCGTTTATTTAAAGGTTTGAAACATGTGCCACGCTTTCTGCTCCTACCCGGGGTGAGTTTTGGGTCTCTTATTTCAGTCCCTTGCTAAATGTGACGTGCATTTGTGAACTGTTTCATTCATGCAATTTATGCCTGCATTTGCTTTAATTAACTCACAAGACACACTTTGAGTGCTATTGGCTATGTTGATCACGAACACGATAATCGTTTATCGTGAGCTCGGGATTTTTTCAGTATTAACGCGAGATGGATTTGTTTGATTCATATGGCTCTGCACGTTAAATAAAAGGTCTTGATAGAAATGTTTCTGTGTTTACATGAATCGCAGATTCAAACAACTGGTCATTGAGGCCGATTTTTTCTTGTCTCCCAGTCTTTATCAGGCTACAAACTTGTTACTTTCTAGTTACAGTGGGACTGAGATCCCACTATGATTAGCCCATGCTATTGGGCAAAGGGATTCCTGAGTAATCCTGGATTCCTGGGGAAAGGATTTGTTGTTTATATGGACAGTTTTTCCACATCTGCTGATTTTTTCATGTCCCTGCACAGCGAAAATGCAGGAGACTACTGGGACTTGTTGGTAGGGTGATGCTGGACACCCGGAGAGAGCAGACAAACAGAGTTAGCAGGGTCTATCCGTCACCCTGATGAGACAGGAGAGAGGAGGAAAGACTGAAGAAGAGAGAGAGAGTTGAGGAGGAGATTCTACAGGGTAGGGCAAAACGACTACAGTCAAGGGGCTGTAATCACAGCAGAGCTTGTGTCTCTGTGATTGCGGCCCTGCTTACCAAAAGAGGAGGTAAAAAATTTGTCAGAGTGTGGTGGACTGGACATCCAGTCACTGGGGTCCAGTGAACACCCTGGGAGCATGAAGATGTTCTGGGAAATATGGAAATCTAAAGGGTTTACAGCAGACATGACCTTTTGCAAATTCAGAACGTGGAAGAAAGGTGGTGGTTGAGAGGTGGGGGAACATTTAGGACAGTGACTGACAGTATGTGAAGTTTTGCAGGAGATTTCCATTCCTCCATCAGTATTCAAATCTGTGCACTCTTCAACATGAATGAATTTTTCATCACTAATATCATAACAACAGCAGAATAACAATAAAAATGACCTCACTAATAAAAACATATAAGCGTCATTTATACTCATGTTTTGCCATCCTGGAAGCTGACTTCACTCAGCAGTTCATTTTTTTCACCTGATTTCTCAGAACAAATTTACCTGTTTTCAGTTCTCATAAAAATGAACACAGGTCTAAATAATAAAAATCAGCACAAAAAAGCAAAGACAATGATCTTAAACTCAATCTTAATTATGTAAAATTCTAATCTTTGAGCACAAGTCTCAGTTGCATCTGACCTCTTATCACATGAACTCATTTTCCGTACTTCTGTTATTGTTTGCAGATCATTTATCTAATTAAAAAGTGCTGCTAGCTACTGAGGTCACCTGCTTGTCAGATTATTCATTGCTCTAATAGGAGTCACGGGTAGATTTTTATCACCCAAATTATGTTTGGTGTATGTGTTGGAACAATGAAAACCAGAACATGTTCATAGAGAAGCAGAGTGTGGATGAGTGGAGAGTGAAGGGCAGGTATTGGTAGAGAAGTGGGTCAGCTAGGGGAGGAGTGGGGGCAGATAGAGGAGGAGTGGCTAAAAGGAGGGGAGGAGTTGGAACAGGTAGGGGAGGAGTGGGTGAAGGCAGGGGAGGAGTTGGGGCAGGTAGGTAAGAGTAAAAAGAGGTAAAGGATGCTCACAAGAACTTTCCAGTGAACTGAGAGCAACTCTTTTAGATCACGTGTTCAACCACAGTCCCTGAGAGAGGTCCAGCTGAATAGTACATCCTCGTGTGAAGACCTACAGCAGTTCCAGTCATTCGGACATTTTAGAGGGAAAACAGGAGGGTCAGTTTTACTGCTTCTGCGAGTCTTACTGTTCATAAAACGTTTCCTTGATTTCCACATAGAAGTTGAAATGAAGTCCCGTACTCTAAACTGAGTAAACTAAAATTTCTTACTTAGAGCAGAGAGAAGTTCTGCGACCAAAGGAAGACATCAAATGTTTACAGAGGACAGTCATATTTTCAGAAACATCCAAAGTGGGAGATTGGCAACAACAACAGTACTGAGTACTGAATAGGAGTACTGAAGAGAATCCAGTTCAAATGAAGCAGTTTGAAAAAAATTCCCACAGAGTAAAAGAAGCAAGGTGTCAGTTTGAACAGGTGTGTCTTGCACCTTTTGGTTCTGCGCCTTTCTGGCCGTACTCAGAGATGCGCTCCTATGTTACAGACAGGTATGGTGCACATGGCACGATGCAGAGCTCCACTGTTCACCACATGTCTGAATGGTTTGAAGCCTAGCTGTCTTTTAAAGTGTCCATCCTGACACCATACTCACCTTTACTAAACCCCGTGGAGCCCTTTTCAGTCTGGAGATGGAGAATGTCTGATCGCAGCACATGTGAGGAAACGTAACAGCAGGATGTCGTAATACAGAGGCCATCCTGGGGGGGGGGGGGGTTGCCTCTGTTACACCATCCTGCTGTTACGTCTCCTCACATGGGTTGAGGGTTGAGTGGGTTGAGTAGTCAATCCCCCCCCCCCAGGTGTCTCATAAGAGGAAATGCCAGGTGTGATATCAGTGAAGCCCTCTGTCCTGACAGCAAGGAAAGGCTGAGACAACAACACATTACAAAATGGTTTGTCTGAGGTTTGTGTTCATAGACCATGGAAGAGGTTTTTGATGTGTTCAGAGTGAATCAAGCTCTTCTGCTAGAACAACCTTTACTTAAGTATGTTTTCCTAAATAAAATGCAATCATGTGTTGGTTTGAATGCACAATTTATCTACTCATTGATTACCATGTTTGCATAGTATCACAAAAATATTAAAGGGAAATGTAAGTAATATTACAATTTGCAGTGAGATTTTACGGCATGTCTGCCTGTTGAATTGAGTGTTTTGAGAACAGGTAAATGTGTCAGTGGAGAAATACAGTGGAAGATCTGAGAATTCAGAAGATAAACAGACTGCGCTGGTTCAACATGCTGAGAGTTTTGTTCTGATGCAGGTTCTGAATAAAACCCATCCTGGATCGCACACTGCAACTCAAGGTGACTATGAAAAGAGTATCCTGTCAAAAAAAAAAACACCCGTCTGAAGGTCTTAGACCAAACCACGATTCACCTGATTCTCGTTGTCCCCTGTGAACCTTGCAGGGAGCACATGGAGATGACTTATTTCCTCACTGATGTAGCTTTGCTATGATGAAAACTGCTAATATAAGTCACCATTTGGACAATCATCAATTATGCATGCAGGTTCTCTGACTTGTTATGGCGGTCTGCTAAAGTGAGTAATTTCTCTCCGATGCTCCTCGGCTGGTGGACTGGAGTTCTGTCTCTATCCTGTCCGCTCTGGGATGACTGCAGGCACCTCTTGGCCATTGCTCAGTAAACACTGTCTACGTGTCGAGAAACATTTCAAGGTTTTTAAATTGCAACCTCTCACCATCACAACCCCCCAATGGAAATTTTAGCTTTAATGTAGCAGCACTGCTACCAGGCAACATTAATATTCGATTTCAGAGGCCCCAAGGCTGAATGTTTGCAACTGATACAGCAATTCAGAGTTTTGTCAGCAGTGTGAAATGCTGGAGTGTGTCTTGGCGAGCTGTGAGGTGAATCTATGGAAGCCCAGAAATGCAAAGTCAACATAACAGTCCAGCAGGCTCTTCTGTGTTCATCATGCAAACACACACACACACACACACACACACACACACATGCACACACACACACACACACACAGACTCACTTAATATCTGAACCATAAGCCTCAAACACTTTCATATCCATTCTCACTGTTACTTACATGTTCTGAAAAACTGGTGCATTTCTAAAACTGTACACATCATATAGGTGCACATTTTCTGATAAATTGTTCTGAATATGGAGTAAAGCTTTCATCAAAAGAAATCACATTAAAATGTCCAAAGGATATGATCATTAGATTAGAAAAGCTGCACGGCAACGTGAAAAAAAGTGTAAAATGTTACATGTTCAAAAAACTGCCAACATCGTGTTGAACATAAATTCTGGAAGTACACCACCACACTACAGTCTCACTTGCACTGTGAGGTACCTGGAGGCACTGTGAGGTATTTGGAGGCACTGTGAGGTATTTGGAGGCACTGTGAGGTACCTGGAGGCACTGTGAGCTAGCTGGAGGCACTGTGAGCTAGCTGGAGGCACTGTGAGGTACCTGGAGGCCCTGTGAGGTACCTGGAGGCACTGTGAGGTTTCTGGAGTGTGTGATCTGGGTGAGTTCCAGGCAGACTCTCATCCACAATGCCCAGGGGAACGTTGGCACTGCAGTCAAACAACTCATCTGCTGAGCGGCTGAATGAATGAACAGCAACTGCTTCTCATGCCTCTTAAATAAATGTGCTAGAGGCCTTGAGCCAAGGCAGCCTAAACCACAACAAAGGCAATTGTCCATAGATCTGACATGCTGGAAGGAATAAGGAGGATTTGTTCAAATGCTTAAAGCTGAAAGTGCTTTTATAGCTTTTCCAACGAGCGTCTGATGAGTGCTCAGTTTTCCTCTGCATCAGCTTTTCAGACAAAGCATTATTTTTTATCTCTTCTCAATCTGTTTTATTAAATGAATGCAGTCTGGACATTGAGGGCTTACAGCTCAGAGTCTGTTTGTGTCTCAGTGACAATCAGAGATTGTTCAGATGAAGCCCACCACTGCATTACTGAGAGAGACTGGAACCGTGACTTCCAAATTTATTTTTTGGACTCACCAAAAGATACCTGCAATAGAATTTGTTCAAGAGGACAACACTTAACGAAGAACAAAAAAAAAGATATTGTTTTGATACTCAGAATGGAATCCTGGGTAACACTAAACCTTTAAACCATATACCAAGTTAAGGAATGTTTTCTGTGGTGGAGCTTTCGATATCTGTAATGGTGAAGTTTGTCCAGACAGAAATAGCAATGCTTGAAAACATTTTACAAGAGAAAAAGACAATGGTGAAATGGCTACACTGTTCACAAATAAGGCATAGCAGGGCCAAGCACCAGTGGGATAGCTCAGTCCGAGACAGTGGGTGCTTCTCTATTGATTTGTCTTTCTATAATCTCTCTCTCTCTCTCTCTCTCTCTCTCTCTCTCTCTTTCTCTCTCTCTCTTTCTCTCTCTCTCTCTTTCTCTCTCTCTCTCTCTCTCTCTCTCTCTCTCTCTCTCTCTCTCTCTCTCTCTCTCTCTCTCTCTCTCTCTCTCTGGCTCTCTGTGTCTGCAGACTGTGCTGTGGTGAACTGGCCCGGCAGGGCAGATCTGAGTGGAGCCAGAGTGTGGGCGCAGAGCTGCACTCAGATAAACAGTTTGTTGTTTAAGCCGGCGGCGGGCTGAGAGGAGTGGAGCTGAGCTGGGCTGATAAGAGCAGCAGGCGGCAGCCGTGGCTGCGGCGTCAGGGCCTGCCGGCCACTGGAGAGGGAGCAGACTGGAGCCTTGGGAAGCAGACTCTCTGACTGCACTCCACACCCCCCCCCCCTCCTCGTTTCCCCTCCTCCCCTCCCCTGACCGCCTCTGTTCTGTTACTGGCCCCACACTAATCTCTCTTCTTTTCTCTGTCGCTTTCTTTTCACAGAAAAGGCCAAAGCCGCCTGATTGCCTGGCCAGAGTGAAAAGTATCAGCAGGCCCCATCGGCGTGGGGGGAGCCGGAGAGGATGTGCGGTGTCAGACTGTCGGGCGAGTCCAGCAGGAGAGGAGCTCACGGAGCTAACGGTAGTCAAGTTAGCCATCCAAGCTGTGACAGATTCAATATACGAATGACTTACATTCAGTTAGAAACAAACGCGCAGACGTACATACACACTCACTGACACATAAACACACAAGTGTCCTGAGAGTATCAGCTAGGGTCAGTTCTGTCAGGACACTGAGATTCGAGCATGTTATCAGAGTAGCACTAATAATAACAGCACAGGGAGTGCTTTCTGCTTTTCTCTAAGGTTTTACAACAATTCATTTATGCAGAGATGAGGTACAGTCATGATGTACTCAGGATATGTTTGCTAACTTTGGGAGACAGCAGAATTACTGCAAGCCCCGTGTACGGACGACAACACAATCTTCCCAAAATGGGAGTCATAAAAGAGTGACTCTGTCTGGCGCTCACATAGCTGTAGTATATTTTTCCTGGCTGTGTTTGCAATGACTTAAATATCATTCACCATGGAATCTTTCGTGCAAGCACTCCCACCAAAAAAGAATTTGCTTATTATATTATATAAACTGTAACATGCAGAACGTTGTTCAAAACCCATAGAGGAGTTGTTGTTATGGAGATACAATGCATATAAATACTACAACAGAAAAAAAGAACAAAAAAAACAAATAGTTATTCATGGCCCTGCAGCAAGGAAATGGTATACAATGCTAAAGTGAGCTGACGGTGACGATGGAGTTGATATGGACTGCACTCCCTCCTCCTTCTGTTTGAAGGAAACACAGTGAAGCTAAAGCTAACAACAGGAAATAACCCTGAGACTGAGGCACCCCGTGCCATGGAAGAGTTCGCAGTGTGCATAAAAATACCGCTCTGAAGTCTCGACTGCACACGTAATGTTTACTAAAATGTGGTGCAGTGATGTGAACGTAGTGATTATTGAAGCACATTTACGTGGAATTGGTGCAGACATGTATAAGATCATTCTTGCTTGAAGGTGAAAGGGCCCTTTGCCTGACTCTGTCTCCTCAGAAGGTGGTGCTAATCCACCTGAGGCTGTGGAGTAGGAGGGTAGTGGGGAGTAGGAGGGTAGTGGGGAGTGGGAGGGTAGAGGGGAGTAGGAGGGTAGTGGGGAGTAGGAGGGTAGAGGGGAGTAGGAGGGTAGTGGGGAGTAGGAGGGTAGAGGGGAGTATGCTCTCTCTCCCTGCATCTGACAGCCCTGTGTTGGGCTTCACTGTGCAGCGGTGGTGGTGGAGGTTGGGTGGGGGTGAGGGTGGTGATTACACTGGTGTGGCACTGACACACATATTTCACATTCCTGCTCTCACTAATAACATTCTCATCTCTGCCTCTCCCTCAGTGTCTGGGCACTGGCATCAGATAAAAACTAGTGAGACAGAGTCTTGATTCTGGATATAATCAAGGGGAGAGACAAGATGCTTAGAATAATTACTATTTTTTGCAGGTTTAGATTATAAAAGAGGCCTAGTAGACAAACCTAAACTGTGTCCGTTGCTGGAGGCTGTGCACTGATGGATGGGTCCAACTCTACACTGCTTTAATTACAGAGAACTAGTAACGCTGATTAGATGCTAGATTTGTCGTAGACACCAGACATGCATATGCCAACGCACTGCTTACAAAGGGCACTCGAACCGTTTAAATGTTTAGATGTCACTCAAATGCCAGAATGAATTCTATGAGAGGAGGCTAATTGATGTACACCAAAGGACACTGGTGAAGGGGAGTTATTTGGTGTTTCTTGTTTGTATGCAGCTGTTTAGGTTAGACTCCTGGGTCTCGTTCTGCCCCTCTCTGTGCTAAAACCTCCGTTTCAGTTTATCATCACAGCTTTGGAATGCTGCTGATAGGTCAAACATGCCAGAGGATCAGCAATCAATAACTTTAGAGGAATGTTTTTACTCAGCTCCCGTCTCCACGTCAGAGCCCACATCTGCTTCCAATATCCCTGCCTGCAGACAGCACACTTATACAATCACACGAGAGTGTGTGTGTGTGTGTGTGTGTGTGTGTGGCAGCGGTAGGGGTGAGGGTGCCTTCACACTGCCTGACACACTCATACACAACATCAGCTGCACTGTCTAAGACACACACACACACACACAAATGCATTTAACACCCCACCAGAGGAAAGAAAAACAAGATGTAATGGCAAACGCTTGCCTTGGTAGATACAAATAATATTAATACAAAGAGTTACATGGAAGTCCCTGCGGCTGATCTGGAGTCAGTACCACAGATAATTGAGGGATGTGTGAGTCATGGTTCATCCAGGCTGTTACTGAACAGCATAAATTGACACTGTGTACTTGACTAGGTTATAGCACTTCTAACTCCAGTTTCATGTTTACTAAGTCAAATAGTTAAGTCAGATAGTTATCCGAGGAGTCCATAAAAGAGATCGGAAGGTATGCGTCCTGAAGTTTAACACCAGTAAACACAGTACAGCACACTGATACACAGAACACTGGTGTCATAATTGTGATCAGCTCTCATCAGGATGGGTGTTTACAGTACATGTCTCACTCAACTCCTCTCTCTACTTTTCTCTCTCTAACACACCCTCTCCCTTACTCTCGTAAACACGCACACACATACCAACTCTGTCTTTCATGGTGCTCAACCGCCCACAGTGAAGATCTGTGTGCCAAGGTCAGCTCCAGTGGGGCTGGTCCTGCCTCACGGGCCCCCAGCTAGGCCAAGGCTGGGGTACAGGAAGCAGGGCACCTCCTGAAATTCAGCCCACCGCAACACCGCCAGGGATCTCGAGTGTCACGCGCCCAGAGGGGGAGTGTGTGTGTGTGTGTGTGGGGGGGGGGGGGGGGGGGGGTGAAAGGAAAAGGGGCTCTAGCGTCGGGCCCGAAGAAAGTTTAAAGTGGAAAAAAGAAACATGATACCCAAAA
>JAOYMR010000026.1:19827887-19840719 GCA_025802075.1 Tenebrosternarchus preto | reverse complement strand
TATTATTATTATTATTATGCACCTGTCAGTGGCAAAGGTATGTGAACCTTAAGGACTAGATTATTTGAATATTAAATCTGTGTCAGTGTTGGTGTTGTCAATGTTTTATTTAATGAACAGGGCACTAGCGAAGGCGGAGCTTCACAGCACATTTGTGGAGGTACATAACTGATTTGTATTTGAACAATGTTTTGTGTATGGAGATGTTTTTGATTTAAATGTGAAGTTTTATGTTTGGAGAAAGAACAATGTGTGTTCAATGTTGCATGAACAGTGAATAATACCATCAGATTCTAAAGGAAAATGTCAGGCCACCTGACCGTGAAGATGGATGATCATGCAGCAAAACAATGACCCCAAGCACACAAGTTGTTCCATCAAAGAATCTTTAAAGAGCCACGTCAATGTCCTGACCTTGATCCCGTAGAAATGTTGTGGAAGGAGCTGGAACAAGCGGGTCATGAGAGGAAACCCACCAGCATAACTGAACTGAAGCCATTTTTGTATGGAGGACTGGGCTAGAATAGTTCCAATCCAATGTGTAGGACTAACGTACAATTACTTGAAACATTTAGATGTGGTTATTGCTGAACAAGGGGTCACATCAGATACTGAAACCAAAGGTTCACATACGTTTGCCTCATGCAGAGATATAATACTGGATAATTTGGTTCCCAGACCACTTTCAAGCATCACTAGTTTAGAAAAACAGTCCACATTGGCTATTGTTATACAAACAAATGTCACATTAATGAGTCTAATTACCAACAAGATAGTTGATGTAGTCTTTTCGCATCTTGTCCAGACCCAGCTCCAGTAGCATGGTGGCGGGGGTGTGGCCTGTGAGGGCCACCGGCTCCACCTGTCGCTGATACGACTCCACGATTAGCTTACGCAGAGAACTGCAGCTGTCCCTGTGAACCTGCACACACAACACGCTTTTTAAGAGTTTATGAACAAGAGGACAGAATCACAATTAGAAAGGCATCTGGGGTTTTATGGGCCCATAAGGGGAGAGAAAAAAAATGCTAAAGAGTGGCTATAGTTAATCTTTACTGCTCATAACATTCCTAACATTTATAACAAATACCAAGATACACAGACATCCAACGTACATACTCAAGGTTTAATCTGACCCACGTACATACCCATGGTTTAATCTGACCAAGTCGCACAGCTTTGATGACTAATTTCAGAGAGTCTTTTATGTCTTGATATGATGTCACACCTGCCAAAAGAAAGATTTACATTTTACACAAAAGAGGTTGTGTAAAGGATTTGTAAATTCACTATTCTCAGAACTAAGAAACCCAAACCCCACTCACTCTTGCTCATCTTCTCCCAGAGCTGTTCTGTAAAATCCAAGGCTCCTCTCTCAATGTGCATAGTGTTGAAGCCCATTACCGAGTCTGTCTTAGCCTTCTGGTTCTGCTTCAATCAGATTGGATTAGATTAGATTAACCACAAACATCCACCACATAGAACAGAAATTGAGTAGTTACACTTCAATTATTACCTCCGATCCTTTTAAAGTCTGGCCTGGAACGGCATTTGCAATATTCTTCAGCTCTGCAGTGAAAAGATGTAAGACCAAGGACATTAATCTCTAAGAAATGATGTCATGGTTAACTCTATAGTGATGCGAAAGTGTACCCTCGATGAGTGATTTGGTCAAGTCCACTGCAGACTGCGTCACCAGCGGCTCCAACCACTCGATCTCCCCAGCTCTCAAGCCTTCAGCCAGAGTCTGAAAGAAAGAAAAGTGCCCTTAGTCACAAACCTGGATGACTGTGGCCCAGTTGTGTAGAACAAATTATTGTACTACACTGAGCATTAGTCAGGCAAACACTGTATTAACATGCACTCATCCCACTGGACAAATTATGATACAGCACCTGAACGCACCTGTATAATACTTCATTAAAATGTTTATGTAAGCTTTCAGGTGAAACACCAAGAAGAGGTAGGTGTACACCTTATACCTATTCAGAATTGCATTTATTCCATGGCCTTTCTGGATCACACATACCAGAAGGAATTCCAGCTCTCTGTAGGTGTGAAACATTGGACTTCTGATGTCTCCAACTGCCACTTTGATATGCTTCACACAGCAAGAAAAGATAAGGGGTAAACAAAACATTATATATATTGAAGCCCTGTCATCATGTGGTAACGTTACTACAAACAATGACAATTAAGCAGAATAAAGCAGGAAAAAATGTAAGATGCCCATGAGAACATATGTGCACTGAGTAAAAATAAAGACAAGTTGTTGGTAAAGGTCTCATCAAATACAGCACAATAAATAATCTGCATTTACAAGAGTGACTGCAGATGATAGAGGAGGGGTCTCCAGGATCTTCTCTATGCTGTTCCATTTGAAGCTGGCTATTACACTGCTCTGAGAATCGATAGTAACACTCTCCTCTTTCATCAAACAGAAGAGATTGTACTCAGCCCAGGCTTTTGTCACTACCTACAGGAGACAGGTAAATAAATATAAACACAAAGCAAGAGCTAGGAACTTTAAACCTTATTACAGAAAATGAGAACGCTGTGATACGTTACACTTGAGGAATGATGTCTAGTTTGATGTTCTTGCTTAAGTTTATCCATCGTGATAAAAGAGGCCTCATCCACTGCTGCTCCTGAATGGAACAAGAATCCACAAGTGCGCAAAAACGCAAAAGGTATGGAAGCAAACTACTAGTTCATGTGAAAACAAACCAACCAACTCACTGCATTAAAAGGTCAAACGGTACCTTTGCAGCGAACCGAGTACAGCTTGACTGCTGTAGCTTTGCTGCCAACATAGACTGTCTCCGCCCCCAACCAGGAAGTGCCATCAGGGTCCTGCATATCACAGCGAATCCAGAGAGGGTGCAGAACGTGTGCCTCCACCTGAGACATGTTGGGGTTCTGACACATGGAATACCATGACAGCAGCTGGCTGTTCAGTGACAGGAACATTTACATCACTTAGTTTCACCAAGATAAAACCAACATTGAAATGAAAGGTCAAGAAACGCTTTAACCATCTCTCACCGTGCTCTGTTGATTGTGAGGGGTAGTGGTCCAATGTCTTGGTGCTGCAGTTCAGACGAAACTTCATCAAAACTGATTTCATCTGTGCTTTCTATATCTTCTGCCTCATTTTTTGGTGGCTTTACAAAGTAAACTACAGTCAGTAATTAAGAAATCAGAATACAACTTGGATACTGTTCAGGGTATTGTTCATACCGTTTTTTCACAGATGAAGAGAGGCTGGTTTCCTTCAACTCTACTGAGAAGTTCATCAGTGCGTTTTGATATTCTAATGTCCTTCTACAATACCAGGAAAGTCATAAAATATCTGCTCAGCATAATAATACGAATTATTAAATATACGAGCAAACTGTATTCTCTTCTTTAACGAGCAGAAGAGGTTATATATATATATATATGTAGACACTTCAACTCTACCTGATAGACCCAGGAATCTTTGGAGTCATTCTGACATAACCTAACATAGAAATACATTATTGTTTTATAGGCAATTTACTATTTATGCAACAGGCTTGTTTATACGATACTAGCTAGGATAACTAGCTAAATAGCAACTCAAATTGCTGCGTAGCTATCTAGTTAGTTGGGAGCAAAACCACAAACGTAACATAGTTCAGTAAAATCACTCACCTAAGAAGCTGAATGAAGCTGTTAGCTTCAGAAATGATCGAAGCCCTCATTCCTCCGTCTATGCCCACTTACAATAACTGCAATTATAAAGATGCGGTTTAGAAAGTCAGAAGAATAAAAACACCAGAGAAAACGGGAAAATAATATTCAACTTTTGCCCGCCTCATTACGTCACAAAGGTCATAAGCCATTAGTTCCCTCCCACAGTAAGACGTTATTCAGCAATACAAATATATATTTTTCTGATGCCGAAAATATTTTATTATATCATAAAACTAGATGCCTCAAGTAAGTACTAAACGTTAATGTAGTAGTTATTCTAACAGATCATATTAAAAATACGCAGATTTACCGAAAGTAGTCCGGCCGATATGTCTTTCATCCGCCAGTCCGCCTGAAGTGTGCATAGTCCCCCAATATTAATATTTATTCTCCTCTTTTTCAGATAAAGATCACTTCTTTGTTTTCATTTAAGATTACATATTATCGATTTAAGACAGAATAAATAATCTACAACATAAATGACAACAAATCAAAAATAAAAGCGAGAGATTACTTTGTAAGCGGAAGTGAGCCACAGTCGGATGTATATGTCAACGACGTTGTTCGACAGTCTTCCTTTTCTTCCGTGGCCGCCATTGAGTTAGGAGCGTGGTTCCTGGCGAGCCGTGAATTCTTTTTAATATGGTCAGTATAAGTGCTCATCCTGATTTATTTTGAGAATTAATACGAGTATATAAAGTGACTATAGGATTTCATTTGTGCAAATGAAGAATTGTACGGATTGTTATGGGAGATGTTGGAATGTATTGTGAGGCCGTGAGACGGGAGCCATTTTGAACACTTGAACGTTTTTGCCAAGTTACACGTGTGGCCCATTGCCACTTGCTTAACTAGCTAATCGCTTTTGTGTTGTGGTAGTATGCTAAGTTAATCGTTTTATTATATATACATTTCGTTGTTCTGAGCATATAGGGGCATGTTTTCGAAAGCTGATTCTTAGTGTGAATCTACACGTTTCAATCGAGCGGTCCTACGTAACTAGCGCTAGCTTTGGGCTGGCACTTAGGATATGCTTTAGCTGTATGGTGTCCAATTCTCCACTTAGCTAGCCAACTAGCACAGTTAGTTTGTTAAGAGCTAAAAGGTAAGTTAAGTTAAACGTCTGTTAGTACTGGTGGCTTAGTTTATTCTCTAGTTTTATTGTAATTTTGCAATGATGGTGTAATTTGCGTCCGACTCTGTGGCCAGGGACAGTTGCCTGCTGTCTAGTACTGGCGCAGACGGTTGACGAAAACTCTGACTGAGCAAAATAAATCACTAAACTCGCCGATTCTTCTTCATTTCTGGAAATTAAAGGGTAACTTTTCTCATTTCAGGCTTGTGCCCGACCATTAATCTCGGTATATTCCGAGAAGGGGGAAACTTCGGGCAAAAATGTGGTTTTGCCTGCCGTTTTCAGGGCCCCCATTCGCCCAGATATTGTGAACTTTGTGCATACCAACATGCGCAAGAACAAACGCCAGCCTTATGCCGTCAGTGAATTGGCCGGTAAGTTTTGATCTGGTCCTGTCTTAATGACTATCCCAAGGTGCTAACATTGATAATGTTTCCATAATGACCACGTTTCTATACCTAGTATAGTTTTTATTGCACTGGGTTTTTGGGCTGCTGGAAAGTTACATGGACTTTTCTTTCTCAGGTCACCAGACCAGTGCTGAGTCCTGGGGTACAGGCAGAGCTGTGGCCCGTATTCCCCGAGTGCGTGGTGGTGGTACTCACCGCTCCGGCCAGGGTGCCTTTGGAAATGTATCCTTGTGTAACGGTGCCGACCCATATATGATGTAAGAACGTAGAAATGAGTTTCCATGGACACTTGCAGTGATGGTGTAATTTGCGTCTTACTCTGCGCACAGCGACAGTTGCCTGCTGTCCCGAGCTGGCACAGACGGCTGACGAACACCAGGTCTGAGCAGGTTGATGGGCACCCCAAGAAACTGGTTATTGTTTGGGTGCTGTGGTATGTGCACACTAGTGCAGTTGATCGCTCCTTGACCGTAGTATAGATGTGTCGCGGTGGCCGCATGTTTGCCCCCACTAAGACCTGGCGCCGTTGGCACAGAAGGATCAATGTCACCCAGAAGCGCTATGCCATCTGCTCTGCCCTGGCAGCTTCTGCTCTCCCTGCCCTGGTCATGGCCAAAGGTGAGTGAAATTGGAAGATTAAGGCTTTTGTAGACTTTATTTAATATTAATGTGCACCCCTTTTTTTTTTTTTTGTAAAGTGTTCTAAGGCCCTGGGTTCTGCAGTACACTGATTGCACTGTTGACTGTGTGGGTTGCCATCTCTTGATGCTTTCAGTCCAGTGCTAGACAAACCTCAGTTTGCAGAAGGGTCGGGCCAAACGATTGCTGGTTCCCTTTCGAAGACTGAGAACAAATTTTAACTTAATCCGGCATGTTCTGACCTGTTGCTGGAATCAAGACGCGAACTGATTGCAAATGTTGTGTAGGTCACCGCATTGAGGAGATTCCTGAAGTCCCACTTGTTGTTGATGATAAAGTTGAGGGATACAAAAAGACCAAAGAGGCAGTGCTTCTGCTGAAGAAACTCAAGGCCTGGAATGACATCAAGAAGGTAATGTCTCTGTCCAGTTTTGTGGGGTTGGTGCATGTGGTCAGGTTTGTTGTACTCTAGTTTTTGGTTAACACTTGTTTGTTCATTTATCCAACAGGTTTACGCCTCTCAACGCATGCGTGCTGGCAAGGGTAAAATGAGGAATCGCAGACGTATACAACGTAAGGGACCGTGCATAATCTACAATGAAGACAGCGGGGTCACAAAAGCCTTCAGAAATATCCCAGGTATGTTGTGGATAGTTTGTAGCTTTTTAACCTTTCAGATCACCACGATTCAATGATGAGTTTCACTCCAGGTCCGTGTTTCTGAACCATGTGATTTTAATGGAAGTGCTGAGGTGGCAGGTTTGAGCACTCGAGCTCACTTATCTGAGGTTGAAATGAATAGAATTTGATATGTAAAATGTAATTTCTTGTCATCAGGTGTCACATTGCAGAGAGTGAGCAAACTAAACCTCCTGAAACTCGCCCCCGGTGGTCACATCGGCCGTTTTTGCATCTGGACCGAGAGCGCCTTCCGCAAGCTCGATGATCTCTACGGTACCTGGCGCAAAGCTTCTGCCCTCAAGGTGGACTACAAGTGAGTTTCACGTCGCTTCAGCATTTGTTGAAAACGCCCAGCTTGGGTCCCATTCTCAGCTACAGTGATGAGCTTCCACTTCTGGTCCGTGTTTATGAGCACCATGATTTCTTAAGAAGTTCTGAGTCAGCATTGGTTTCAGTGGCTCCATCATAATAACCATCTCAGTTTAGGTCTCAATGACTGTTTTAATAAATTTATTTTCTTCTTAGTTTGCCAATGCACAAAATGACCAACACAGATCTGGGCAGAATCCTGCAGAGTGAGGAAATCCATAAGGCACTTCATGCTCCCAAGTAAGTATTCAAACACTTGATGATCCATAATCCCTCTGTTAAGATCAGCTGAGCTGTTTACCTGCACTTTGGCAGTACTGCACATCTCACACACTGTCATTTTGTAGCAAAAAGATTCAGCGCAGAGTTCTGAAGAAGAACCCCCTGAAGAACCTGCGAATAATGATGAAGCTGAACCCTTACGCCAAGACGGCTCACCGTCGTGCCATCCTCAAGCACAAACCTGAGGTGGGTGTTTTCTTCACTCAACTACCATGATGCACTTTCCCTCACTTGACCAAATCTTGTACTAAACCTCCTTGTACATCAACGCATGTGAGTGATATCCATATTTTCTTCAGATCAAAGCTAAAATGCTGAAGCCGAAGAAGGCAAGGAGGGTTAAGAAGAAGAAGCCAGCACCACCTGCAGCAGCTCCTGCACCACAGTAGAGTGTTTATGTGCAGAGGACTGCAGTCCTCAGTGGGTTCAAACAATAAACCATACCTGAAAAATGAAGGTGGTCTGCACCAGTCTCATTGTCCTCTTTAATACTTGGCTAACATTTAGCTTGGACCGAGTCTTGGACAGTCAAACATCTGAATGCAGGATGCAAGATGTTACTGAAACTTTTGACATTTAATGTAATGTGAGAAAGCATTTAATGTTTGGAATACACCTAATGTCTCCCAATTTAAGAGTCAGACAAAATTCCATACAGCAGTGTTTATGATCCTGAGATTGAATTGCATAATGAAGGGAAACGTAACTTAAAGTGGATATCTTGTTTTAGGGGTGCATTGCTGCTTTTTATTTGGTGTGATGGGGAGAGCAAGTCACTACTGCCACCTGTAGTAAAGGGTAGGGAATTGTATAAAACTTGTGGACATTGTCAGTGTGAGACATTTCTAGAGTGGAGTAACATTTTTTTTGGGATGGAAACCGTGCATGTTAACTTGTAATGGAGGGAGTGGTGAAGTGAAGCTTCTACATCTGGTGTCTGTATGAACTGATGCTTATTGCACAGTTGAACTGGAGTGTGCCATCTTGCCTAGCAATAGTCTTTGGCTGTGCTTGATGTTGAGGTCGAAATGTACCTGGTTTATTTAAAGGTTGTATAGCGATAGATGAATTTTCAGTGAAGTACACAAGGTTTCCTTAGAGACATTTTTGACAGGTCTTTTATCTGCTGTAAGCAATGTGATTACATACAGGGCACATGGGTAATGCAGTGGAAAAAATTGCAGCTGTCCAAAAGACCAACCTATTTATTTATACTAAGGTTTTCCTCTGTCCCTTTTACTACTGAAGGTCTTTTGTTTTAAAGGATTCAATAAATGTAAAGGCTTTCTTGCAGGTATGCTAGGGATATAAAAATATGTTGACATGTAATGGTGCTAAGGTCCACCAGGTCTGGTTCTACGAGAGTATATAAGATGTAGAACATGCTGGTGCCCCACGTCTGGTCCAGGTCCTGTAGCTGCACGTGTATGTTTGTGATTGAAGGTACTGCCAGTTAATGTGTTTGCCAGATTATTGAAACATCCCAACCTCTGACCAGAAGGCATTAATGGCAATCACCAATTATCAGAACTGTTGCTAATGAAGATGTTGGAACAGATTTAGTCTGCTGGGGAGAGACACACTGTGTGCTTCACATGTTTCTGCGGGATTTGTGTTCTAACGTCACTAAAACATGATGCACCGTTTAAGATTTAAGTTTATAAGTATTTATGGGACCATAGCAGTATGTAATGTTAACTGTGCTCCATTCACAACACCATAAGGGTTAACCAGGAAAAGAATGATTATGGTCTCGGTCAGAAGGAATTTGGTTAGGAATTTCCTTCTGGTTTTCCTGCAGGTGAGGTGATGTGCACAGGCTTATAACAGTGCAAGTTTGGCATGTATGTTTCTTGTAATTGAAACTGTCTCGTCAGTCCTCAGCTCAGACTCAGCTAGAGTGTAGCAACACTTCTAGTCTGAATTTTGATGTTGGTGAATTACAGCAAGTAGCTGGTTAACTTCTTACTGGGGATCAAAATGCATACTCCTCTCCAGGAAACAGTGATGTACTATAAGGCTCGTCATACCTGCCAAGTTTAACCATCTCGGCTATACTTTTGCATCCGACACCCATTCGTTTGCCATTCGTGAATCAGATCAGGAGTGAACTAAATTCATGACTGAGGTAGAAAAATGACCTTGGCTATGTCAGTCTGTGTAAAAGCCTTTATATATACTGTATATTACTTTATGTATATCCCAAGGTTCCAAGAAAAAAGATCAAAAGAATTATTGTACTCTTAACATCTTAACAGTCGATAGTTTATAGGTGTCACGGTGCGCATGCATGTTTGTGAACCCCGCAGTTACCGGTCTATTGATTACTCCTAATCACGAGCACCTGTGCCTCGTCTCGCGCTCTCCCTGTTTAAAGCCCACGAGTACAATCTTTCAGTACTGAGTCTTGCTCACCTATTCTGCGCTTTAGACGACGCTAAGAGTGACTGTCTACCCGTCAGTGTCTAAACGCTACGCGCTGTTACTGCCCGTGCTTTTGATTTCTCTTTTTTATCGCTTTGTTCCGCCAGCTCATCGCTATGCTTTATTCTGTGGGGACTAAAGACAGTCCTTATCCGCACTCACGTCTCTCTCCCTGCCTGCTGTCGTCACAACAGGTCAGTGCATCAGTTCTCTGAACAAGTAAAGAATGAGCGAAAGCAGCTTCTATGACTGCTTTATATTATAAAACCGACTTTTGTGGAAATATTCCTTCGTTTGTGAAGAAGCCTTCATTCTCACTGCAAATGCACTCGTGTTTACCTGTAAGGAAAGGAGTTTGTAGGCCTTAGATGGTGGCATTTAAAGCTGTCACACAGTGTGTGCGTCTCTCTCTCGTATATATAAATATCCAAGTATGTACAGACTCAAAATTGTAATGAAACACACAAGGATTCTGGAAAAATAGGATGTTTACAAGATGATGGTACACTGCATGATTTGTTTATTACTTGATATGTGTGCCGAGTAAAGTGGGACACCCAGGTTAAGTATAACCGTTTCAGAATAGTTGTGCATAGTCCACAGTAAAAAGATAATGTGGACATTTAAAATGAAATGTATCTCTTTGAACAGTAAATGGGAATTGAGCATCTAGGCTTGGAGTATGATGGTAACTGTTTACAACAGAAAACACTTTATTAACGACTACAGAAAAATAAATTGGAATTGTTAAAGGGTTGTATATTTGTTTCCCTTGTTTAAATGTTTAGAGAAGCTCCTCTGCAGTGTGGCAGTGACTCTCCTAATTCTTGGGTTCATTCTCAATGTGTAGAATTTTGTTGTAATCCCACTATCACAAAGACCAAAATATTCCTGATATTCATTTTCAATCTCTTGGCTTCAAGAAGTAACCGGTGAAACACTTGTTATACGTTGTCTGAATTCTCCCTCTTTGTAATTTTAACAAAAATGCCATTCTTGGGTCCCAGGGTGGTATTTGACTTCAATTCCAGAGGAACCTGTAAACCATAAACAAGTAGCATGTTGTAGAAGATTTAGCCATACATTTACAAGATATCTTTAGAAATGTGGTTCTGATGGACTGTGTAAAATGATTTACTAGAGTGTTTGGGAAATAAAAAATCTTATTCTAATATTGTTAAACAGCTACTGTAACTGTGTAAAGTGCACAGACCTGGGTTTTGTCACAGGCCACCACGTTAAATCTCCTAAAAATGTTGACGAGTGCCACCTTCATCTCGAGCTGGGCCAGCCGCATGCCCACGCAGCTCCGAGGGCCTGCTCCAAAGGGCAGGTACACAAAAGGATGTCGCAGGGCCTTCGCTTCAGGGGTGAACCTGAGGGATCAGGAAGGAGAGGTCATCTCCTCATAACCTCTACAGGACAACGGACTTCCACGTGCACTGAAGTGTTTCAGAAGTCACTGGACAGATTTAAAATGCCTAGAAATGGTCATAAAGCCTGATGTTATGATAGTGCTGAAATCCTAGGGTTTTTTTTTTTTGCTTTACTTTAAGAAGCTGCCATACTGAAGGACTTGAGCTACTGGTCCTAGTACCATCAAACACTAAAGCAGAAGACACATTTGGGATTGTGTTGCTGCTCACAGCCCGTCTTTCCCAACATGCTACAGATGAACCCTGAACTAAGTGGCTC
This sequence comes from Tenebrosternarchus preto, assembly GCA_025802075.1. Lineage (NCBI taxonomy): Eukaryota > Metazoa > Chordata > Actinopteri > Gymnotiformes > Apteronotidae > Tenebrosternarchus > Tenebrosternarchus preto. The sequence continues at coordinate 19,829,367 of JAOYMR010000026.1, read as the reverse complement.
GGTGAAACATCGCTGACCTTTCCGGGTGGAATTTCTCCGGCTCATGCCAGTGCTCTGGGTCACGGTGCAGGAAGCCTGCAGCGATCTCCATGGTGACTCCTTTAGGTAGGAACTGCCCATTCACCACACAGTCATGTTCAACCTCTCTTGCAAACCTAACAGGAGGGTGACGTACAGTATGCAAATGTAACTACTGAATATGTAATGACCCATATACTTACTGTGTTGCAAATACTACTGGAATATAAACTTTAGTGCTGTAGAATCATAACTGACTGCTTTGAGGGGGAGGGGGAGGGGGGGGGGTAAAAATCGTACCTAAATCCAGGAGGGTAGAGTCTTAGAGCCTCACATACCACCATCTCTAAATATTTCAGCTCTTGAACATTAACGTAATCTGCAGACCCCTACAAGAAACAGCACAGCAGTACATTAATCTCCTTGGCTTTAAAAATGGCAAAATACATTTTTGTATCAAAATACATATAGTGACAGTTATTTTCATTGCCCTGCTATTGTGCTATGTATGAAGTGGAGATATGAGAATCTTTCCAGCAGGGGGCAGTATTGCAGCACAATTCAAAGCTCTGGGGGAAAAAAAAATCATGTAAATATCCTGTTGAGATGGATTCATGAAATCATATTCTTCTTCCTCCCACCCAACTGCTTTTATCTTGGTCCTATGTCTGCATAACCCATTGTAAACTCCAATACCAAACCAGACCAAGTGCTCTTACCCTTAGCATAAGATTATTTAGTAAATCCAAACAGCTGGAAAGCAATTTTGTGTGTGTGTGTGTGTGTGTGTGTGTGCGCTGTGTGCATGTACACAAAGGTACAGTGCTACATATAAGACTGACATTGCTGAATCAGCTTTGTGAAGGGGGGGTCATGGAAGGCCTTCAAGGCATTCCACCCTCAGCTACTGCCTGCCAGACTGAGGGTATTGTACATGTCTGAGCAGGCTGAAGTCACTCCGCTGGACAGCCAGGCAGGGCGGGAGGGTCTGCTGCACTAGGCATTCCTTCGCACACACCCTCTTGTCTGTCTGTGCTGTCACTTCTTGTTGGTGGCTACACTGATTCCAGAACAGTGTGACACGGCCTTAATGAAGGACTCGACACAGGGACTTGGAGGATGGAGGCACACAGTGTTGAGATGTGCTGTTCAATAACACACTCACTGAAAGGCCCACTGGGAGAAACTGGAGCAAAAGTTGCTCGGAGAACAATCTGAGAAAGATGAGACTAATATGAACTCTGACGTTCACCTGGCGGATCCTAGAGTCGTTTCTGGCCTATATCATTCAAGAGCCACTTTTCTAGAGCCACATTCACGAGTTATAAAATAAGCCTCCAGTCTGGGAGAGCAATGCGAGAGGAGACAGACCAGGTGCTGAGAACTGAAGCAGACTTGAGTCTCTGCTTAGACAGAGCGTTCTAGCAACAGATCCTCTTAGTGTGTGGAACTAGTGGGATTT
>JAOYMR010000026.1:19800905-19818191 GCA_025802075.1 Tenebrosternarchus preto | reverse complement strand
TGTGTGTGTGTGTGTGTGTGTGTGTGTGTGTGTGTGTGTGTGTGTGTGTGTGTGTGTGTGTGTGTGTGCGCGTGCGCAGGCAGCCACACACTCGTTAGGCTGCGAGACATTTCCACGTTTGCTACTTAGACCACCCGGCAGTAAAACTGCTGCTCACTGCATCTCAGTCAACGACATGTTATTACAGAAAGAAAGGAGCTCGGACACCCACTGTGTGAAGAAGCCTAGAAGGTTGGAGACGATCCTATTTAGCACGAGAGCTAAGGAGGCTTATGGCAGTAACTACTGACTAAACAGGACTTTATATATTTACAAACAGTTCTGCTAAACCGAGACGTCTCTACTGGGGAAACTCTTCTGTACTATTGGTACGTCCTGGCTGTGGCATTAAACTAGTGTCAACATTATACACTTGCTTGATGTTGTCGTTCAAATAACGGAACTGGTTGAACAACTGGCTGGGTAGAGAAAGCAGTGAACCTAAACACGTCTCCAGCATTCAGTTAAGCGATTTCCTGCCATTGGAATTATGGTACAAACCCGGTGCTCCCTGCTGCTGATCAGGAGAGTGACATTTGGAAAGCTTTCCACGTCGAGGTCTTCAGTCAGAGCAGCGAGACGCTTTTACAAAATAAACTGAAAGGCTCTTTGCTCCTCACAGAGCTGAATTCAGGAGTTGTGCCAGGCTCTGCAACCCCGGACGGGGGAGGGGCCGTTGACCTTCACATCCACTATAGCGCGATGTTCTGCAGCCGATGCCCCCGCCGCCGAGTGCAGAGCTGCTACTGCTGTGTGTCGCCACACACACGGACACAAACACACAAACACAAACGCAGACCCCGTCCGGCCCACATCGGACAGAATTGCACGCCATGAGCCTGTTACTTGCTCTCAAGGACAAGTTTCTTTGAAACTTTTGCCACAACAAATTTCTAGCTCAAAGCAAACACTCAAACAAAAGAAACGCTACTAGTCTCACCTCAGTAACGAGAGAAATTGAAGGCACTGTTTTGCAATTTGCAATCGGTTACCTAGACCCACTTTAAACGGAGATCATTAAAAAAAAAAAAAAAAAACCCTCCGTAAAGGATTTATTCAATTACATAATGCTGATGTAAGCATCAAATGAATGATGAAAAATGCCAAGAAATCCATCAAACATAAGTTTCCATTTCAAACCAGGTCTGAGCAAAACAGGTCATTAATAGAATCACAGAATCAGTCTCGCAACAGCAAATCTAACAGAGGAAAAAGGAGGTACTTGATGTAAAAGCTGCCGTGTAAGAAATATTTACACGAGCTCATGGATCAACATCCCACCAAAAAGCTACGAAGTGGCCTTTCCTTTCAAACACTCTGTGGCCTGTAAAAAGGAAAAAACGGCTGGACTGAGCCAGGCTTCCTGCGCAGTGGCGGTACGGACGGCACGAGAGGCGCTCGGAGACCGTGGATGAGATGAAGGCAGTGAGAGCCACCGACCGGCTCCATGTTTGATGTGAGCAGCAAGCTGGCCTTGTCTGCAGGGATTAAGATTCAGGCAAGGCATGTGGTGCAGGTTCATGATTAACGGGGCTGTGTTTGCACGTTTGTGTGTCTGCCATTAGAGCAGCATCATGGGATAAGGAGACAAAGGGGCTGAACGTTCCTGCGTAACGGCTAACGGAGAAGATCCAGTCGGCCCTCCCTGAGTGCCTACACTGTTAAATCAGTGTAGAGCCTTGTGAGCTCTCACTAGCTGGTTATCTGAGTACAGGAGCACACGCTACACTCCCCGACCCCTTTTTAATCACAGATTTCATCAAAACTGCATTACGCAAAACTTCTGCCAGCGTTTTGTTTATCCAAAGCTCCGGCTTTTGGAACGTTACACCGCAGGGTAACGTGACCTCGGCGTAGACGGCCGAAGACACACTCCGAAAAAGCAACGTGGGTCAGAGGGAGCCGCTTTTCCTCCCTCTAACACCAACACGGACCCCCTCCAGCCCATGAAGGACGGCTCTCTGCTACAGTTTGATCTTTGTAAGAAACTTCCTCTTTTCCCACAGATGGCAGGGTTTCGACAGGGTTGATCTCATACATACCAGCCCAAACAGTGGAATTGCAGTCATTATTGTAAGGCTATATGCTGTATTTATGAGGGAATCGTAAATATGCAGAGTGCATGAATGGAAGATGGAACACAATACAAATTACAGCACTAGTCCTACCGCACCCACACAGCTTTGTTTACAGCTACTTTACAGTTTTTAAAAGAAATGAATGAATTAATTGATGTTTTTGTCTTATTTGCCATATTAATCCTGGAGACAGGACACTATATACCAGCATCGATTATAAACGATTACAGGAGAATCAAAATGAGCACCAATCCCAAAGAAAATACAGTATACAGACACCACACACGTTACATACACCACACACGTTCACAGTTGAGACTTTATGTTAACAGAGAGAGCAGATAGCTTTACTGGATTAAAGAGAAAATGGAAAAAAAAAGATTACCACAGTAATGTCATGATTCAAGCTTATCATGGTGACGTTTCTCCTACTCACATATTTGGTGTAGAAATCATCCACCTCCCTCTGTAGTTTTTCCTGGCAGTCAGAGTGGATGGCTAGCAGGTAACAAATAAATCCCAGAGTGTTGCTACTGGTCTCATAGCCAGCCAGGAGGAAGATGAAGGCCTGACCAACGATCTCATTCGTCGTCATCATTCTCTTCGACTGGGCATGTTGGGATGACTCGTGCCCCAGGTCACCGAGATCATTTCTGGGTCCTTCAGTCGCGTGGCCCTGTGTACTGGCCTGGTTGTTCTCTTGGTTCACCACATCAAAGTGTTCCAGGGAAACGCACTCCGCACTGCTCCTCACATCCAGCATCAGCTGCAGGAAGTCCCGCCGTCGCTAGGGTCAAAGGTCAAGGCAAGAGAGTTTGAGTGGAAGACTGTGTAGCCCGAGTGCACTTTTTTTTTCGCATTCATTTCAAGACTGTGCTGCACCTGATTGGCTGGCAGCTCATCTCTCTGTTTTATGATCTTCTGAATGCAGTTGATGAAAAAGCTGTTCATCTCATCACGACCTTTATTGGGTATCAAATTCCTGAACGGCCCAATCAGGAATGGGAAAGCCACTGATCAAGAAAGACAACTATGAGATGTCTCTTCCTGAATATTGTCATGTCATAAACACAAGGACAGTATTCCTACAGTAAATGTCCCATATCTCTATACCGCCTTCGTTAAAGTGCATTTCATATTACTGTTCTGGGAGTTCCCTGCGAGACATGATTACAGTTCAATAATTAAATGAGATCATTCTTGTCTACATGGGCCAGCTTGGTACACGTGTGGTTAATGTGGCAGTGTGACATACTGAAGATCAACATGATGGGTCTGAAAAAAGAGAAGGAGAAGAATTTGGAGGCGTGGTGCACAAAGGGGTTATCGGGGTCCTTCTGAGAGTCCACTTGTACGCCAAATGCCACACTTGCTATCACATCCATGGTGAAACAACCGAAACACCTGCAAGAAAAAGCCATACGAGTTACCACTGCAATCTGAGCAGTCAACATAATGCAAATCTAATTTATTAACCAGTGCCAACCTGAGTACTAACGCGTTCAGAAACACGGAGCGTACCTGTGGATGTCGAAGCTTTCTCCAGACTCTGCAAAGGTGCTCAGGTTGTTAAGCAGTGTTTCTGTGGCTGTATTGATAAGTGGGACCATCTGTGATGAAATGTATAGAGAGAGAGATATCAATGTTAGCTGATCAAACACATAGTACACACAAAGTAAAATCTGTTACCATTAATTTATTTAAAAACTTTTTATAAACTTGGAAAAAATGAAACTCAACAATTAAAACAGAACAACTGAAAGAGCTGAACTGAAGCTGAAAGTGTAGTATCACATAATGCTGACACAGGAAGACTGTAGGTCCAGCCACTTCTCTCATGTAACTTAAAAATCATCACTGAGTATAAAAAGCATGACAATAATGGGTTAAACTGTAGATAATTTCCTAATTTCCTTTATGCTGAAGACCACATCTAAGATGTAAGATGTTCACTGCAGCCAGAGCAGTGAGATCCCTCTACCCCAACCCCCCAGCAGCAGCACTGCCCATCACTGCAGAAGTGATAAGACTCTCATAGCAGGACCTGCCTATCGATCCTGTCTGCTTGGGAAGAGAGAAAGGAGTGTAGAGAGAGAGAGAGGGAGAGAGAGAGGGAGAGAGGGGGGGGGAAGCAAGAAAGAGGACAAAAAGTGAGAGGATTAAATAAATGGAGGGAGACAGTGGATTTAAACAGAGATGGAAAGAGGGAGATAAAAACAGAAAGAGAGACAGACGGGCAAGAGAAGGTTCATCCAGGGTGACCCCAGTCTGCAGTAATACATATATACAACACCCTGACAATATCTTACAATCATACAAATCACCATCCAACCATTATTCCAACAATAATCTAAAATGTCAGTCACTCTAGACAAACCTTTAGTATAAAACAAGATTTCTATTCTTTGCTCTACGATGACAAATAAATGAAATATTAGTAATAACAGACCGGCGTTCGAATGGTGTCATATGTGTTGATACTTTTAGATTTACATTCATGGCAATGAGGGCAAACTCTTATCCAGAGAGACTTTTACATGCATTTATCAGTACGAACGATGTGTGTGATCCCTCAGAACCGAACCCATGACTTTTGTCTTTCTAACACCAGGACACCTAAAACCTATTGGGTGTAACAGCCGAGTGATGAGAACACTTTAATACAGTTTTTTTCATTTTATACAATTGGCCTTTATCCAGTGCTTTATTCACTGTTCTGCTGGTGTGTCATTTATTTGGCAGCAGATCAAGTATTTTTTTTTTTAAAAAAAAACAAAAAACAATAACAATTTCACTGTTTATTTTTCTGTATTTGTGTTTTGCAGTGTTCGGGTTTTGCGTGTATGTACGCTTGATGCTCGTGTGTGTGTGTGTGTGTGTGTGTGTGTGTTGGAGCAAATCGGTGTTGGTCTGGAAGGCAGATGAAGACAACTAGCAAGCCTGATGGGCAGCGACAGGAACAGTGTCCTCTGTCTCTTCCCGTAGCTCCAACACAGCTAATGAAAATCAATACAGGCAGCACCAATAGACGTGCGCACACATGTCTGAACGCAGTAAAGTCATTGAGGATGAACATTAAGAACGCAGCCAAGTATAGCCCAGCATGTCCAAGCTCTTCAACACCTGTAGGTATCATGGGCCTCCGTGTAAAAACTGAGATATGGGGAATTTTACATTTAAACTATTTCTTCTTTTTTGTTTATTTATTTGAAGAACCACAGGATCGCTGCAATAACCAAAGCAGAATAACAGCACAGATACAGATTCTAAGAGTGTGTTCATACTTGTAGTTTTCTAGATGAGTTCCCTTGGTCTGGACCAAACAAGAACATGACGGATTGTTATATTTTAGTCCTGATTTGCTTAGCATTCACACTCTCAAATTTACAGTTGAACCAAAACAAGAAAGAAAGAAAAAAAAACAATTAAAAAAACAATTAGTATGATGCACATATAATATCTATTTTGTGATCCAGTCATCAGAACAGAGCACCACACTGGACATAAAACACTTAGAGGGGTTGTGGAGAGCTGGTGGTAATTTACCAACTGGAAACACAGCAAGGAGTGGTAAAATGGAAAAAGGACTCGGATCAGTGCCAGAAATTCCTCTGCTGCACATACTCTGTTCTCTCCTGGCATGGTTGTGACATCACATCCTGTGACTGGTTCATATTGTGTTCATACTTCAAACGGACTGCACCAGAATTTGTTTAGAAAAGGAACCAAGACCACCTGCTCAGGAGGTCTTGGTCCACTTTGGTGCACATCAGAGTTCTGAAGACGGTGTTCACACTTAATGTAACAAACCGCACAAAGCAGATCAATCAAACCAGACTTAATTTTAAATGAAATCACATCCTAATAATGTAATCATACCTCAAATGTCAGACCCTTCCCAGTTCTACAATCATTTCCTTTCCTTTCCACTGATCTCAATTTTTACAATTAAATGTCTGCTGCTTATTTCTATTAATTATGACTGTTTCACCATAACTGGCGGTTTTAACATCTATATAGATAATGCCAAGGAAAATAGTACCACATAACTTTCTGCTTTATTTGATCAAATTTGTCTTATGTAGCACTTCATAGCCTCAGGTCCATGCTCTGGATTTGGTTCTCAGGGTCTCAACATTTCTAACATGATTATTAATAATTTGGCACACATTTCCCCTTCCCTAGCATCGTGGTTACCTTGATGATGCTTTTCCATTCCTGTTCATGTTTGTGTGTTGGTTTTCTCCGAATGTAGTTTCACCTGTTTCTAATTGATTATTGAGTTCATTCCGTATTTACTCTTTATCCTTCATCTGGTTACTGATCATTGTTCGGAGTTTTGGTTGTTGTATATTTGATGTGTTGGATGTTGGATGGTTGTAGTATTTTGTGTGTACTGAATGTTGGATTTGGTTCTTGTTAACATGTTTCATTCTGGATTTCTCGATTTGGACTGTCGGACTCAGATTAGGCCCTAATAAATCCTGTTCTTCTCGGCGTACATGTGCGCCTGCCTCTCGCTCTACGTCACACCAGCTCTGTTGATGAAAGCTACTTTTGCCACCAAATGCACACTTTGATGTCCTCCAAGTCACGGGCAATTTTATCATTAACAGGAACATCAACAGTACCTGAACTCTGTTCATCATGTTACAAAAACAAAACACCCCCCCCCCCCCAATCAAATAAACCCAGAACTGCCCTCCACTCAGGAATTTAATGGATTTGCCAGTATTTTCAGTGGATAAATAGAAACATTGGACCATCAATATCTAACAGTCAAATAATGAGACAATGCTATCTTCATTGTCATAAAAAAAACAACCATGTTATGTTGTCTCATTTTAATACAGTTGGCTAAGACGCTTGAGAAAACTTTGTAATTTTAAAATGGTATACCCGTTGTCTTGACACCTTGTAAATGTTTTTGAAAACATTTAAATTCTGCTTCATCTTATCTGCTGCTAATGGTTTAGTGCCAGGTAAAGTCCCTCAAATCCCCTAAAACAGCTATCATTAAATCATTCAGAAAATTCTAGACTCTTCTACACTTAACAACTAGAAACCTGGGTCAGATACTCCTCTTATAATTAACATAACTGAGACAGTCATGTACTACCAAATGTAAAACTGTTCTGAAGGCAGCTGTTCTGGAGCCAGAATGTAAACGGTTAAACAGTCAAAGGACGGAGATTAGTGTGATTGGTTAAAAAGCGTATGGGAGGAGCTTTTCAAATACCACACATATCCACCCCACAGGGATGTTCTTCAGGAACCATCAGATATATCTTTAAGAGCAAGTGTATAAGAACATGCCAACTAACTGATTTTCTAAATGTAACTGGCTTTCGTGAAAAATTCCACACAGATTTCTGACCAACATAGTACAGGCACTGCTCTCAAAGACACAGCATTTATATTTACGGCATTTAGCAGATGCTCTTATCCAGAGCGACGTACAAAGAGTGTTTCACAGCATGGTTAGTAAACTGTCATATCATGTTATTACATCCAAGTGCTGCTTTTAACCCTGTAGACTGCAGATCATTCATTTATTTAATCTCTGTAACCTCTGCTCTGATTGGGCCAAATTCCACAACACAAAAACATTTCCCACCACAATTATGCAAACAAGACACAGGCAAACTTCTCTCATCAGATGATTACAGCCCAGTAAACCCTCTGAATATGTGTGGAACATGTAAATAATTAGAGAAGAAAGAATTTCACTTAAATTAAAACAGAGGTTATGATATTTGGCAAAAATGAGTGCACATCTTGAATCTAGTATCTAAAAATTTAAATTCCTAGTCAGAAGACAATCTGATGCACTCAGATCTCATCTTTACTGTCCATATGGAATCCATCACCAAAACAGCTTCATCTTATGAATATAGCAGAGCTGAAATCAAAGGGTTAAGAGAAACATGCAAGACTTTATCTCCAGCAGAGTGTACTATTGTAACCTACAGAGTACTATTGTAACCTACAGAGTGTACTATTGTAACGGTCTCCTAACTGACCTTCCAAAAAAACATTCAACAAATACAAACTTACTGAGAATGCTGGTTTTAACCAGGACAAAGAGAACAGAGTACGGTACATGACAATCTCTACACTGACTTCCATTTAATTAGTTACTTACTTTAAAGCACTACTACAAGTCTATAAATCGCTAATTGGATTAGACCCAAAATACTTTTCTAAAATGCTAAGAGTATAAAGTCTATTAGATCTACTGATGCAATCTGTGGATGCATTATTTAGCTTTTATGATGCACAGAACTGGAACCAACCCCGAGACAAACTTAGATTTGCCCCAAATTTATAGAATTTTAAATCCATGTTAAAAGCATTTATTTTCTGTATGCTCATAGTTGTTACACTCTACCTTGTTTGCTAAATGCAACAAATTTAAATGTAGGTAGTTTTTTTTTTTTTTTAATATTGTATTTTATTATAATTTCTACTTAATTAATTGATGTCTTTTTTTCCATTACAAAAAAGTAGAAAGTAGGAGAAAGGAATAGTACTCTGTTGTAAATGAATGAATAAACATTTGAGGTTCTAAAGCGTTGTTTGGTGCTGGTAGTAAATATTTTTATAAGGTCCTACTATAACAGGGGCACTGTGTAGTTAGTGTTTCACCATGCTGTACCTGAGGACTCGGGGAGACCGAGTGTGTCCGGTGTCTGCGGGCAAGGAGACCCAAAGAAGGGTTTTTATTATAGATGGCACTTTCCTAATTCACATGCAATGGTAAACATGTTTGTCAGAAATCACAGAGAAGGGTCCTGTAGAAAAGATTTCTGGAATTGGTCTCTTATGTACAAATATACATGTACAAATGACTCATTAACCATGGTGGAAAAATGACATCAGATTATTAGATGCACGCACGCACATGCGCGCGCGCGCACACACACACACACACACACACACACAGCTTGTTCTTTCTGTCCCCAGGAAGTAAGATAATCTGTGTGGCTTGGCTGGGGAGATCAGAGGATCTTTACTGGACTAAAGCACACAGTGTTCATTTAGTTCTCTGGCTCCTCATGCAAGGGCACATGGAGTGGAGCTGAGAGTTAATGCTCTACTGCAGAGACATGATGAGAATATGATGGACTGGAACCACCTGCACTTATGGAGTTCCACTCAGTCACATGCTACTCATAGTCCTGCCTTCACAATCATACAAGTCTACAAACACGCTGCCAGTGAAATCACAGTCTCCAGCTGCAGTTCCACAGACACGCCGCCAGTGAAATCAGTCTCCAGCTGCAGTTCCACAGACACGCTGCCAGTGAAATCACAGTCTCCAGTGGCAGTTCCACAGACACGCTGCCAGTGAAATCACTCCAGTTGTTTTGGGCAACAGCTTCTTTGCTGATATATTTTTAGTACGAGTTGACTCATGAGTGAAGTTCTCATGCCAAATGCAAAAATACTGTCCTTGTCTCACTTTTCTACTCACGTTTTATACATTTTTTTATTTTTTTGTATATTCTGTCCTTATTTTAGCTGTGCCAAGTGCATGTAGCTGGGAAGGATTTTGCAGAAGGACTGTGGTTGTGACTGTGGTTGTGACTGTGGGTGCTCTGTTTACTAAATCTTGACCACAGAACAATAACAAGGGGAAGGTCTGCCACAGATATGTCCTCCTCCTGATTTGCCCTTTTTGTCTGCTGTGACTGAGTCACTGTACCAGAGCTCAGTAAACACACACACACACACACACACACACACACCGGCAAGGGATTCTTTCTCCCAGCAGGGGATGAACATGACAGGGCCCTAGAAGTGAGTGAAAAACGACTTAGTCAAGAAGGTAAAGCCAAGCAGTGTAGGAAGGCACATGGTAAGCAGGCTGAATGCTTTTTTTTATTGCCACCATACACCGAGCACCACTTTACCATTGTGAGTCTTTCTGTTTGCATGTGTTACGGACTCGGCCCAGAATTTCACACCCGAAGCCTGTTTGCACTAGTGTGCCCTGCTCAAGGGCAGTGTACAAGATGGATGTGCATTCTTCTCTACTGATGCAGTTCACCGTCCAAACACTCCAGGGGTGTGTGTGTGTGTGTGTGTGTGTGTGTGTATAGCAAATGTGTGTGGAAAAGATACTATGAGCTTTTGTCTATGGGGGTGGGGTTATTGGAGAGGGACAGACTTGGTTGTTCATCTGAGTTTTCCTGATGTAATATGTCTAACCTCTTGTCGCTTGTGAAAACTTGCTGTGGTGCTTTACAGATCAAAGGACTGAAGGCTGCAGTACTTCTAAAAGAGGTCCTTCATATCTCACAAAGCATGAGGATCTCAGTTTTTATTACAAACCAGTAATCTGATTCAACTAATGACATTCTTACCTGCAGTTCCTGACTCTTTAAACAAGAACCCGGAACCTTTTCTGATCAGATTTCACACATCACAGATTTTTAATAACAAAGGAGACAGGGAAGAAAAGGAGAGGGAGAAGTTGCCTCTTTCATTCTGGCGGCGCTGAAGGTCGGCGTGAGGATGCTTCGCACTCGTTTCCACCGCTCGTCCCTCAGAACCAGCAGACTCTCGCTCATCGGCTTCGTGGCCAGGCGGAGGCTCTGAGCAAAGGAAGCGGAGGCAGGTCTTACCGAATGAAACCGCTCCCTGAGAGCAGACCGAGCACGTTACTGCAAACATGACTAAAGCATCGTCTGCATCCTGTGTCGTGCTCACATGGCTGCTGATCAGAAATCAGTGATCACTCAATTATGTGGTAATACAATACAGTTCAAATTTCTGACACTGAATACCAGACAAAAGACTTGTATAAAGCTCACATTTATATGTGGTCACAACTGGAGAAACTTAATAATTAAAATCAGACTAAGGTGATGTCTTGGATGAACACATGTATATAGCGTCTTGAATCCAATGCTGTAGACACTAAAATAATATAGTGAATAACTAATCACTATAAAATCCTTTCAAATTGTACTTCTCCAGTTACAGTTGATAACCGAACCCTATGAATAACCTGATGATTTTAATCTCTACTAATTAACCATCTTTTAAATAATTATCAAGGAATCCTCATTAAAATGTAAGAATTTTTTTTTCTAAAAGAAAATAATTGATATTAAATCTACTATTTAACATCTAGTTAGTAGTGGTGTAGTTTATCCAGTAGTCTCCCACCCTAAGACACTCTAAATGCTGATATTAAATTTCATGAAGTTGGGTTGGACAGTTAGACTGCCATGTTAAATATAGGAAACGGTTCTAAATATCTCACCCAGGGCCACCTGAGTTTGCTTCATAAAACCGTTCCTCATTAAACACAGTAAAATTATAAGGAATATAGTATCAAACAGCTTGATACTTTTCTTAATACATAATATCTGTTAAAGGTTTTACTAAAGAATGTAATTCATTCTTTACTGCAAGTTTTCTTGAACCTTAGTACTGCTAGACAGACATGAAAACTGGGCTGGATTGTCTGACAATGTTCTGTAAATTGCTCTATACATGCACACACCTTATTGACAGCATGTTGTGTCTGTGGTGTAGATCAAGGGTCCATCCTTGGACCACTATTAATTTGGCAGTGGATCAAAGTAAGCAAGTGGATCAAAGTAAGCAAGACATATTTGTGGATTATTCCAATTGTTACAAATGGGAACCACAGGCTTGTGTTTAGTTCCACTTTTGTGCTCTGTGTAGATCAACGGCAATAAATTGCTGCATTTAAATAATAATCTAGGACTTTTTATTAAGGATGATATTTTTTTTCAACAGTGTGTTATTGGGCTGCTAAGCTGGTGTGATGCACATATTAACTCAAAAAATACTGAAAGTCATTTTTGGACTTTCCCCAGACTTGTACCACCCGCAGTAAGAATTCACAATTTGCAAATTAAACAGGTCATGTCCTATAAATACCTTAGCATTCATATAGATGCAACACTACCATGGAATGTTCATATTGACACTGTGTGTAAAGGTGTTCTGTGGTGGGTTTTGTTTGGTTGTAACTGTGTAAAGGTGTTCTGTGGTGGGTTTTGTTTGGTTATAACTGTGTAAAGGTGTTCTGTGGTGGGTTTTGTTTGGTTATAACTGTGTAAAGGTGTGTAAAAGTGTCTGGGGAGCTGCACATCCATCCATTGTACGTAAAGAAATTAAGATTAGAGAACTGCAGGGAATTAAGATTAGAGAATTTCAGAGACCTGCAGCTACATAATAATATGGATTAAATGTCCCAGTTCACTGATATTATTTATGAAACATCAACTGAAGCAGTGAGGCATTTTACATTTACCTCATTTGGCTGAAGCTTTAACCCAAAGCGATTTACAATTATGACTGGATGTATCTTAAGCAATTGAGGGTTAAGGGCCTTTGCTCAGGGGCCCAACACTGGCAACTTGGCAGTGGTGGGCTGTTAAAAAATTATCTACATTCTATAGCAACAAAGATATTAAACCATCATATCTGCACAGCTGAAACTATTTTGATTAAATGGACAAGTATGTAATTAAGTGGATTTCTATGACCTATGGTGGTTCTGTTCCAGGGTTCTGTTCTTGGGATGTTTTTATTTCATTTATATATGCTTCCCTTGGCCAGATCCTAAAAGACAGGAATATCTTAGAGAATATGGAATACCTTGGAGGGTATGGAATACACAGCTATGCAGATGATACTCATATGTTTAACACTCTTACTATACGAATATGGTCCCTTTCGACAATTGTGCAAAGACGGACTTCCTGCAGTTGAATAAAGATGAAACTGAGATTAATTTATACAAGAGACATAGACTAGCTGTCTGTCTTGAGCCCTGAAATCAAAATAAGTGGTTCTCACCCCAGGTGCTCTAATGGACTCTGATCTCAGTTTTAGCAGTCATGTCAAAATAATTACCCAACCAGCATTATATTATCTCAAAAACAAATTGAGACTTCCTGTCAAAACAAGACCAGAGAGACTCATCCACACTTTTATTTACAGCAGGACTGATTATTTTAATGGTCTGCTTACCAGTTGCTCTACAAAGACAGATAAAATCATTTGATTAAAAAAAAAAAAGCTTTCAGATATCTTCCTAGAGCCAAAAATGGAACCCATCACTCCTTTACCTTAAATCCTTTGTTACAGATTTGACTAAGGTACTATTACACTTTTATAAACCACTAAATGGTTCATAGCTGGTGTATCTATCTGACACACTCAGACAATACAACCTAAGCAAGCGTCTTATGGCTCTAGAACCACATCAGTTAATCATGCCCAAAGCCAACACCAAGCATGAAGAAGCAGAATTTAGCTTCTGTGCAGCACCTAGATTGGGTTAACTGTCACAGCACCTCAAAAGTGCCAAGATGGAGGACATTTTTTCTTTTAATGTATGTGTCCTTTTTAATTAATTTGTTATTTCATTATTTAATTTGTTTTATATAGAAATGAACTGTGTTTTAATTTAAAGAATTAGTTTTATGGCAACTTTTTTCCTTTTTGGCAAAAAACCTTTCTGATGGGATGGATCTAGAGCTGTAATAATGTTTAACTCTATTTAAATTCATCGATGGCCATGTAAAGCGCTTTGAATTTCCACTGTGTATGGAAATGTGCTACACACATAAACCTGCCTTTCCTTTTTTCATATTCTCACATTGACCCCCGCCTTCCCTGAAAGACCATGTCCTCATGAACATGAAGTGACCCAAACCTCAGTGGGTTCAATAAACCCAGTAGACTGGAGCAGCTGGGCTGGGACACATTTTTACCCATGAGCTCTAGAGAATCTTTTTCAGAGGGTTCTACCTGGTTTTTCCTGACACAGATGGGCTATGTCTGCAGGTTCTTCTCATTCGAAGAGTGAACTTTTCTTTTCCTACACTGATCGCTCAGCTCAGCCTACATTTTTTTACACGTGTGTGTGTGTGTGTGTGTGTGTGTGTGTGTGTGTGTGTCTGGAGGTAGAAGTGTACAATATTTATTTGTGCAAACAGAAGCCAACATAGGATTTGTTTTTGGGCTGCTATAGTGATCCAGTTTATGAGTTTTCTCCCGCTGTCTGTCACAGATGGTGCATGTATTGTGAGCTGTTCAGTAAAACCTACACACACTCACGCATGCGCACATGTACACACACACACACACACCAAACATCGCAGCACAGCACTCAATGGGCCACAAGCTGAGATATTGTATTTATGAACCTCAATATTGATTTTTGTTCTGTCACCATTTCCCTTTAACATTATCCAGTGGTTCTCTGCACAAACACTCACGATAACTCAAGAACCACCATTGTGATAAATAAGTCATGTGATCATTATTGGTGACCATAGCAGCGTACAGTGCTCCAGCTCTGGACAGTCACATCACTAACCACACACACACACAAACTAACCCCCCCCATACTAAACACACACAAACACACCCCCCCCACATACTAACCACACACACACACACACTACATCTGACACATACCAACATTTCTGATGCAGTTGAGTGTGTGTGTGTACGAATGGAAATATCACTCACCATTCTGTTTGGGAAGTTATGGAACTCCTTTACCATGACCTGCCTCAGCATGTCTGGGTCTGCAACCAACACCACCGGCCGCCTGCCTAGATAATAACTAGGACCCCCCCCCCAACACAGCGTTATTAACTTATTAAAAAACAGTGTGATAATGGGGTTGTTTTATGGCAAAAGAATTACATAGCCTCAACTCTCTCTCTCTCTCTCTCTCGCTCTCCCTCCCTCCCTCACACATGCACACCTCCCAGTTAAGTCCCACGTGCCTCACACACTCCAGTGTGTGTGTGTTGGGAGGAGGAGGAGGTGAAGGGGGGAGTCCCATATGCACATGTGTGTTCTGGGATATTCTCTTCTCCCCATACAGGAGTTGAAGCTTATTAACTCTCTTTTAAATGAGAATCAGTTTCACAGACGGAGCATAAGTGAACATCTTTATTAAGCAGCGATAATTGGATACAAAACCTTACAGGCACAAACTGAAACAATTAAATCCTCCATCCCACCCAATCTCCAGAAGCTGCCATTTACAAGTTCAGGCTGTAGTTTACATCACTGCCAAACAGGCTTTCACCACACGAGCTCTTACCCTTCACAGGTCTTACTGGTCCAGAAGGACAGGAATGCTAAAGATGTTAGCAGTTTGTCTGACTGCACCTGTTCTAGTCTTCTGCTTGTAGTCCCACAGTAAATGCTTTAGATATCCTGAATCCTTGGTAACCCAGATGCCCAGTCGCCAAAGCACAACCATTGAACCAAACAGAAAAACAAACAAACAAACATGCAGGGGAAAAGATGCTTAAAAAATTAAATAAATAAATCTCTGTCCTCCTGGTCGGCAAGTGCTAAATCGTTGACACTTAAAAAAAAAAAAAAATTACAGGAATTTCTTAAATTAACTTTTCTAATCATGTGCTGACAGGTGTGTAACTGACAGGGCAGTACAGTGACAAATACCTTCGGAAGGGTGTGGTCACAGGCTCACGGATAAGTCTTACTGGGAGCTCTGCTAATGTGTTCTGACATATATCCGCACATTTCCTACTTAGTTCTCCTACTTCTGGTGTGGGCAGTGACACCAATCCCCCTCGTCTGGGTTCCTGGTTCTTCCCTTTCCTCACTCAACATGCTCTCAACACAGGAAGCCTGGTAACTCCCTCTTCTGCTTGATCTCCACAGAGAAGGCATCATCATCATCAAACCCAAGGCAACAGTATCAAACCCAAGGCAACAGTATCAAACCCAAGGTAATTTCACCCACCATTTGACAACACTGAACTCAATCAAAACACACTAGATGGATGTTCTTTGAGTAACCATCACTGCCTGATTAAATGATCACTAAAGTCAATACCTGTGCTAGATAGCCTGAGGAGAACAGATGCCACTGGCAAAAATTCAATGTAAACCTGCAATGGCAGTCAGTTCAACTCAATAACTCAAATGGATTCAGCTTGGTGAATATAATGAGAGGAACTGTAGCAAGAGGACTTTCAAAAATTCTTGAAGGTCTTTGGGTTTTGAATGGGTGGGTGGGTTGGTGGGCGGTGGGGTTTGGAAGAGAAGAATCTGAAGTGAGGCTTTTTGTACGAAAAGCAGTACCATATTTTGGGCCAATAGCCTGAAGCTCTATATAAAGTTTGGAGCCACAGCTTTAAAATTGCAAGAAAGGCAGCAGTTTGAAGAAAATGGGCCCAGCTGCCCCAGGCAAAGCTTGTTGGTTTTAGCTCGAAAGCTCCAGCAGAAGATAAGGTTTGAAGAAGAAAAAAATCACCATAATAATTATAAGTGAGTTTAAAAAGACATAAAAGACTAAATAACAAACACATTTAGAGTCTTGATGTGAACACTCTTTGAACTCCTTCAGCACTAGTTCAGTAAAACAAAAATCTCTACATTCATATATAAGCCCAAAGCCCAAAATCATTGTAGACAAAACTATTTCTTTCAAATGATTTTACCACTTAAAATTCCTATTACAGTTACAGCCACATTCTTACAAATCCACTGGGGAAATAATGCACTTCCTCAAAGCTTAAAGCCTCTGTTGTGATAGACAAGCATAAAAAGTTTTATGTGTTGCAGCTTATCACCCAAAACATCTGCCACATATAAGCACTTATACCAATGGTACACAGTTAGCAAGTTGACTTACCCACATACTCTGCCATACTGGTTAATCAGGTCCTTGTGAGCATTGAAAAAACCCTGCAAACAAAAAAGAAATCACACACAAGACAGCAGAGCCTAGTCAAGCATATCAGGATGAAAAATGTGAGCAAACACATTGGTTAGTGTGATATGTTTAGAACATTAAGTCCTGTCCAGCTCTATAGCTTCTAATACTTGAGTGTGACAGCTGACAGTTTATATACCCTGAAAGAATAATACATGAAAAGCAATGCTACATTCACTGTGTGTGTGTGTGTGTGTGTGTGTGTGTGTGTGTGTGTACACTATATTTCCAAAAGTGTTTGCTCACCTTCCTTGACTCACATATGAGCTTAAGTGACCTTGCATTCCTAATCCATAGGGTTCAATATGATGTTGGTCCACCCTTTCAGTATTTCTGGGAAGGCTGTCCACAAGGTTTAGGAGTGTGTTTATGGGGATTTTTGGCCATTCTTCCAGAAGTGCATTTGTG
>JAOYMR010000026.1:19745528-19758658 GCA_025802075.1 Tenebrosternarchus preto | reverse complement strand
GGGTGGAGTGAGAGTAAAGTAGGGGTGGGGTGGGCGTAGCGTAAGGGTAGGGTGGAGTGAGAGTAAAGTAGGGGTGGGGTGGGCGTAGCGTAAGGGTAGGGTGGAGTGAGAGTAAAGTAGGGGTGGGGTGGGCGTAGCGTAAGGGTAGGGTGGAGTGAGAGTAAAGTAGGGGTGGAGTGGGCGTAGCGTAAGGGTAGGGTGGAGTGAGAGTAGAGTAAGGGTAAGAGCTTATACATCCAAAAAAAGTCCAGAGTTAACAGCAAAAGCCCTGTGCTGAAGCATTTGGGAGCAGATTGGTTTTTGCCTTTCATCAAGTTTGACCTTTCATAGTGCTTCTGTACAGAGCCATCAAACAATGATTCTGTCCTGGGAACGTCTTGTCTGTGTGAGTATAAGATTTGTAACTATGAATTGATACTGCTGAGAGGACAGAGGCTGAGCAGGGGAATGGTACCCAGAGGAGAGAGCTGAGTGGGGGTGATTCTGGAGAGAGGAGAGCAGAGGAGAGCAAAGATCTGGTCTGCTACGCTTTGGATTCTACACTGCGGTGGCCATCCTAGGCCACAGGGGAGGACGCTTTGTCTAGACAAGCTGAGGTCAATTCATTAACCAGTGATTTCTTCACGGGTTGGTTTTTCAAAACGCCTCTTTCTTGGAACATCCAGAGGAGTGTTAGACACACAGTTTCATTATATGTCCTTGGCTGTGTTGCATTTCTGGGATCACATGGTCACAATTCATATGTTTGCTTAGTATGACTTTGCAAAGGAGTGGGGTTGTTGTATGGTGTTCTGAATAGATCAGACAATCAAAGTGCTTATTCTGAAGTCATTTACGTGATGCATTCAGGCTGTGAATAGTAAAAGAGAGATTGTATAAGGCTTAGAACTTTAACAAAGGTACATAAGCATTATGTGGGAGGGTTCAAAGTTGTGCTTGTTCTACCAAGTAATGAAGACTGTCGAGTTTTTAGGACACCAAGGTCTGAGCCTTTTTTTATGAGATTGTTTATCTTGAAGTTGTTACTGGAGCCAGTATTGATGTCTTGTAAAGACCAACTCATATAAAGTCCTTCTCCCTCACTCTACTGTTCCTCTCCCTTCTGTCAAATATTTTTGATTGCCTGCCAACCAAAAAAAACAAACAAACAAACAGATGAACTAATCTTTGACAGGAAAATAACCCAGTGCAAGAACACTGGCCACTGCGAGTTTCATCATGAACCCTGCAGAGAGCAGATAGTAGACTTTTGAGGCAATGTCTTTAAGGCTGTAATTTTTCAGGTTATGGTAAAAGCTTACATCCCAGTATTCATAATGTTAAACCATGAACTATAGGGGTTCTCCAAGCATTACGGGGTTAAAAAATTCAAACAAACTTTATGGATTGTGTTTTGAACATTTGTACAATGCAGGCAGTGGAAATGAACCCAACCATAAGCATTTATGAATGACTAAGCGTTGAGAGGCTGAAGTCTAGTGGGACTATATGCATTGTTGTAGATGCGTGTTGTTAAAAGATAACATTCTTGCCATTTGACCTCTCACTTTGTACTTAAAATGACTTATCTGCACTTTTCAAAGGGCGTATTTGAATAACAACCAGACTTAAATGTGAACTCCCAAAGAGGAGAGAGGACATAAACCCTGGTTAAATTAATAGCCATTGTGTATAGAGCATAACATTTCTTTATTTATTTTTGAACTCATTTTGAGACCGTATTTGTTATTAAGATTTTTGACTGAACTACTTGTCATAAAACAAACTATTTGGTTTACACTGGTAATCACAACTAGTTTCGTTTACATTGGTAATGTGTCAGATCGTTTTAGGGGGACTATACACATGTGAACTTTTTTCCAGACCTCATCAGAAGTGTCTAGTATAATAGAGGATTTTTTTTTTTATTATTATTCTGTGATTTATGAAAATAACAAAAAAATGTAAAAATTGTTCCAGATTATGGTAACTGATAATCTGGAAACTAGTTATATTTAACAAAACACTGATAATCTGGAGTGAGGTTTGTCTAACACTGATTTGAATATGTCAGATGCCTTGAGGACCAGATTAGCAGGCCTGCCAACTACAGTGACTGCCAGAGTTGTTCTGTATGAGCAACCCTGGTTCTTCTTAGATCCCTTTAAATCACACACACACACACACACACACACACACACACACACACACACACACAGGCTCTTACACAGATACACACACGTGCTCGTATGCCGTTTTGAAACGCACACATGTGCACCCACAACCATTCACAGATAGTCATCATCTCCAAATTATTTTTAGTGTAAAGACCTAACAAAAGAAAATGTAACCCAAGGAGTGACATCTGTCCTCGTGGTTTATGGGATTAGCGTAGGTCTTCTAATAGCTCCAATGTTCTTCATTACTTTCTCCATTGACCCTCTGCCAGGGCAGTGTAGACCTGGTGGTATAGACCTCACAGTGTAGACCTAACAGAGAAGCTGCAGTGCAGACCTAACCGTGTAGACCTAACCGTGTAGACCTAACCGTGTAGACCTAACAGAGAAGCGGCAGTGTAGACCTGGTGGATGTGAGACTCACAATGGAAACAGCGGCCAAAGAAGTGTGAACAAGAGAACTCTCCTGTGGTGTTCTGGATAAGACCAGAGAGATGTAGTCATGGTGCGTTCTGTCTGAACTGACACCCCTCGAGAACATGAACATGCAGAGGAGGAGGAGGGAGGAGGCCTGTGGAGAACTGGGGGGGTTGGTGGTGGTGGTGGGGGGGGGTGTTAAGGGAGAGGAGGAAGAGGAGGCTGGCTCTGGAACTACTGCTATCAGCACAATTCATGCAATTCTGAATAATGACAATGTGGCTGTGCTAAAAGCATCCTCCCTGTTTCCTGCCCTGGGAATGTACTGGCGTTCAGGAATTCCTCAAACCAAGTGAGATTCATTATGTTCTCATAAGATGATGGCACAAAGGAAAAGCAGCTATTCCCATGGTCAGGCGTTACACAGATAACGCTATCAGTATAACAGTGTCTACGTCAAATATGAAGTGTATCTCTGGTATGATAACAAATACACAAATAGAAATAGTCATTAGTTTTTTTTGTTTTTTTTTAGCAAAAGCTACATCAGTCACTAACTAAAAGCAAATGTGCTTATTATACAGCAGTTGTGTGATATTATATTCATCACTATTGACAAGATGTTTTTAAATAAACTTTAAATAAACTGTACATTTATTTAAACTTCACTTAGCAGTTTGTTTACTTGTCCTTGTGTTTGCAGAGATATTCTCTTAATTTCAATAAGGAATTTGGCTCTTTATAAACTTAATGCATTATTTCAAATGAAAACATATTTAAAGCAAATATTATTCACTGGTCCACTGTTTAATTCATTGGTGTTTTTCCGTAGCACCACCTTTGGCACTAATGCCAAATGGTTCCTGTAAAGAGAAGAGACTTAATCCAGCTCATACTGGTAATAGATTAGCAAAACTCAAGTTTACTAGCACAAGAAAACAAAGAAAGTAAAAAAAGTTGACATCAAATTTAATATGAATACTTTAATATAAAATCAGTTTATCCTGTGGTGTGTGTGCAAGAGTGTGAATGAGGGTGTGCGCGTTCATTTATGTGCATGTGCACACAGTGCAGGTTAAGGTGTGTGTGTGTAGTACTGTTTCTTCCTGTGTGTGTGTGTGTGTGTGTGTGTGTGAGATCTGTGTACGCCGTTGATTGTCCACAGGATGTGCCTTTTATTTGTTTGATTGTGAAATCAGTTTCTGTAAAAGGAGCATAACTGTATCCTCTTCTGCACAGGGACCTTCGCTCGTGCTCTTTGTGTAACGCAGCCTGTGCTGTAATCATTAGTTTAGCACTACAGACAGTGCTGTTTGAGCGAGCTATTTTTGGCCAGCCGTTTGCTTGGAGAAGCACCGCTAGTTCCGCTGCACTGAGTCCCAGGAGCTCCAGTGCACTCAGTTTCTGCTTTGGTTTTCAGGATTCGAGGTTCAGACAGTCTTCGCGTGGTTCCTGCGCTCCGTTCAACAGCAGTGTGTTCGGCTCGCGGCTCGAGACCGGCGTGTGCAGCCACTCTGTGTCTTTCTTTCAGAGGAAATGGCTCTCATTCCTTAATGCAACTTTCTAACGGCTGGGTTTGAACGTGTGGGTCTGTGGGTCCTGACATGAGTAAAAGTGTGTTAACAACACTGTATATGGATCTAACGTCCTTCTGAGGTCCAGTCCGTGTGCATTTTTTACTTACTTCCAGTGCTATCATCACCTGACTAACAGTACCTGACTACCACAGAAACAAAGCAACGTCTCTGAACAGGAAGTTGTTAGTGAAAAATTGATGAGCTCAATTTATTGTTTGCACATTTTAAAATGACATTGTTCTTTCATGAGGACATGGAAGCAGAAACATAAACGGTATTTCCTCTGTGTATATCAACAGCTTCATTTAACATTTACCCCAGAGTTTCCCCTCTATAAACAATTAACACACAACACCCCCCCCCCCCACACACAAACCAATACTTCACATTATCTAAAACTCGGAGAAACTTGAATAAACTTTACACAGCAAGTCTGAATATAAACCATCCACTAAAGGTGTGTGTAGTGGATTGAAACTTATCTTCATTCGTGACAAGATGCTGCCCTGAAGCAGGGCCTTTTATTACAAGGGAGTCTTCTTAATGTTTAAAAGAGAAGTGCATCACATATTTCTAAGTTAGTGTTACTCTGGCTTGCTTTGACCTGTGCAGTTTTTCTGCAGTTTTTCGAGCGGAGCAGGTTTTCTCATACGGCCCTTCTGTGTCCTCTCCTTCAGGTATGGCCTCACAAGTGCAAGTCTTCTCACCCCACACTCTACAGTCAAGTGCCTTCTTTAGCGTGAAAAAACTGAAGGTGGAGCAAAGCTGTAACTGGGATATGACAGGCTACGGCGCCCACAGCAAGGCCTACACCCACAACAGCAAGCAGAGCGTGTCCATCGCCCCGGTGAGCCTGAACGCCGCCTCGCTCCCCGTCTCCAGCTCCTCACTGCCCTACGAGCAGGCCCTCCTCTTCCCCGCCGCCTCCGGCCACATCGTGGTGGCGTCGGCGAGCAGCACGTCGGCGGGGGCGACCGGCCAGCTGCTGGGGGGCGGGGGGGGCCACAACCTGACACGCCGTAGCACCGTCTGCCTGCTGGACACGTACCAGCGATGTGGTCTTAAGCGCAAGAGCGAGGAACTGGACAACAACAACGGCGGCGGCGCCGGGGGCGGGGCAGGGGGCGGGGCCGGGGGCAGCGTGCACCTGGTGGAGGAACAGCAGGCGGCAGCGCCCGCTCCCATGCTCCAGAACGGCACCGTAGCCTCTGCCACGTCAAAGAACAGTGGCGCCAACAGCGAGGGCGACTACCAGCTGCTACAGCACGAGGTTCTCTGCTCCATGACCAACACGTACGAGGTGCTGGAGTTCCTGGGCCGCGGCACTTTCGGCCAGGTGGTCAAGTGCTGGAAGCGGGGCACCAGCGAGATCGTGGCCATCAAGATCCTCAAGAACCATCCGTCGTACGCAAGGCAGGGTCAGATCGAGGTCAGCATCCTGGCGCGACTGAGCACCGAGAGCGCAGACGATTACAACTTCGTGCGGGCGTACGAGTGCTTCCAGCACAAGAACCACACGTGCCTGGTGTTCGAGATGCTGGAGCAGAACTTGTACGACTTCCTCAAGCAGAACAAGTTCAGCCCGTTACCCCTACGCCACATCCGGCCCGTGCTCCAGCAGGTCGCCACGGCGCTCATGAAGCTCAAGAGCCTGGGTCTGATCCACGCCGACCTCAAACCCGAGAACATCATGCTGGTGGACCCCGCGCGCCAGCCGTACAGGGTCAAAGTCATCGACTTTGGCTCCGCCAGTCATGTTTCCAAAGCTGTGTGCTCCACCTACCTGCAGTCCCGGTACTACAGGTAAGGCCGATGCTTTTCCTTCCTCCACAGATTTGTTCCTTTTCAGATGATTCGCTGGTCACCATGTCTGAGATATGGGTTGATTTATATATATGCTTAACTGAAGATGGGTTGGACTGATTCCTGGGCTTTTAGGAATGTCAGTGTAGGCTGTGGAAGAAAGTACAGGAACTCAAAGGCTGCTGTGAATATAGACGCTTATTGTGTTTAAGGTGAGAATCATGGCATGGGCTGCTTTGAAGGTTAAAGATGGTGTGTTGAGAGCACTGTACAGCACAGCAGAGCTTCGCAATGACAGCAGCTGGGAGGTGTTTGCTGCAGGTGCTTTTTTTTGCCCGTTTCCTGGTTTTCTTCTTTGCACTGTGTGGGAGTTAAATAAAAAACTGCCTGGAGAACCCTGACATCCAAGAAATGCTTTAAACACAGGGCCTGGAGAACCCTGACATCCAAGAAATGCTTTAAACACAGGTCCTGGAGAACCCTGACATCCAAGAAATGCTTTAAACACAGTTTCTTTAGAACCTTGGCACTGAAAAGATGTTTTAAACAAAGGTTCTTTAGAACCCTGGCACTGAACAGATGTTTTAAACACAAGACCTGCTTCATTTAGGATCCCATTTTTACCTCATCCCCATTTTTACTGTCACCAGGAATGGAGTCATGGGTTCAGTCCGAGTTCTACACTTCTTTGCAAACCACACTAGAGCAGCAGCATTAGGAACAGATGATTCACTCGAACGCTTTGGGCTTTGGTTGTAATAGCTTTCATTTTGATATAGTTGCGTTTGGGTTTCACTGAGAAGGTGGAAGACCTTCATCTGGGACAC
The DNA here is from genome assembly GCA_025802075.1 of Tenebrosternarchus preto. Lineage (NCBI taxonomy): Eukaryota > Metazoa > Chordata > Actinopteri > Gymnotiformes > Apteronotidae > Tenebrosternarchus > Tenebrosternarchus preto. The sequence continues at coordinate 19,751,878 of JAOYMR010000026.1, read as the reverse complement.
CAGGTCTTCTCTGACAGAAACCTCCTTTGTCGGGATCCCAACATTGGTTTCTCTACATCAAGACTGTTTGAAAAGTCTTATGTTTCACATAAAACATCTGAAGAGGTCAGGCTTAGGGTAAGGGTCAGGCTTAGGGTAAGGGTTAGGAGAGGTCAGCCTGACCACTGCCACATGTCCACCTTGTTTTCTGTGATGCTACTTATACTGAGATGTTTGTTACCAGTTGTTAATGAGCTTGTAATCCAAACATGGCAATATGGCATAGCAGCCTTGGCATCTTGTGTGGGAGTGTGTGCTGGAGTGTGTGCTGGAGCGTGTGCTGGAGTGTGTGGCAAACGATCAGAAAAGTCAGAAACTTTCTACCTTACTGGTTTTATTGGTCTTCCTGGTCTTCCATTTGTGCTTCCAACTGCGATGATATAATCAGTTCAACTCTGCAAAAAATGATTGGAAAGACTATTTCTGACAGTGTGAAATTATGAACTTAAATCACTTTTAAAGCATTTAACTCAAACCAGTGCTGTGTTAGTGATGCAGTGTGACTGAGTGCACAGCTTTGATAAAGTAACTGAACGCAGTGTGTTAGAGTGACACTCCCCTGCAATGAGTGTGTATATATATTTAAAAGCTATAATTATGATTATTGGTCAGTAATTAATAATTACACCATCTGTACTGATTACTGATAACCAGACCGTTAGTATTGTATTTTGCTGTGATTCTGTAAGTTACAGGTATGGTTTTGTGGTCAACATGTTATCAAATATCTAACAAACACAATTACAAACTTGTAATTGTTTTGGTTTTTACATGGGAAGAATCAGATGAAATAATAGTTTCTACTATTTTTTGTGCCTCATTTTTAGCTCTGTGTCACATACACATATGCACACACACACACACACACACACACTCACACACTCACACTCACACACTCACATTTCTGACCCACCTGGAGAGTTGTTCCTCCCACAGTTTTCACACTAGTCCTGGCACACACTGTTCAGTAGAAGGTTTATACTGTTAAAAAGGTTTCTGTCTTTCACTCTCTATCTCTGTCACATGCTCTCATTCTCTCCCTCACAGTCTCTCTCTCTCTCTCTCTCTCTCCCTCTCTCTCTCTCTCTCTCTCTCTTTCTCCCTCAAACTCTCATCTCTTGAACTGTGAAAGACAAACTAGGAGAACCTGCTGAAGATTCTGTGATATATTAGTGCCACTAGTGAAGGCCATTACGAATACATGAGTGACTTCCCATTTCAGATCATACTGGAGCAGAGATGGGCACTAACTCACCCTTCTGGTTTGGCACAGAAGGAGACCACAGGGGAGTAAGATCAGTAAAGCCTGGATGGAGAGGATTCTCATGCTTGTCTTTCAGGCTGGTAATACTTTTTTTACTGGTGTGGAGAAAAAAAGTTTAAAATATAGAATTGGGGGAAAAAAACTTGCCCTGTCATTATACACCATAAGACCAATGATAAGTAGGACTTTTATTCATGTTTTCCATTGAGTGCTGCTGCAGGCCATGGCATTGTAAAAGAGCTGTTAACAAGGGTCTGTTTGCTCATGATTCGCTCTTACTAGTCTCTCCTTATTTATTTTGGCCGTCTTTTAAACTCTGATGGACATTTATCCCAGGCCTCTGGAGAACAGGATGCACCGGTGTTCCCGTTGTTACGTGTTTCAAACCAGAGCCCTTCAGCAGGCTGTCTTTGGTTTTGAAAAAGCTCTTCTCAAGTCATTGCTATCAGCCATAAAAGTGATGGTGGAATGCAGAGAAATTCTCAGCTGGAAACTTCCAAAGCTTCAGCGGCTCTTGTGTCTGATGCCATTGCTTCACACTCACTGGAAATGTTCTCCACAAATGACTGTTGGCATCAGCAACTCAGATGATCTTCAAATCTTTTCGGGCTCTGCTCTTTGCTAACGCTCAGCCTGTCGGTTCCAATGGAATTTGATCTGTTGAACATGAGTGTTTCTACTGTACTGGGTTTAAGAGCTCCTATTACACATGGTGTAGCTATGTGTAGTCACGGTGTAGCTATGTGTAGTCATGGTGTAGCTAAAAACAAAAGAGAGAAAGCAAAAGAGGGATATTGACACAAGCGTACTAAGCGATGCTAATCAACGTTGACACAAGCGTACTAAGCGATGCTAATCAAGGCAAACGTTTTCATGAAGACTGTGAGCCATCTATGTTTGCTTGATATAAAAACTCAGAAGCGTATGTCACACATCACGTTGCGTATGTCTGAACTAGTTTAATGTCTTTTACATAAACAGGAATCTTCTGCTGTTCTACTGAGGTTTAGCCTTTTTTAACTGTAAATAAAAAACGTTCCCCATTTTAGCATTTATCTTGATCTTGCCTTGCCAGCATCCTGAAAATCATTTGTTTATGACCCATTCCCCTTGGCTGGAGCCATTTGAGTTTGCCTGTACTGCCAGTCCCAGACTGTTTTTTCAGGTTAGTGAGCTCAAGTCCTCTTACCCTCACGGTAATATGTAACCCCTCACAACGTAATGATGTAACAGGTAAACAGGTAAAGCTGACCGTCTTCCTCAAGAGGCACCAGATAAAGGCATTATTGTTCCATCTCAGCTGTTTTTTTTTAACCCATTTATTTATGGTTTTTTTTTTTTTTTCTCATGTGAAAATGCTCATGTCAGATTTGTGTAGTGGATCATTAAGTTTACAGGACTGTCCTGCATCGAGGGGAACAGACGCTGACGTGACTCTGCTCTTGTACTGTCTCTCTCTGCCCCCAGCTCCCTCCCTCCCTCCCTCTCTCACTCCTTCATGCCCAGGACATCGCTGGCTTTAGCGGTGTGAGTCATGGCTCAGAGGAGGGCACAGCATGACCGCTCAGTGGCTTGGTCAATACGTCAGAGCCTTAATATAAGAAGGCTCGGACAGGAGGAAACATGTCCTGCCTTTTTCTTTGGCATCTGCTGAAATTCTACCACGACTTCCTGCTGCTCCTCCTGACCCTGCTGAGCCTCTCGAACACCCAGGCTCGAACCACCCTGGCCAGCAGGTCTCGGGGTTGTTGCTACCCAAGGGTTTGTTTATTGTCTCCCATCAATCAAAACACTAATTCTGGAAAGAGAAGTGTAGGCATTTTAACTGCAAGGCTTTTAGCAGCAAGTTTGCTTCTCTTTCCCCTGTCTGATCACGTGGATTCTACCTGTGCATCTCGTTAAAAGGCAGGACCTGGGGGGGTGTCCTCTGGAGGGGACCTCTGTCTGTCTCTCTCTCTCTCTCTGGCCCTTTAAGACTCGTTCACACCCACAGAGCCCTGTGCACTTCTCAGTCCTTAAGCCTAATGGCCAGCCGAACCATAGGCCTCTAGATTTGCATCTGGGACCGTTGGAGTTTCCTAGTGCACAATGAATTCTGAAAAGCAACACACGCAATGAAACAAGCTCTTTATATGTACCGGTCTAGATTGAGAATTTCACTCAGATTATGATCTTTTTGTTTCCAGAACACTAATGCCCAGTGTGTGCAGTCTAAACCTGCCTATCTTGTGTTTATAAATGAACCGCCGTTCCAGGACATTTGCTGTGGCTCCGTGGCGAGCATTAAAGAACACTCTAATGAATGAGGTTGCTACTAGTTACTGTTTCCTCAAGCGTGCGTACGGCATCTTTTTATTCCACAGTGAGGAAGCAGTAGGACCCTGTTACTCAGAGCCAATTTCTGAATTGGAGAACGTGCATCTGCTTCTAGCAAACACAGGTGTGAAGAATTTACCTGTAAAGAATCACGGCCTTGGGGGCTTGGCTAAGCTGCCTCTAGCAGAGGGTGTTTTTTTTCCTGACATGTAAAGCCTTGCTGAGCAGCTGGATTACTACACTTCTGGCTCTCTGAAGTCACTAAACACATCTTTTGTTATTATTTTTATGGTTGCATTTCAGTCCAGTCTTTACTTTACCAAGTAGGAGAGGAGAAATGCTTAGAATGGCTGAACTGTGAGATGTTATTGAAAGCAGACACAAAGGTGAGCTTATGAAAGGATGTTTTCTCTCTGGTTTTCCTAAGAATGAGTTTCATGACATTCTCAACCCTTTCTGAAAATGAGTGACAGAAATGTAATAACCAGGCGTTCATCTCATTTGCCTGGGGGCCACTCGCCTCTCTACTTCTCACTCTTTTCTCACTGAAGCAAGAGGCAAGTAGCTAATTAACTCCTGTTAGTCAAGCATATAAATACTCAACTGACTGCTCTGAGTCGTTCGCCAGGCTCTGATATCACACCATTACTCTCTGCTGTCAGTTAGACTGAGAATAGAGTCTAGAAACATGGCTTGGTGGATGCTAATTATGTACGACAATGACTTATATGTGTGTGTGTGTGTGTGTGTGTGTGTGTGTGTGTGTACCATGTACATTACACATGCATATCAGTCTCTTGACCAAATGAGCATTCTGTGCTGACGTTGAACAGTCTCCATTTTAGCAGGTTTATGCCTTTTGCCAACAGTGGAGTCGGTTCTACATTTGATCAATATAAGTGTATCAGTATAAGTCTGGCTTCTTTCAGCATGTCTTAGACTAGCTGTGTTAGCAGACAGCAGGGGTGTGCCGAGAAGGAAAAACAAACGGAAAAAAATAATAGAAACAAATTTCATAAATAAAGTCAAATAAAAAAATAATCCTATTCATATAGGCTACTTTGCATATTTGTGGTTACTACAGTGCACATTCCTATCCGAGAACTAATAAAAAACTGCTTATTAATGAGTCTGCAGGGACTCACAGCTGTGGATGTGCCTATGTGGCCTTTCTGGTGATATTTTGAAGGGTTCAGTAATATAAGTCTATTAGCAAAATTACAGGAAGTCTGACCAGTGAAGTGTGTGAGTTTCAGTGCAGGGGCTGGCCTATGGCCACTGGGCCTCGCTCTGCATTCTGAAGAAGGTACTACATTATTAGTAAAATGTACTACAATACCCAGCTTACCTGGCGACTTCCTGAGAGACCCATTGTAGCAAAACTAATTGAATGACCTTTTTCAAGGTTAGCCTTCAATGAAAATGTCACAATAATTCAGCAAGGTTGGCCAACTCCATCTATAAATGTTAGGCAGAAAGGAAAACCTTCTGTAGCTACATAGTCTCTGTAAGACGAGCTATGACTGTGTATGACTGTGTATGACTGTCTAACAAGCCTGCAGCATACACACCACTTTTGTTTCAGTATTTTGAGAACTGCCAATACCCAAGCAGAGGTGGTGGGTGGGGGTTGGTGGAGAGGGGTGGGTGGATAATGCAGAATGTGTACCAGCTTTATGCCCGGCGCCACACTGGCAGTCAGTAGGCTAAAACCGTACGTCACTGAAAGCTGCTGTAGTGTGTAGTGTGTCTCTCTCCTCTCTGGCATGGATGCAGCAGATCTCTCAGGGAACCATGCAGTTTCCCATGACCTCCAGCAAACCAAGCAGATGCATTTCTTTTCTCACTTGGAAGACTTTGCTTATGTGCGTACAAGGTAAACAGTTTGGTTAATTTACCGCAGGCACGGCTGCTTGTGCCAGCTGAGTCCACTGCTCTGATGTACGCTGCCCTGTAGTTCAGTGCTCCACAGTCCTCTGTTACCCTGAGCCTGATTCTTACCCAGATCTTGGTCCTAACTCTCCAAGATCATCTTCATATTGTAACATTAACCAATGCTGTTGTCAATCACAAGTGTTTTAAATTAAGACTGATGAGACGACTTGTTAATTAGCTCCAAAGACAACTTGGGAAGCTCTTCCAAAAAAAAAAACATGGTGAGGTTTTTATGCTCTTAGTATTATAATATAAATTGCTGTCAAATCTAATTCCACCCAGGTTAATACATAATGTAAGATCATTAAAAGCTTTGTGGTGCTGTGTATTGCCGTGTATCACATTGCAGCAGTTTGGGCCTGGGGCACAAGTTGTTTGGAAAAATAATTACCCATGTATTGGATCCTTGTTAATAATTAAAGTGGTTAGCATTTGAAATGTGCTGCATGCATTGAGGCCTGTCTGGACTGGTTGGTTATCTTTGACTCCCCTGAGCAGAGTGGGAAAGTGTCTCTCATTAAAGTGGAGCTCCTTTCAGCAGAAAACTTAAAGCAACACTCCAACCAGTCCAGAGACTGGACCCCCGACTGCATGTTTTCACCAGCATGGAGAACTGTGTCTGCAGATCCAGGGTCAGCTATGGCTGAGAGAGAATAGCTGATACAAACCAATGTGTGGATAGACTGTGATCAAGGTGGACTTGACAGATCTGCTTTACTTGTTAGTACTGGGTCACTGTTACATACATGTGGAGCCTTCTGTGTGTCAAAGAACACATCATATTGTGGAGATAGGA
>JAOYMR010000026.1:19674656-19720376 GCA_025802075.1 Tenebrosternarchus preto | reverse complement strand
CACTCCCGATCTCGCACACTGTGGGACCCCCCACACCCCCACCCCCTCCCCCCCCACCCACACCCCCACCCTCCCCACCCACACCCACACCCACACCCCCACCCTCCCCACCCACACCCACACCCCCACCTTCCACCTCCCATTCCAATGCCTGTGTCACTGTTATCCACCGGAGAGTTTGATTTTCGGATTAACTTTGCGCCCTGAGCCCTGGATGCACGGCTTCCTCGGCCTGCAGTAGCACACAGCCACAGTCCACTAAACTAAACCCCCTGGGAGCTTCAGCTGGCTCCGCCCCCTCAGTGAGCAGTGACACTAGTGCACAGGCTGCCGCATGCCATGATCCTGCCCACTGCTCAGCTCAGGCTGCCCTTTACTGCCTTACAGCAAATGCCACATGTTAGAGTTCTACACTGGCAGCTAGCAAATGTACTGGTTAGTTTACCTGTGGAAATTGCTTTACATTTGTTTATTATTTTTAAATAAAAATTGGTAAAAGAAAGAAATAATAATACTTTACTGCTTATATTTGTTTTGATACCTTTTGATATCTGGAGATTTGACTTTTAGAAAGTATTTTAGTATATTCAGATATTAGAAGAGCACCTGAATTCTAACCCTCAGACTCCAGAAGACCACGAGGGAGAGACAGGAATCAAGTCTAAAGAGGCACGCAAGTATATCTTCAACTGCCTGGATGACATGGCACAGGTACAACCTTTACACTTACAGAAGAACATAAAACATACACACATATCACATAATCACAATGTCAAAGCATATTTTACCACCAGCAATAAATTATTGGGGTCTGAACGCTGATTTTTGTGTGAAATGACAGCCATATGTGTTCTTGGAGCTGATATAAATTATGTAAATAGTCATATGCTGTCAGAGCATTTTTAGACTTTATCCTCTCCCTTGTGTGCAATTTGTTCACATCTCTGACAGTGTTGGTGCTTTTTTTCATGATGAACCATGACTCAGCACATTGTGAGAAAGCTTGGTCCGATTTGGTCTAATTGGTCAAATGAATTCAAATAAATAAAGAAATAAACAAATGTCCTGAAGATAGCTAGAAGTTCTTGGAAATGAAATCACTGCACCATTATCTGTCAGACCTCCCCTGGTCTGCAGCAGAACTTCTCCAGGATGAACTCTTTGATTCGGGGTTTGCCGTATACACTTCTGTCCCCAGCTCTATTAACATGTAGTCCAATCATATTTACTCTAACTGAGTTGCAGTCATGTATTGATGTTACCACTCATTGTGCTGGGAAATGTGTTAGCAGCTTACAGGATCGTGGGGCCCCATTACCACCTGGCTGCTTCATGTGCCCTGTGTATTAGAATTATATCTAAATAGAGATTACCCACATAAAAAATGGTAAATGTACCCAAGATGCACCTAAAACATTAGCTCAACCCACCAGATGTTATGGTAGTGTAAGTGAATTCATCCCTCCAAGCCATATTAAACAAACAAAACCATACCCAATACAATGTGGCACAACACGCTTTGGTACATGAGCTTCAGGACGTCCCCAGTCTTCACTCCCATCAGTCTTCACTTCATCCTCGTGTCCAAATTGATGTGTGTAGGGCAGTAGCGTCCATTAAAAAGCCTGACCGGTTGTTTTCCCCATAGCACTGACCGGAGCTGCTGTCTACCTCTCAGAAACGCCCCCCATGACCCCAAGCAAAATTTGGATTTTTGAGGGCGACGCCCATCTTTTGCATAGCAGGGAAATGCGAAAAACAGCAAAACACAAGCTGTTGGTTTTTGTATGAGTTGATTTGCATTATTACGTGCCACATAGCAATTGGATTTCAAAGTGACCAACCGGAGATGCTTTTGACTACCAAGTGTAAATGCATTTGGTTAAAATCTTATCAGGATGTAAATCCACATACAAGTCTCAGGGTACAACCAGGTGTAAACAGGTGCTTTCAGCCCTGTGTGGCGGACGAGAGCTCCCTGTTCCAGTGTCCCCAAAGAGACAGACAGATGGAGTCGAACCCCAAGGTTCCATTAAAACCAGGAATGTCGATGTACTGAGTGACCTGGGCTCCAGTCAGAATAAATAAGGAATGTGAGATGTGTACTTGTTTTACTGATGATTACTAAACGCCTGAATGCTGGGACGATGTCCAGGAAAGAAAGTGGTTCTGCCTGCTCTCTCTGAAAAAGAACAGCAAATAGTGAGATGCTGCCTGCTGGGGATGTAGGAGATGTATGGATGCACTTATTTATGGCCTTTAATGGTTCTGTTGGGGTTTTGCCTTTTCGTGAACAAATCAACACATGGCTCGTCCCAGCAGTTGGTGAATGTTCAGAGCGATGGAGGTATTTGGGTGATCAGCTCATCCTGTCCACACTCTTAGACTGGCCTTCATGAATCCACCCTGTAATGTTCGCGTGCCTGGTATGTTGTTTACAGAGCTCAGAGCTGATTGTGAAGCGCAGTGTCTCCCTCGAGACGTCTCTAGATGAAGGATGCATATGGTCCAGTGTTAACTTATGGGCATAACTGATTCTGACACTTGTAAATTTACTCAGAGGGTTCATTATACTGTGTTTTTGTTGTGTGAAATGTTTGTATTGCGCTGGAATATTTAATTTCCCTGCATGGGAGGGGGGGGGGTTGGTGTGTGTGTGGGGGTGTGTGTGTTTCCCTAAAGTCATCACATTCTCTTGAGGAGGACAGTTTGATTATTTTTTGCCGTGTGTTGAAGATTATTCCTTTATATTGCAGTAGGTGATGTGGGGGTGGAGCCCAGAATAAAATACTGTGTGTAAAGCAGAAAGAGAGGTGACTCCAGATTTAGTACATGAGAGATGATTCAGGATTCAGAAAGAGAGGTGACTTCAGATTTAGTACATGAGAGAGGATTCAGGATTCAGAAAGAGAGGTGGTGACTCCAGATATAGTAAGTGAGAGATGATTCAGGATTCAGAAAAGGGAGAGCAGGTGATGCAGCACATTCATACGGCACAAACACTCCTATAACATGCACACTACAAAGGTATGGGCATTTGTAAAGGATGCACACTCAGAGTTCATGCACACCCAGAGTTCATGCACACTCAGAGTTCATGCACACTCAGAATTCATGCACACCCAGAGTCCGTGCACACCCACAGTCCGTGCACACTCATAGTCCGTACACACCCAGAGTTCATGCACACCCAGAGTCCGTGCACACCCACAGTCCGTGCACACCCACAGTCCGTGCACACTCATAGTCCGTACACACCCAGAGTTCATGCACACCCAGGTTCCATGCACACTCAGAGTCCGTGCACACTTTGATGTCATGGTCACTCTGATAGCAATCACACTTATTAAGACTACAGTCATTCCATAGTGTTTCTGTGAGCAGAGATGTTTGGAAAGGTCTGAGAGGTTCGAGTGTAGTACTAATTTTAGCACAGTGATTTTCTGATTATGTTTCAACCAGGCTGTCAGTGGTAAACGCCACTAGATATCTCAGCGTTACTCCCACGGGTCAAATTCTCTTTAAAGAATGGAAGTACCTGAGATAATGTGCTTAATACAGTCTATTTAATTGATTTCATACCTGCTTAAAATATTTTTAGATACAAAAGATTAATATCTTTAAGCTATTTTTTTCTTCAGCAGTATAGATACAAAAAACGTCAGGAGTGGGGGGGCTTATGTTCAAATAGAGGGATGTGAAGACTTGCGATGGCTGGTAAGCCTGGATTTGTTCCTCACGTGCAGGTGAACGTGACCACAGAGCTGGAGGGCAGTGACGTGCTGGCAGAGAAGGCCGACCGGAGAGAATTTATCGACCTGCTGACCAAGATGCTGACCATCGATGCGGATAAGAGGATCACGCCTATCGAAACGCTCAACCACCCCTTTGTTACCATGTCACACCTACTGGATTTCCCACACAGCACGCAGTGAGTCTACGTTCCTGTTACACTCCTCCACACTCCTGCTACACTCTACACTTCAGGTACACTCTGATTATACTCCTCCACACTTCTGCTTCACTCCACACTCCTGCTCAGAAGACTCGAGTTGACAAAAGAGGTTTTCTGGGACGCTAATTCCAATTCCCCTCATTTGCAGCGTCAAATCCTGCTTCCAGAACATGGAGATCTGTAAACGTCGGGTGAACATGTATGATACTGTCAACCAGAGCAAGACTCCCTTCATTAGCCATGTTGCCCCCAGCACTTCAACTAACCTCACCATGACATTCAATAACCAGCTCAACACTGTGCACAACCAGGTCAGTGCCTACCCACAAACACAGTACACAAACACAGACACAGTACACAAACACAGCACACAGACACAGTACACAAACACAGTACACAAACACAGTACACAGCACACAAACACAGTACACAAACACAGACACAGTACATAAACACAGAACACAGACACAGTACACAAACACAGTACACAAACACAGACACAGTACATAAACACAGCACACAGTACACAAACACAAACACAGCACACAGTACTCATATACTCACATCCTTTTTCTATTTCCTCTTTGATGTGAGTACAGATTGGATCACAAGTATTTGAAAGGAGGACTAGTACAGGATCTCAGCATTAATTGCTAATCAACTGTTTAAATGCCACAGACTTATGCAAGACTGAGCATGAGTGTGTGTGTGTGTGTGTGTGTGTGTGTGTGTACTAGATGGTGGGTGTTTGTGTGAGGGGGTTATGCGTGGGGCTGTGTATGTGTGATTGAGTCCAGCCCTGTGGCCCCTGGTCATGAAGTGCTGATTAAATACATGACAGCCTTAGACTTCCTGCTTGGTCTGCGTTTTCCGTCTCTCCGGTCGGTTTTCCTGTGCTACATGTTTCCTTTACACTGGTCTTCATCACTAGGGTGTGCTCACCTAAACTGCTGACTTAGTGCCAAGCTGGAATCACATAAAGTCAGTTTTCTAAATTTGTAGCTAAGTAATGACATTTTTCTTTCACACACACACACACACACTCTCTCTCTCTCTCTCTCTCTCTCTCTCTCTATCTGTGTCTACCAGTAAATACCACCAGTACTGTTGTAATCAGTGCTGCTAAGCTATTATACACAGTTTCTGCTTTAAACGTAACCTGTGTGTGTGTGTGTGTGTGTGTGTGTGTGTGTGTGTGTGTATACGTATACCCAGCAAAGTGTGTACATCTGTTGGGGGCCATTCTGGTCTGGGAGCTGCTGGGCGTTTTGGTGAGCCGTGTGCTGTGTGGTGGTGTAAGTGGGGCTACAGTTTAGCTTTGTGTTGTGTTGGTGAGCTGCAGTTTTAAGAGTTCGTTTTCTTTGATGAATGCCACAGTGCTGTATTGATTAACTCTCTCCCCTGGTGCTCGTCTGCCACGCTAAACAGAGAAAATGAAAAATGAAACGTGCCTCTCAGAATTTTCCCCAGTGCAGGCGCTAATGAAAAGCCTGTAATTACCAGCAGTGGCGTAAAATGTAACTGTATTGGTTCAGAAGCAGATGAAAGTAAATAAGGCTTTGTCCTCTGCTTAAAAACGCAGGTCTAGAGCAAGAGATGCTGGACATTTAGATGCCCTTCTGCTAGCTTTCAGTCAACAAGTGAACGGGTACAGGTGGTACAAGCGAATTCTCTCAGTGCTTTCCTCCAGGACGCTCCCTTGTACATTATTCTTAATACAGTATCCTCTGTTTTTCTTACTTCAGTAAACCTCTGTAGAAATTCGGTCTTCGTTCGGATGCTGTGGCTGCACCGTTCCGTCACACGTCTTTGTTGAGACTTTAAAATGAGCGAGTGAATTTTGCTGAACTCCTCTGGCCAGTGTGAAACACACTCGCTAATGTCTGCCTAAATGGTGAGAATAACAGGACAATAAGGTGAATGGCTCTGTAATCACATAGCAGTCATGCGGGATAAAGCACTCTGAAGCAGAGCGAAGAGCAGGTAGCGGCTTTTGAAGAGCTCGTTGGCCCTCGCTCGCCACTCAGATGCGGGTGGGTATATTTAATCACAGTGCAGTGCAGAGAGAAATTATTATCTGCTGATAATGAGACCGGGCACATTCAGTGAGATTGAGTAGCATGGCTGAAAGAAACTCTGAGGTGAGAGGACTGATTGATGCGTTCATTGTCTGTCTCTCTCCTGCAATCTACAAACAGTCATTAAGCTGTTTTATAGAACTTACACATGCCCTTCTATATTTGTACCACAGGAAAATAAAAGTCCCGTTAGAAGAGGTTTGTGTTAGCATGTGGCTGGTCTTGCCCTGGAAACAATGATAGGTGTATCAGTTACTTGGCACTCTATCTAAACTATCAAGTCAAGTCATTTTATTGTCAATTCTGCATATGTACAGGACATACAGAGGATTGAAATTACGTTACTCTCCTACCCAAGTTACAGCAAAACTAAACACTAACAATAATAGATTAAATACAAATAAGCAAGTAAATGTAAACAACAGTGCAATATACAGTTAGAACCTGATTTAAAGTGAACTAGTGCATACAGAAAGTGCATACAGAAAAACAAGTAAATAGCACCATCAGTTATACAAAACATTTGTTTCCCTTGTAAATAATGAAAATGTTTGATTCTTGGAAATGCTTGTTGGAGTTTTCTACATCCTAATGATATTACCTGCTCAATTGATGCTGACCTTCAGCATCGTGTTACACACGTTACCATTTATGAGTTGAAAGTTTTGCCCTGCCTTCCTCATTGTTACCCTACCCACACCTCCTACACCCTACCCACACCCTTCCTCATTGTTACCCTACCCACTCCTCCTACACCCTACCCACACCCTTCCTCATTGTTCCTCAGCCCCACTCCTCCTACACCCTACCCACACCCTTCCTCATTGTTACTCAGCCCCACTCCTCCTACACCCTACCCACACCCTTCCAAGCCCTCCCTCACCTCTCCCACACCCACACCTCATGCTTTTGTTTGTCTTTGTTTGTTTGTATGTTGATTCCATCGGTTCCTATAGGCCACCAACCTGGCTCCCCCCTCAACCAGTGCCACCCTTTCCTTTGCCAACCCTGATGTCTCCATACTAAACTACCAATCTGCACTCTACCAGCCTTCTGCAGCACCCATGGCAGCTGTGGCCCCAAGGACCATGCCACTGCAGCCAGGGGCCACACAGCTCTGCGCCACCCGTCCAGACCCCTTCCAGCAGGCCCTCATTGTCTGTCCACCTGCTTTCCAAGGTGAGAGCTCCACCCTTACTACGCTGTTTTGCAGTTCTTCTAACATGGGATGGAATGAGGACAGCAGTAACTGAACGGTTATTTGGAAATGCTCTGTAGAAACACAGTTCGCCTACTTTTAAATGTCTAGTGGGAGGGATGGTATTGATATGCGGCTTAAACACTGAAAGCTGTATGTTTCTTCAGGGTTGCAGGCATCTCCCTCCAAACACAGTGGCTACTCTGTGCGCATGGAGAATGCCGTTCCCATAGTGACGCAGGCCCCTGGTGCACAACCCCTGCAAATCCAGCCTGGCCTTCTGACACAGGTACAACCAGCATCTACATCGTCATGGCAATAATAACCACACTTCTGAACTAATTATACCCTTCAGACTCTTTCAGATTCACTGATACAGATGTAATTGGCTCAAGTGAACAGCAATTAGCATGACCTGCTTTGTTTTTGATGATACAAGTGTAATTCACCCTCCACTCTCATTTTGATCCTGTGTCATCATCATCAGAAGATGTGTCTTCTGTGTGTGTCATGGGATCTCGTTACCTCTCCCTTTACCAGGCTGGGAACTCTGGAGGTTCTGGAGTTTTATGGGGTTTTGAGAATTCTGGGTGGGCCCCTGGGGGGTCCAGGGGGTCTAGGAGGTTCTGCCCGCCTTTATTTGTCAGGCAAAAGTTTTAAGTCTTTTTCATTACCCACTTTAAGGTAAAGTGGCGACATCCATGATATGCGGAGTAGTATAGAAAAGAAGATGTGCTCTCTCCCTGCCTCTCCTTGTCTCCTCGTCAGAGCCGTGAGTGGAGAGCGCGAGGGCTGGGCTCCACAAGGGCCCCGTCTGCCTAGGCCTTTATCTGGAACAGGAATGCAGAAAATGCTGGAACAATTGGGGAGGGAGAGCTAACGCATTCAGAGCCTCTGGGGTGACAGGGCTTTCACAGCCGGGGGGAGAGGGGCAAGTAGACAGCTCTGCACGGAAAAGAGCCCTTATCTGGGTTACTGTTCCAAGGCAGACAGGCTGATTACACAACAACCCTGGCCTGAGGGGGAGAAGGGGAGAACTGAAAGTGGCAGGAATGGAGGCAAAGGACTTCAGGGATGTGCTGTGTAGTACGGATGTGCTGTGCAGTACAATTTGTATAGTTTGGATGTAAATATTTGTGTCAGTCTGGTAATAAAGAAAAGCAAATATCACTGCCCAATGTGTAAAACTGTTACATTACAGAAAATCGAGTACACACTGCATACAGGTCAATAGAGCTTTCAAAAGTTCATATCAACCAAACAATATGAAGTGCTGACTTCCAGCGTTCTAGGAAAATAACACATTAAAAGTGTTTTACTTAATGATAGGCTTATCCATGATAGCTGTGTTGGTATATCTGTGTCTTAACATTATTTAGAGATAAACTGCACCCAGGAATACACTTCAACGAATGACCATGTCCTGACCCACTCTCCTCTAATCACACAACATTAGCTTCAGACAAACCAATTCCAGTTCCCAGGCACAACAAAGACAAAGGTGACTGTGGATATCTGTGCAATCAGGCCTTGCAGCAACAAAACCTTAAGAATATTCCACTAAGACCTTAACAGAGCAGAAGCCGTATCCTACAGAAGACACACTTGCTCTTCGCGCTCACAGCCAGGCACAGCTGAACGTGTTGCCTCCTTCCTGAAGCCTTTGTTGGGTCTGTCTCCAAGCACGGAACATAAGAAGCCCTGGTGTTTGCAGTGAGAGGCCTTTGTCAAAGGCCAGTGCAGCAACCCATACTGATGGCACCGTAAAAGAGATGTGCAAATGGTATTAAAGGAACAATTCATTAGTTGTACATTAAACTGCTAATCAGTGGAGCTGCATTAAACCATTAGAGAGCTGCAGACAGTCCTCCGCTAGCCACATCTCTGGGCCAATAGCGGCCAGCTCTCCCTGCATGCCATGCAGACCATACAAAGCAGCTCCTTACAAAGCCTCTAAATGGGGCCCCTGAATTTAATTAAATCCTGGGCTGATTTGGAAACTGTCTGACACATCAGCGCCCTGCCTAGGAGAGGCAGCGTATCTTTATTAAAGCAGGGTCTTATCTTTTTTTTATTCTTTTTTTTTTTTAGAGACATGAATCAAGACCATGGTTGGTTTTCGAGGTTTATTCTAAATCTCTGAGATATCAGTGCCAAGACAAGACTGACGTTAAAATGAAAGACACAAAAGGTTCTTGTATCCCACAGTGGCTTTTGGTCCTTTGAAATTTTTTTCTTTGCCTATACAAGTTGTTCATTTTTTTTTTCTATATAATCTTTCTAAGTGACACAATCACTTTTGCTGACAGCGGCGTCAAACAAACGATGCACATCTTATCTGCTTAAAGATGAACATTATTTTCCTTGATATAAAAATGTTGTTCGTCTTGCACCTTATTTTGGGGGGTTACTCTCATATTCAGTGTGTATAAAGGGTTTGCTTGACCTGTTTGATAGATCATTGGTGCAGGTTTGGCACACTTACTAGCGGTCACAGCTGCAAATAGCTTTATCCTTCTCTCCTCCTTCTAAATGTGTGTGTGTGTGTGTGTGTGTGTGTGCTAACTGGCCCGTTTAGCTGAAATCTAGCCCTGTACACAACTGGGTCCTTGCCATGTTTTAGGACAGGATTTCATTTTTCATTTCTCATACCTTCATACAGCCTGCAGTGTGAATGATGCCTGTCGAGGTGCAGATCTAATGCCTCGCTCTCTCTGTCTCCCTCCCTCTCTCTGTCTCTCTCTCCCTCTTTCTGTGTCTCTTTTTCTCCCCCCCCCCTCCATCTCTCCTTCTCTCTCCCCCCTCCCTCTCTCCCCTCCTCCCTCTGTCCTTCTCCCTTTCCCTCTCCCTCTCTCTTTCTCTCTCTCTCTCTCTCCTGCAGCAAGCATGGCCCTCCGGTACCCAGCAGATCCTGCTGCCCTCGGCATGGCAGCAGCTCACCCACACCTCTGTGCAGCACGCCACCGTCATTCCCGAGCCCATGAACAGCTCTCAGCCTCTGTCCAATTGGAGGTAACCACCCCACCACCACTGGAGAATGTTTGGAGAGAACTGCTCTTACTTAAACTCAGCACACATCAAATAGCATGTGCACATCAAACAGCACACACATGTCACTGCAGGCCATTAGTGAACACACATTTGTAATCCTGTTAGAGAACATGTGGATATTTATCTGCACTTGTAAACACTGGCCTTTAAAACACTGGTTGAAAATGTACCATTACATGGCCATTTTACTTTGATGAATGTGCAGATTAAATGAGTTGGAAAGCTATGTACCAAAACATACAAATCTGCAAGCTGTGTTTGTTCATGAATTACAGAACCAAAAAGAGATTATTATTTTTAAATCTTATGGTCTTAAGTGTTGTATACTGCATTCAGTACTCAAAGAGAATTAATGTAGATTATGTTAAGATTTGCTAGATGTTCCAGTGAATCTCAAGAGGATGGGAAGGTCACTAAGTGAAGTGTAGGAGTGTAGTATTTCTTGCCCATGCCTGAGCTAACATTGTTTTGCTGATGTCTGGAGAACTGGAGATGGGAGCCTCCAGCTGAGGCCTAAGGGCTTTGTTGTCCTCAGTGAGCCCAGCTGGCGGGGGGCCCACTGCCGAGTGGGAGACGTCTCCACCGAGAGCCATCCCTCCCTGCCACATTGCTCACCGTCTGCTGCAGACACTGCTGTCTCCTGCTGGACAAATAGGATATAGCATTTTGTCTTGGATATTAGCATGGACATTAGAGTATAGAAACCTAGATAGGACTGGACTTAAATATCAAACCAGCCTTTGTTGAGATTTGATCGATTTGAGGTCTAAACATAAAAAAACAACAGAGAAGCTGATGTAAAAATGAAAGTTGCTTTCACTTTTCAGGAATTCCCATCCCCATGGAAGCCATTATAATCCAATCATGCAGCAGCCAGCCTTGCTTGCTGGTCATGTGACTCTGCCTTCCCAGCAGCCTCTAAATGTGGGTGTGGCTCATGTTATGAGGCAGCCAGCAAACAATACCTCCTCTTCCTCCAAAAAGAGTAAACAGCACCAGATGAACAACAGGTTAGTGTGAGACCAATATACAGTTTTAAGGTTTCATGTTTTATAAAATGATGTTGTCAGAACACTGGCATAACTTGTGAACACATGGAGTAGGATAAAGCTGACTGTCTCTGTTTTGTCTCTTTCTTTTAAAGAAACATGTCAGTGTGCGAGGTGTCGTCGTGTCAGGCTGTGTTGTCCCCTCAACGTTCCAAGCGAGTGAAGGAGAACACCCCACCTCGCGGGGCCCCACTACAGAACGGCCCCTGTGCCCCCTGCGGCCCCCCCCAGGCCTGTGCTGGAGGGGTAGGGGGGTGGACAGAGGAGCAGGCCTCCAGCACCACACGTGACCACCAGGGGGCGCACACCCAACACAACCCCCCTCGGCAGACCATTGTCATTGCTGACACCCCCAGCCCTGCAGTCAGCATCATCACTATCAGCAGCGACACAGATGAGGAGGATGAGCACAAACAGGCGAGCAGCACCAGGTCAGCAGGGAGGTGGGGTTAGATGGTGGGGGTGGAGCTTAACAGCACTAAATTAGAAGAGAAATCATTTTTGCTCCAACTGCAATGCTCTCCCCTACGCGCAGCACGTCATACAAGCAGAGGAAGAACGTCATCAGCTGTGTGACGGTCCATGACTCCCCTGACTCTGACTCCAGCAATAACAGCCCCTACGCCATGTCATCTCGCCCCACTGGCCCCAACGGCAACAACTATGACTCAAAGGGTGCCATGCTGGACAACTACAGCAACGGAAATCCCCGCTCCATCATCATCCCTCCTCTGAAGAGTCAGATGGCCGAGGGCCTGAACGAGTGTGAGCGCCTCCTGCCTGGTGAGCAGAAACTGCAGCGAGGGGCACGACAGAGGACAGCACACTGTTTTAACAAACAGCTTCAGTAATGCCCTGCTGGCTGTGGGCTCTATAGTTATCACCTTTAAGACAATATTAAGATAACTGTAAATGAATTAAGTCTGTTATATCTGTAGCATTTCTTATACGTGTTCATGTAGACAATTTCTTATTATCTCTATATTATTCATATTTCATCATTACAGACACCATAAATCACCAGAATTCTGCTTACAAGTTTAAATCCTCCAATGGAGGGCTATCTGGCAACAATCATTCGTCGGGAGGTATTCCTGTGGGCGGGGCATATCGACAGCAGCGCACTGGACCACACCCATTCCAGCAGCAGCCTCTCAATCTCAGCCAGGTGTGAAGCAGAACCTTACTGATGCATTAGTGAGAGTGTGCTGGGAATATGATTACAGCAGAGTGTCAGTGAGAGTGTATATGGTGTGTGATTACATGGGTGTTAGTGCGAACGTGTATGGTGTGTGATTACAGCAGTGTTGTTGGGACTGTGTGTGGTGTGACTGTGGCAATGTGTTGGCAAGAGCGTGTTTGGTGTGTGTTTATGGGAGTGTGTGTGTTAGTGGGGGTGTGTTCAGTGTGTGATTATAGCCATGTGTTGGTGTGTGATTATGATGATGTATTGGTGTGTGATTACCATGATGTGTTGGTGTGTGATTATGATGATGTGTTGGTGTGTGATTATGATGATGTGTTGGTGTGTGATTATCATGATGTGTTGGTGTGTGATTATCATGATGTGTTGGTGTGTGATTATGATGATGTGTTGGTGTGTGATTATGATGATGTGTTGGTGTGTGATTATGATGATGTGTTGGTGTGTGATTATGTTGATGTGTTGGTGTGTGATTATGATGATGTATTGGTGTGTGATTATGATGATGTGTTGGTGTGTGATTATCATGATGTATTGGTGTGTGATTATCATGATGTATTGCAGTATGTTCCTCTCTTTGTTTCAGGCCCAGCAGCACATGCCTGTTGAGAGGAACGGTGGTCACCGACGACAACAAGCCTACATCACCCCCACCATGGCTGCCCAGGCTCCCTACACCTTTCACCACAACAGTCCCTCTCACAGCACCAACGTCCACCCTCACCTGGCAGCCACGCACCTGTCAGGGCAACCCCACCTTTACACTTACACTGCCCCTGCTGCCCTGGGCTCCACTGGCACAGTGACCCATCTAGTGGCTTCGCAGGGCTCCGCCCACCATGCTGTCCAGCATGCCAGTTACCCACCTGGCATCGTCCACCAGGTGCCCGTCAGTATGGGTCACCGCGTGTTACCTTCTCCCACACTGCATCACAGCCAGTACCAGGCCCAGTTTGCCCACCAAACTTATATCAGTGCTTCTCCCGCCTCCACAGTCTACACTGGATATCCTTTGAGCCCCACCAAGATAAACCAGTACCCTTACCTCTAGAGCCGAAACACTGGAGTGTACCCGATCGCTGCTTACCCTCCCCCACCCCCCACCCCCGAGACAGAGACGGACAGATGTGCTCCACCTGACCTTCCCTGACCCCTTTCCCATGTCCCTATCATTGCCTAAACTTGAAGACGAGGAAGATGCTGAAGGAGAGAAAGTATCCTGGGAGGGAACAGAGGGTTGAAGTTTTAAGTTAGTTTTCTTTGCCACTGAGTTTATTTGTCTCTCAAAAACGGCCAGTTCAGTTTCTTTTTGTTGTTTGGGTTTTTCATTACCTTCAACATGGAAATATGATTATATTGTTGTTGGTTTTTTTCATTCTCAATTTCCTTTACAGCAAGGTCACATCTGTTGATATTTTGGGAGAGTCTGAGAGTTTGTTTCAACCATGGTTTCATTTGGTTTTCTCTCTTTAAAAAAAAAACTAAAACATTCACAGACTGTTGAGCTGAGGTCACATTGTGGATGAGAACTTCGGATAAGGTGAAATACGGATATCTGCTGCTCTACAAAGAATAAAATAATGATGGCCTTGAACTGTCTTTAAAATTTCCGAATCACACACGGTGAGGGGTTAGTGCTCTCTCCCGTCACCCACGGTGAGGGGTTAGTGCATTCTCTCCCGTCCTCGCTTAACAACCGGAGGATTCTTCTGGAAATATGACAAAAAGACAAAAAACTTTTTAGTGTATTTATAGACTTTTCTCTGTTTGTGTTCACATTTAGAAAAGAAAATCAGTTTTGTCATACAGTAGGATGTTTAGCTAGCCCCTCTTTTTAGAATGTAGCAATCTGCACCCATTCATTTTATGAAGAACCTTTCTGATACCAATAGATTTTTTTCCTTCTCTTTAAATGTGATTGCACAAAGTGGTTGTAATAACATAAGCATGTAGAACATAGTCTGTGTGTGTATGAGCTGCTATCAGCCATGTGTGTGGTACACCTTCCTCTTCACCCTTGTGTGATGTGTTCTCCACAGTCCTGGGTTTATCATTGGTCCCTCGTAGTGCCTTACAGATATTACGACAGTTTACTTGGCTGGAGACCCTCTAGAACCAACAGAAACTAGTTTGAGAGTTGGCTCCTAGGTTGAACATCTTTGTCTGAGGTGTTTTGTTTTATCTTCCAGGTGTAAGCGTAGTCCTAAATGTTATTTATAGCTATATTATTATACCATCTCGTACAACAGTGTTTCTTGTTTAGCATGCATGAGGTTATTTGGCATTTAGATGAAGAAACTTGCCTGGGGTAATGAACCAAAGTTGTCATTCAGTAAAGATTAGTAACATTTGTTACTATATTATATATAGTATGTTTACTGTATATCATAGCTGTGTGTCTTAGAAACCTCAATGCCCATCCAAGGGAACAGACTATAGGCTGTGTTTGTTTTGTCATGCAAAGGAAATTCACATGTATATTGATGAAAAAAAAACTGAAGAACTACACATGATTAATATGACACCTGTGCTACAACATGTCAGATCTGTAGTCATCGACTGAATTTTAGGACAAAGATTTGAAAATTATCTGCTAAAGGAGTAAAACGCTGTATAATGTCCAGATATGGCAGGCGTTGACTGGAGGGTTAGACGAGAGGGGGGTGTTTGCAGTGAGAACGGCCGCGATCAGCCCCAGAGAGTCTGGAGCAGAAATACAGGTATAGAAGGCGTAATGTTGGAGGGCACGAGCATGGTCTAGGTAGGGACAGGAGCGATTAATGTGCCAGAAGATGGCACTAGATGGACCTGGATGGGAACTGTAGGATGGGGAGACAAAGAGAGAAAGAGAATACATTCCACATCTTAATGAAAATAGCATGTTGGCTTTGAGCATGTTGATAGAACCTGGAGGAGGCTTCACATGAATGCACACCATACTTGGATCCAAGAGATTGTTGAGCAGCCTTGGAAAGATCTGTGGTGGGTTGTTTTTTTTGTTTTTTTTAAGTCTCATGTGTCTATAGGCTGTGATCCTAACAGCTGCCCTGCATGAGCTGAAGCTGACAGCTGTAGTGGTCATAAGCTAGAAAGAGCTGTGCAGAAATCTATGCTATTTCATTGTTTCGCTCTGCTTAAGGAATCACTTCAAAAGAACGAAGAGAAGGAGTTTAAGTGATTTAGGTGATTTGTGGGCCTTTTTCTGCTGCTTAAGTCAACATCAGCCAGTGTTTCATTTATCTCTGTTTTCTTCATTTGTCTTTAAACAGAGGACACATGCATGTGAGTTTATAAATGCAACCTGTACTCATGCCATAGTGGCTCACATTGAAGTGGTTTTATTTTTACATTGAGATTTTTTTTTTTTTTTTTTAAATCTTGCTGTGCTACCGATGTTTAGAGATGGCTGCAATAATTTTATAGATGTTTATTAGTGTAAGCTTTCTATTATTCATTAAGCTCATTTTATTTGTATCTGGTGGCTGATAAATTCTAGCAGTGCTAAGTATTCTTAAGGATCCATTGTACCTGTATGAGCATAAACCATTGATTTGTCAGTGTGTTCGACTAAGGTTTGATACCTTCTCCCCAAACACACGTCATTGATATGCTTCTTTCACAGTTTGTCCGTTTGACTCATATGGCCGTGGGACTTTATGGTAGTCACAATGCGTATTGCTTTTCTTGTTGTATTTGCATTGTTTTGGTCCCACAGAAGCTCGGTGGCTCCAGCCCACGGGGAGGGAAGGGATCCTCTATTCTAAGAACCATATCTAACATTCCATTCGAGAAGGATCTATTTTGTCTCACTGCACTGGCTGACTGACTGTAGGACTGGGCCTTTTTGACCAAATGGGGACTCATCCGTCATTTAAGAGTTTTATTTTTTCCCACCAAAGAAATCATGATGTTGATAAATGCCCAAAATTGTCCTTTGGCATAAGTGAAAAGATAAAGGCCTAATGTAGGCCTAGAAGTAAAAAAAAAATCCACATTAGAAATATACATGAACACAACAAATACACAAACACTGACACAGGCTTTTCTTATTCTAAATCAATCAGATTTTGTAGCATCTAAACTGTGTATCTTTTCTTGAAAACTAGTCAGTGCTGTTTAATACATGTTCTATAATTCATCTGCTGTAAAGATAGTGGATATCTACATGACAGTAAAGCCACTCATCCTTGTTTTACAAGTTTCTCTTCAGCTTTATTAACGTTATGAAGTGAATATGTAAAACAGTTAAGAAAATTACGTAGTGCTCCATGGGAAATTGGGTGGAATGAGATACCAGTAGTACCTTTAACAAAGGGGATACTAGTGCAAAATGAATGTACAATATGAGACTAAAATATCTGATATATTTCACGATAGATATGACAATGTTACGTGTGTCATCTTTTCACTGTTACTCTATACATTTTTCCTCGAGAAGAATGCAATAAGTCTCATTAAAACAACTTGAATGATCAGTATCATGTTTTGAATTCCCTTAAATTTGATTATGAAAATTAATGTTTGTTGTTTCCTTAGTGCTCTCTTTTGTTTGGTTATAGCGTATTACATCTGAACTCCTTAAAAATATCCATAAACCCCTATTAACCCTACAAAGGTAATAATTTAATTTTGTGATATACAGGTTGCTTTGATGAAATGTGTGTCTTTTTGAGAAAATCTAAGCAGTAAATGTTTATCCAGTGACCTTACAACTACCAAAATGTGCAATTCCTGATAAATAAGCATCTTTTATATGTCGAACAGTTTTTAACACTTTTTAATTATAATTTTATTTACACAATCCCTTCCTGGCAATTCATTTTCAAGTTAGAACACTGCCTTCCAAATTGTAAACTCAAAGCTTTAAGCGATGGTGAGAAGTGAAATATTGTACTGGTTATTTTGTGAGGCTTGGTCAAGAGCTTTTGTTATGTTCAGGATATTCAAAACCTCATCCAGTTCCATGTTTGTTAAAGTATTCAATGACTCCCCACATCTGCCCCCAGTTTTAAAAACATTCCCATCACTCCAGGTGGCATCTGACGCAGCTACTTAAATCATTTTTAGTACCAGACAAAATATAGAATAAACAACCCCTATAACTATGAGAAGGTTAAAGCACATACTACTAAACAACGTTGAAGCTCAAAGGTGTTTCCTTATCTTGGCACAGTGACAGCACTTCCACACCCTTAAAGGTCTGAAGTTAAGCATTTGGGTTTTAAAACTGGTTTCTCTTTAAGGCATTGACTATAACATGGCACTCATGAGATTATCATAGCTGGTGATATACAAATGCACAAAAACGTGCTATGAGGCCAAATATTAGAACAAGGACATTTTCCCATACAATATTTTAGAGTAAAACAAATGTCACTGACCTTTAACCTTAAAGTATAAATCTGAGTCAGAGGTTACAGTTTAATTTTTAACCAAATGTTTAGAATCACTGTCGGGTGAATACATCACTGACTCCAGTCTGACTGTGTCAACAGTTCTGAAGGGGCTCTATATTTGTTACTTCTCTTTATACAGTGATGGCCTGTTTCCTGGATACAGTATATTATCCAGAAAACACCATGGAACAGTTGGCACAGATGAACTTATGATCATATAAAAAATCTGTTCAGACCTAATTACAATGTCACACCACAGAAATCACCACTATAAAGTTGATGTTATGTAGCTCTGATGCACTGTAGCCTTTAGTGCAGCCATCTGATACGAACCTGTTTTTTTTTTTTTTCTTTTACTTGCACAGCAGCAAGCGTTCACAATAAAACGTAAAACTAAATATTTTTCTATGTCTCAAGACCTAAGAAAACATCAGACCCTGATTTTATGTCCATTGCTGTATGGTTTCTCAATGGTGTATCTCATTAGTTGGTGTCAAAGCTATTGTGTGCTGCAGTATTTCCAAGTATTTTTTTTTATTTACCTTTTCTTTATAGGGGATGTGAAGAAGTGTAACGTCTCATCATTTCAATCTGTTAACGTAGCGATATGTGTACCCTATACCTTAGACCAATATTGTTAAGTATGTTATGAGAATGGATATTTTACTGGCTTTATAGAATGTTAAAATGAATATAATAACATTAATAAGAAGAATGATTTAATTCCTAAAAGCTGAGTACTTGCTACTAAGCGCTTGTGTTACCATTAAGATGTTGTGTGCTTCTCTTAATTTTCGTTGTAGAAAAATTGAGTGAATTTGTATTAGGCTTCAACAACTAATGACAGCAGTGTAAATTTATGAAAGATTTTAACAAACATCTGGGTTATAGAAGAATATAGTTCTTTTATTTGTTCTATTTCCTAACTGTAGGGTGAAAAGGGGCTCACATCGTGGTGAACTATGTTACAGCTTCTTATTCACTGTTACTTTTGATCATTTTTTCGGTCTCCGAGGTGAATCAAGTTATTAATGAGAATTTGTATGCTCACATATGCATATTGTATATGTGTAGAAATGTAATCACACTTTGTCTTGGATTTACATTAAACTGTTAAGTCACTGAATTTGTGTTCCAGTTTATAATGTTTTGCTAATTTGAAGCCTCTTATCATTTTTGTATGTCTTAAAGCATTTAATTAATGTAGAAGTAAATCTGTTTTTTGGCATTTGTTTATGGTATTACCTTAGAACACAGCATAATTTCATACTTGATTAGCTAAGCACTTATACACCTCACACAAAATACACATGTGTACAATCAAAGGTCTGAGTATTATTGTTTAGGTAAATATATGAACACACAGTCCCATATACAAAATAGAGCATTCAAGGAATGTTACTGCAAATCACCATACTTCTGCAGTTCTGCTACGCTTTCCAGAGGCATAAGTGGGATGAATTACGTTTCTCTCTTCATACTGGTTCATATTGGTCAGGACATGTCCCTTATTTTCTCTGTGTCAAGGAGATCTCACACAATATTGAGATGTGTTTAAGATCAGTATTCTGCTGAAGAAATAAGGGAAGCCCATAAAGCCATAATAATAATAGAACACCATGCTCGTACAGTATGCTAAGGTAGACTGAACATTACTTAGAGAGTACCTAACAACTCTAGATCTATAACTCTAAACACGACAAATAATTATCCCTCTGGAGATTTATGATACTGTGGTTGAACTACAAATCTTTCCATTTTAAAAAGCTATAAACAACATTCCATCACGGAACCCTTATTTGTTCCTTCATCCCTTCATGTATTAATTCATGTCTTTTTAACACCAAAAGGGGGCAGTGCGAGCCAACATCTTGTCATTATACGCTTCTACTGGTATTTTTAATTTGTCGCTTTTCCTAACCGAATTGCAGTATATAATAAAAATATTTGTCCGAATTCATTTTAATCTTGACTGTATTTTTCTGATCTGAAAGTGCACGCCAATACTGTAACTTTAAATCTCACACTTCATTCCCACAAACATAATTTATTATTAGCCCATAACGCCAGCAATCTTTAAACCCTGCACGTAGACTCTTTAGGTATTTTCCCTCACCTGTCTCACGAAATACAGCCTTCGGCTCGCGTTGCCGTGAAACCACAGACGCTGGCGGAGGGCGGTCAGCATAACGCAAAATATTGAAAGACGGTGCTTGAAGCCAATCGTCATTGGCTCCATTGCAATAAGAAACTAAACCGGGACTGTGCAGAAGGAGGGAGGGAAGGAGGGAGGGGTTGTTCCAATACCGACGACGAGCGGTTATATTGGAAGAGGCAATGATGCTCCGACAGACTGGAGTAGAGTCAGGCACTTATCCGTAAAAAAAAAAAAAAATACCCCGGTTATGCTCGGAGATCATGGAAAATAGCAAAGTTTTGTAGAGCCGTGCGTGTGGATACGGAGCACGCGACTCATGCGTCCGTTCGGTTAGTTAATCTCCTCTGAAGGTAAGATCTGCCTGGCCGTGGTAACCAAGATCTCTAAGATGTATCTGTGGCAGCTAGCTAAACTGGCTGTTTTTGTCGTTTTTCTCAAAGGTTAGCCAGCATGGGATGTGGATAACTAGGTGCAAGTAGAATAAATGTACAACTTTTTTTTTATAGTTTAGTTGTTTTGCGCAAAATCGGTTAGCTATCCTAGCTAGCCTGCTAAGTTATGTGACACTACAAGATGACACCGTTAGCTAAACACCGTTATTGCTGTCATACTTCAGATACCAGCATGTGTCAGTTTGGTTTTTTCTTTCTCGTTTCCAAATCTCAGTAACAGTGATTAATTAACCAAAAAGAGAAGAACGAGAAGTCAGAAGATTAGACACTATAAGTTAGCTAATGTCTACTGGTTGAACATCCCGTTAACACTTAATTGCAAACTGTATCTCTACCTGGGTTTTTTTTTTTCAGCCTAGAGTTACCGTAGCCGGTTGTTCACATTTATAGAGTAGGCATCTCTATCTAAAGGGGCCACAGTTAACTAAATATATGGTTCATAAGAGGGCAACTTATATCAGAATGAAAGGATTAACAGTGAGAGCTAGTGTAACCGACTAACCTAACGTAGCTAGTGTCTGCGCCCCTTTCTGCGCGGACGCATGGTGGAGGAGGAACAAAGGCAGCACGGTATTCTTGGACTGACCTCCTACCCAGTGGCAGCGGACCTCCTAGCGTCTGTTCCTGATCTATGCATCGTTTGTTCTGTCTCTGTACGTTGTGTTTATTTAGGTGATTGTATTGTAGACGTCGACAGTTCCATAATTTCTGGTCTTATTTGTCTGATTTTTGGCGCAGCGACGCAAGCCGAGTGCAGAATTATTTGAAGGACCACAGTGTGGATTCTTCTCCTTTGGACATCTCGGGCAAAGCATGAGTTTCTCTAAATGGAGGGTCTGATGCTCACTGATGGTTTAACGGCGCTCTGCCGGGCCACCGTACACAGAAGAGGATGGTGCATACTGTATCTGAGATTGATCATGTTGGTTTCCATGACGACCGCAGACCCACCTGCTGAAGGTAAGTTGCACAAAGATCCTTTCCTAACTAAAGCGAAGAGAAGTAAAGCAGTTTTCCCCGATGTTCAAGACATCATGGCATTGCGCTTTTCAAAGAGCTGGAACAATAAACTGGAAATTCAGTCACATGTTTGAAACCTGAGGGATAGGATCTAAAGTGACATGAGGATACACTTCAGGTATCTCCTGTACCGGATGTTGATGACTTCTAAGGAGGTTCAGGATATCATATATTTATAATGTATATCTTATATGATGTCTTTTATAAAGGGTCTGAAAGGGTCTGGCCTGGTAAATCCAAATATTCCTTCATATATAACCATAAATCTATTGTACATTTAACTGAGTAAAATCTAACAAATCCTCTATATTACATTATCTGTATTACACTTTGCTCTGGGTGTTTACATAAAGGACATCATTGTAATTCTTCTGAAAAAAAACACCATGTACCATTTCTTAGATTAATTCTGAAAAAAACACCACGTACCATTTCTTAGATTAATTCTGAAAAAAACACCACGTACCATTTCTTAGATTAATTCTGAAAAAGCACCACATACCATTTCTAGATTAATTCTCAAACCTGTTATCGACTTGATCTTAATCAGCAACCCATCAGCGTAACCTGTTCAACTTTTCAGTATGAAGGTACCAGTTAACATTGTTATTAGGCTTATATCTATTATTTTCTCTATATATATTATTTTTCTCAATATATTTCCCTTTAGATAAATCTGTAATTTAGGATAACCCCAAAGTCTTGTGGGATCTTTGTGTGCACTTCCCTCTTCTATGTTATTGCCGCTCAGAACTGTTCCTCTCCCTCTGGTAGTAATGAGATTTTTTTTGCGAGGTTTAAGACTATGTTTTAGGCCTAAATATTATTTTGGGCAAGGATTTTGCGATTTCAAAGATGTTGTTAAAGACTCTTGTCCACTCCATGTTGTGTCTGAGCTAAATAGATTTAAACTAAAAAGTGCTATGAAGATGTGAAGATCAAAATCTGAAGAATCAGAATTATTACTCAGTATAATTAAATCTGTTCTACTACCACTCACCTGTGAGTCATGTGCCTTTGGCTTACATGAACAGTCCGGAAAAGAATCAGTTCCAAAATACTTCTGCATGGATGATTAATGATTAGATGCACCAATGGTCAGAACACACAGCCTGTTATTTTCAACCTGTGGAAGTGATCCACATAAGTCAGTGTTACCTATTCTGTTTGCCTCTGGGACACGACAGTATGAAAAGTATGTTCAAGCTGTTCATCCTACTGTTGTGTTACAACCAGATACAGATAGATCTACAATAGTGGGTTGGTATTTATAAGGCATTTAACTGGCAGGAAAAAAAAAAAAAATAAAAATAAATATATATATATATATATATATCAAAAGTTTATAATATAAATAATAAAAAATATCTAAAAATGTTATAATTTATGAAGTAGATAAACAAAGTATCATAAAATATGAAATGAGCTAGAAAAAGCATAAAAATTAGCCATCTTCACCCATGTGATATGTGAGTTGTTTAATTTGTAAATGTTTTTTGCTTTGATAAAGTAAGCACAGATATGTACTATGGGGTCCTATCTCTGAAGGTTTCCTGTTTGGCTTTTAGCTCAGAAATATCATCAAAATGAGAAACAACAAACAACTGATACTACTTGCATTGCAGCAACATAACCTCTGGGCAGCAGTTCAGTTTAGATGTACTGAATGTAGTCTGCATTTTCTCCAAAATGTTAAGAATTTTACGTAGTACCCCTAGATTCTCAGCATGTCTGTACACATTAATACACTAGTAACTACACCTTACATGATAGGTTTTGCAAGATAACTACATTGTATTATTTACAAGCAAACCCAGTGAGAGATTTTCATTCTTTGTATCAGTACCAATTCATTGTTCTGTCATGTCATCTAGATATTCTGATGCAAAAGTTGTTCAAATTAATTTTTGCCCTCCAAACTTCCTTATTGGTTGCTTTTGGCAAGAAAGACAAGAAGCTGTCTGCTGCAAACATCTCTGTCTGCTGCAAACATCTCTGTCTGCTGCAAACATGCTTTACTGCTAGTCTATGTGCACATGGATGAATATGTTTTGGCAGCAAAATTTATTTCCAAGACTAGAATATCTGCTCCACAGACAAAATTGCCAAGAATCTTAAAAATGAATGATAATGGTGATGCTGTGATAGCTTACCAAACTATGTCAAACCTCTCTGTCTTCTCATGCAAATATGGTAAGTTTAAACGAAAGTTTGTTTCTCAGAATTCATGTTTAGTCAAGATGAGATGCAATGAACTAAAGAAAAGCGTGAATCTATGTGCTGGGCTTTTATGTGTTGGTTGGCTTTACTGAAGTTAAAATATCAGTTGAAGCCAAAGTCATTTTTAGTTTTGTAAACTGCCATGCGATGCTATAGGGCAGAATGAATGAATGTAAAATTATTCGTTAACTAATTGTCAGCAGGATTTTTGTGCAGGACTTCTAAAGCTTATGGACTCTAATACCTCTAACAATTAAAAGCTTAACGATCCTTTAATCTGATTGCAGTTCTTTTGAAAAAGTGCTACCGAGATCTTTTTGATGCCTGCTAACACTCTGGATTTCCAGGATTTTTAGGATTGATCTTCAAAGCAAGTCATCTGAAATGCACGTTATTGTAGCTCATAGGCTGTATTGCCCTAATGTTGGATATTCCAGTGTATGGCAGTCATTGTTGTTGTTGGGGATTGTGTTTAATCAAAGCTTGTAGTATGTGTATGTGTGTACATGTATGTGTGTGTGTGGCAGGGGGGTTCCACAGACAATCATTGGCCTCTGTTATGCTATGGCTGTGCACATAAAAACCATAACAGTGCTTCTTCAGCAATCATAAACAAGACTGAGATTATGTTTACAATTCCATTTAAGTAGTTACAGAAAAACAGCCAAAAAAACAGGATACTGTATAAAACCTTAATCTTCCAGGACTCACTGGTGTCTCACTCCACTTCTGTCTCACTCCACTGCTGTCTCACGCCACTGCTGTCTCACTCCACTTCTATCTCACTCCACTGCTGTCTCACTCCACTGCTGTCTAATTCTACTAGTACGTAACTTCGCTGTTGCAGTTTCACTAGAAGTGAGGTAACTGTGGCCATATAAACTGAGTGCAGAACTTGGAGGTGTTGCAGCTGAGCTGGAGAAGTGGCCCCATGTCCCGTGGGCCTAGTGGAGACACACATGTTCCCAGTGAGTTGTTGAGGCTATTACTACTCATATTAATCCAAGTTTAGCAGGAGGTTCACTGAATGTTAGGTAAGCAGGAGGTTGTGTAAGATGCAGTTTAGACTTTTTGCATTTTCTTTGTAGTGTTTTTGTTTTTTGCCTTGTTTATTTATGTATTTTTTGCCTTGTGTTTTGATGATAACCAGGTTCTAATGATATACATAAGGAATCTCTGATTTGTGTCCATTTTTGGTCCATGTTTACTACTTAAGTCAGGGATTCCACAGAAGCATTACTCAGCAATTGGAGGGCCCATCACCTTTCCAAAACCTAAACTTTTGGCTAATTACAAGTGTCTCTTTTCATGTGAAAGCTGATCTGTTTTGGGGTGACAGTGAGAGCATTCATTGCTCGTTATTCATCGCCTTTGGGACCAGGCATAGAACAGCACAGCAGGCCCATCAGAAGACACAAAGTGGCTGTATTGTGCCCCCGAGTGTCTGTCCCAAGCATATGCCCCAAGTGTTTGTTCTGAATGTCTGTCTCAAACATCTGCATTGAACATCTATCCTGAATGTTTGTCCTGAACATCTGTCCTGAGTGTCTGTCCTGAATGTCTGTCCCATACATCTGTCCTGAGTGTGTGTCCTGAGTGTCTGTTCCAAACATTTGTCATGAGTGTGTGTGTCCTGACTGTCAGTCCTGAGTGTCTGTCCCGAACATCTGTCCTGACCGTGTGTCCTGACTATCAGTTCTGAGTGTCTGTTCCAAAGACATCCTGAGTGTCTGTTCTGACTATCTGTCCCGAGTGTCTGTTCTGAATATCTGTCCTGAGTGTCTGTCCCAAGCATCTGCTTCAAACATTTGTATTGATGGTCTGTCTCAGTGGGCCAACCCAACAGTCTGTCTCAAGTGTCTGTCCTCATCTCTCTTCTGAGTTTCTTAGCCACACAGACAAACAGTTCTACTGAGAGACAGCGGCTCCTGGAATCCTGCCACTCTGTTCCTGAATGCTTTCATTGCCGAGGGCGACGTCGTGTTTTTACAGAGCACTGGTTTGTCTTTTGTCTTTGGAAATTGCTGTGACTTATGTTCAAGGTCAGGTCTGGGAGGGAGGGGGGGTGGGCTCTATGAGTGGTGCCACCAGTCAGGAAATATGAGGCACTATCCTGATAAAATGGCAGTTTCCAGTTTCTAGAAAGAATATGGAAAAGTATGAGAGTTTGTGCTGTAATAATGCAAACCTTGGCATATTCACGAAAACGTTCAGTGTAGGCATTTCGGTCTAATGATAAACCATCAAATAATTGGATGTTTATAACGCTCTCCTGTAAAATAAATGTTTTCCTGGTTGAAGAAAATAATAAAATGTCTATTTTTCATTTCTAGTCTGTTTGGTTCTGTATCACCATGGTGAAAGTGTTCAATGTTCACTTTCTCCATTGTGAAATGTAAGTATTAATGATGTCTGTAAACAATTTGGAGTATTTTTCTGTGCTACAATCTTTTAACGATGTAGTTTTCCACAGCAGGGTGTTTTATTTAATGGTATTCACATTTTAAATGTGGTAAGGCAGTTTAAAGTCTTAGGGTACCCCAGCCAGTCAGTTCCCATGAGGGTCAAGACATACCCACAGATACACAAACGCTCATGTGCTGTGCATCTGAGACGCAGCTCTCATAAGCAACCTGTTTGTTCGGTTTGTAGTTCTACAGGTTCTGAATTTGTCAGTACTTGGTCAGACTCAAGCTATAAAACCTTATACAGCAGTATAAAGAGATTATGTAGTCTGATTTTCTTTCTTTCTGTTCTGATCAGAAGTAGCACTAAAATAGTTTATGCTAGACCCTTCAGTTCCTTTGAATCACCATTTATCTCATTAACTGACCCAGTATACTGTCTGTGTCTTCACTGGCTTGGCTCTGTCAGTCAAGCCCAGGGCTTTTAGACTGTCGAGATGCGTGTGCACCAGATCTGGGTGCTCTGATAGAGCAGGTCATTTGGCCAGTACCAGCGGCTCTAGTTTTTTATCTTTCATTCTGGGCCTGAAAACTATTGTTTCCTCTGAATTTCCTCAGAAGTGCATACCAGAGCACTCAGTGGTAAGAATGGGCTATTCTAGTTTGTAATCACACTTGATGAAAGCAGAGGAAAGCAAGAGTGTAGGCTGAGATAACACTGTCTCAGTGGTGCTTTCAGAGGAGTCTGGCAGGAGCACTGTGGCTGTTTTAAACTACTCGAAGAGACCAGGCAATAGCAAGAAAAATACTGTATCATTCATCATTTATCTGCTTTGGAATTGTAAATCATGATAATGTTTGCTAGGCTTCCATTTTGAATTCAGCTGTGGTCTACTGATGTTCTGTTCTTTGTTACCACATGAACAATAATGATATTGATCTAAAGAATAATTTGTGTCTGCTTATAAAGTCAATCTATGAATCAGTTGTGCAGAAAAGACCCTTTCCTCCATAAACGAAGACACACAACCCCTCTCTCACCCGTAGAGTTAACAGAAACCCTGACTAACACTGGGAGCCAGGGGACAGTGACCCTGGGGGGGGTGTAACTGAGGTCAGCAAGCCCTAGTAATAGGGCTGTATACAATATATCACTACAGCAGTATATCATAGACACACTCTTACTAATACATGAATCATTGAATTCACAATTGTATCAATATTAATGAACATTTTATATTCTTTATCCAGTGTGAAACTCAGGTTAAAGTGCAATATTTAAAATATCTAGCAGGTGGTACCTCACCAAGGAAGAAAGTGAGTGGCTTTAGGGAAAATCAGCGCATTCATCTGGGAAAAACTATGGAAAAGCAACTCTTGTCCACTCAGTCCTTCAAAAATGGAAGCTGATAATAATTCTAATAATATTCAGACTTTCCTGTTAGTGGGAGGTTAGAAGCTATTCACTGTATTCAGAATTTTTTTTTTTTTTTTTTTTTTTTTTTTTTTTTTTTTTTACTTTTTTATTTTCTGTATATTGATACTTTAACTCTCCATATTGATTGTTATTAGTTTTGTTTGTTATTATTTATATATAATTTTCCTTGTTAATTAATAATAATTTTGATAACATTTACTTTAATACAAATCTTTGTATAACAGACTGGTAGTCATCGAATCATATCGTGATATCACATTGGGAAGTTACTGGAAGTTCCCAGTCCTAACTGGTCTGGGGGCAGGACTGGACTATGATGCCCACATACAGCAGCAGATGGCTGGACCGACTGCCATATGGCAGATGGCGGTGTCCCGGCAGAGGGCACTTTGTGGAGTGGACAGTCCCCTATTGAAACATGAACACAACATGCAATGTACAGTGTGGGCCATCAGAAAAATACAAACCTATTTGACATGATAACAGATCTCAGGGTTGCCAGAACCAGATATCGATTTGCAGGTATGGACAGAAAGCCAGGTGTGTGCCTGACATGCTGGACTGGTTACTGTGTGATTTAATCTAATCTTTAACAAACCCTATGTTTTCAACCTAAAGACAATGCTGGTTGTCTGACAGAACTCTGCTTACCCTTCCAACACTAAAGTCATGTTGTTGATTTTCCTGTTAATGCTATCTGAAGCATATAGCTGAATCTGTAATAGGCTGAACTATAGGCTGAAGTCACCAAACGGAGGGGCAGCCTATAAAAGTACTGAGCCAATGATAAGACAGCAAGGTGCTGTTCAGTGTCATGGAGTCTTCAGGGCTTTCAGAGTTAAGATAAAACCAGTGTCTGTTTTTAAAATATGTGGCGCGGTTGGCTTCTCCTTATACAGTACTGCTTCACATAATCTACAAATATTCAATGGCAGAGTGCATTACACCAGGTGGTGTGATACAATTTAGGGGGTTTTCAAGTCTGATTGTAATTTTTGATTGTAATTGTGTGTGCACATGTATGTGTGGATATAACTAACATCCGACAAGGGCTAGATTGAAACATGTTACAGAGGCTCTTATCATGGCAGCATAAGAACAAGACCTAAATACAAGATCAATAGAGGTTGGGATCTATAACACCAGGCAAGACCCCAGATGCAGGCTGTGCAAAGATGTCCCTGAGACAATCAAGCACATAACAGCAGGATGTAAGATGCTAGCAGTCAGAGCATACATGAAACGCTAAAACCAAGTAGTTTGCATTTTATAAAGGAACATCTGTGCTGAGTACAGGCTGGACATTCCCAGGTCTAAGTGTGATACTCCTCTGAAGGTGGTGGAGAATGACCAAGATAAGATCCTGTGGGACCTCCAGATACAGACTGACAAATTGGTACTGGCTAACCAACCAGACATGGTAGCCATGGACAAACTGCAGAGGAGGGCAGTAGTGATAGATGGAGTGATCTCCTGATAGCAACATCAGGAACAAGGAACATGAGAAGCTCAAGAAATACCAAGAGCAGATGGAAGAGTTAGAAAAGATATGGAAGATAAAGGTCAAAGTGGTTCCTGTAGTAGTCTGAGCACTAGGGGATGTGACCCCCAAACTGGGGGAGTGGCTCCAGCAGATCCCAGAAACAACATCAGTGCAGTTCTGGGAACAGCTAACATACTACACAGGACCCTCAAGCTCCCTGCCTCTGCTAGAGAAGGGCGAGTGAGGAATTTGTGTGTGTGTGTGTGTGTGTGTGTGTGTGTTGGATCAACCATGTAAACACACTACAATCTACATCTCATGTTATACAGACCTGTGATCAAATCTTGGGCTATAGAAGCCTTTTGAGATAAAGGCTGGCACAGATCTGGCACACTGTGAGCCAGACCCAGAGTTTGTGTGTGTGTGTGTGAGGCAGCAGAGAAAGAGAGAGGCAGTGAAAGAGTGGTGCAGTGACAGGCAGTGAAAAATGCAGTGAAAGAGAGAGACCGTGGGAGAGACAGTGAGAGAGACAGTGGGAGAGACAGTGAGAGCGAGAGGTAGTTATTAATGTGATTGTATGTGCCTAAAGCAAAAACATCTGTGGACAGAGAAGTGTGCATTCATATCCACCCCATCCCCTTATTTCTGGAGTAGTCCCACCTTCAAATAAGACTTTCACTAAAAAGAGAAAATAAAGGGAAATGACATCACTAAGGGGGCCTGTAATTGGTATTTCACTTTTCCCCTGCAGCAGACCTTGGCTACAAACCTACATTTGTGTGATTCACTGCTGTTCCTCTCCAACAAATTTTCTAATCCAGCCCTGATTAAAAAAGTTGGAGTGGTTATAAAACATTCCATGTGTTGGTGTTGGGCATTTAGACACGCCTCACATATAAAGGTTGTATGATACAGCAGACAGCCCTGAGCTGCCTACCAGCTATCTGTTCTTCCGTTCCAGCAGCATGTAATATATGTATGTTAATGTTGAACTGTGAAAGTCCGTCTTTCCTTTATTCTGGTAGTGTCACTCGAGGTGCTGAGGACATTTCGTACATGGTGAATGTTTGATTGCCTACTTTAGTTAATTACATCCCACATATTATGCAGAGGACTCGCACAGCATTTTCACTCTACGAACTTGTGATGCTGAAAAACTGGCCAAGTGCGTAGAACTGGGTGGACAGTGTGAGGCAAATATCTGCAACGCTATATTTAGAGGAAGATATATGAATCGCTATATTTTGAGGTAGTTTGAATTGCTATAGTTTGATATTGGGTTATATTATGAGGTCTAGCACTGGATGGGATTTCAGGAAAGAGCAAATCACATTTGTGTCTGATAGACTGAATCATTTAAGAGGATTTGATTTCATCTACAGTACCTATGTCCTTTATTCTAAAATAATCATTATGTTCATACATACTCTGAAAGAAAGAGATATAAACATTTAAAAAGAGGCATAGTTGCATAAAGACAGTAGTGTTATATCTAATGCTCTGTTATTGTGCATGAGATGAATCATTTGATAACTTTTATGCCTTTATCAAATAGTTATGCCTTATTCAGTCATAAATCATGCAAGTCTTTGTATTTTCCCACCACTAAAAAGAAACCAAGTTTTTTTTTTTTAACAAGGAACATTGTTAAAATCTTTTTTCTTTCTTTTTTTATTTTCTTGAAGTTCTGAAATACAGGTCTTATGTTATCTCATCTTCTCCTCTCAGTCGGCCATGCCTGGTACAGCTTCACCAGGAAGCAACCAGGAGGTGGAAAAAGCTCATTTCGGTCACTTGTACCTGCAGTCTTATTCTTTCAGTAGTTACCCAGAGTTCCCAATCATCACTGAGGGTAGGACAAAGATTGGCTGGCAAACTAAGAGCTTTGCGTCATAGCTCAGCTCCCTCTTCACCACTACAGTCCAGCACAATGACCTCATTATTAGTGCTATTTCACCTAAACTATGGTTGATCATGCAGTCCCTTTTCCCACCAATCATGAACGATACTCTGAGATACTTAAACTGCTATTCCTAGGGGAGGTTCTCACCCCCTACCTGGAGGAAGCATGCGATTCCTTTTTAGAAGATTACCGTGACAGACTTGGAGGTGCTGATCACACTCATCCACTTACTGTGTAGTGTAAGGGCAGATGCAAAAAGGCAGCATTGTGCACTAATAACAGTGAAGCATCTCTCAGTCCTTTGCCAGAAGGAACTGCTATCCTGTCCAAGACATATCACAAGCAGGAGTGGAGACAAGGAGCACCCTTGGTAGAGCGCAACACAACACTCACTCTGAACAAATTATGATGCCATTGTGGTTGTGACTGCACATGCAGTAGCTGTAGCCAGAAGCTTGTCTGTGCCTCTTATGGCAGCAACCCAAGAACCCAATGGTGGACACCAGCTGTGAGGGATGCAGTCAAGTAGAACTGTGTACTCACCACCCAGGGACTTATGAGTATCCCCACTCCCACCTAGCACCTCACTTTAAGGGCAACTCCTACATAGGAGAGAGACCATTCTCTATTAGGGGGTTTGGTTCTAGATCCCACACTGTGTATAAAGTTTAGTCCAGCAGTATCTATTTGATTTTGCTCATCTTCTATCTGGAGTGACCTGGAGGGTGACTTCTTGTGACTTCTTCCCCCCATGGTGAGATTATTTTCCACATACCAAGAAGCAGTCTCTGCTGGCAACGTCTGTAAGATCTTGTGCTCCTTCACTTCTGCCTTTTGCCTGATAGGCTTTGTACACATCCTTACTCCGGCAGGTGGTGGGCCCACATGGTTTTCCCACATTGCTTCTTCAGGCTGAGCCTGACCAGGCTTTGTGGGTGGCCCAGCCACCAGATGCTCGTCGACAAACACTACCCTGGTCTGGCTCAAGGGGTAGGTCCTGGTAACCCTCTTCCAGTCAGGTGCTTGATACTCTGGTACCTTTTATCATGAGAATGTTTATGGTTTGTATTTGTCTGGGTCTTCACACCAGACCTGTTTTATCATGGTAGATCCTTCCAGAAGCTTAGGGTTCCTGATGACAGCTCTGAAGACCATTCGTCCACATAAGTCTTTCCACTATGGAATACATATTTCTTTTGCAAATAAATCCCTTCTTTTTATATGGTTACCATAGGTTAGGGTAAAAACAATCTTTACAAGTCAGTCTTTAGAATGTTTACAGGGGAATTTTAGCTTTCATGGTTTATTTTCAGAGTCTAATGACCACTGACTGGCAAATTTGTGCAGTACCAATACCAATACTTATACCAATACTTATGCCAGAGCTGATGTTGGTTATCAGGAATTAGCAAATCTTACGAGAAGGGCATGTTACCATCTCTACATTCGCTGGCCCTGTATCCACCATTTTATGTCATCCCTCCACTAAAGTCTTGTCACTGTCTCCACCCATGTGGAGGTTCATGAATCCATTCATGCCACACCCCTGTCTCAGGTCAATTTGCTCACCTGTTTGAGCCGGTATCCACCCAGCTCACACCTATGTCATGACTCATCTCCACTTATCTCATGTCCATCTTCTCCCATGTCACACCACTGTCTCCACCTACGTCATCACCCTGGTCTCCGGCTACACTATATTATGTCACTGTAATACTGCAGAGTGCCACTCGATTTAACTGTTTATCACATATTGACCTGTGTGCTGTTTTCCGTTTTGTTTACAATTCATGATTTTGTAAGGCTAGACTATTTTCCATTCTTTTTACCCTGCTGTTGGTCCAGATTTTGGGTGGTGGCGTTGTTAAAGAATATCTGGCACATGGGTCCAGTTTCACAGAGTAGGTCATTACTGCAGATGTAAAGTGGATAATGTGATATTGGCTGGGAGGCATAAGTCAAACTTTCATTGTAGCTTTTCATTCTTTCCACATTTTCATAATTTTAATGCACAGCTTTAAGTGTTCTGAGACCAAAAGAGAAGGAATGCTGCTGGTACTGAGCAGCTCTGACCTGTAGGTCTTCTTAATCTAGAGAATAAGATTTTTCTTGGTGTGATCGGGTGAATACCGGCTTCATGTTTGTTAGCAAATAAGTTAATTGACACATCAGTGTAAACGTCAGTGATCTCAAGTTTTACAGGGTGTTTGTATCATAGCAGTATGTTAGCGGTATGGCATCAGTTTCAAACGGCAGAGACAGAGGGGACCTACATATGGTATTCCTAGACTCGGCTAGTGTATTTGGCTTGGTATGCATAATGTCTTGTGGAAAGCATTTAGGTACTTCCAGGTACTGGATAAGATTACAAGGCCAGTTTATTTTAAAAATATTCAATTTTGCTTTAATACACGGCAGTATGTTATGTCCTGGCATAGAATGGTATAATGGCAGATTGTACTATTTCACCGTTAGCATTTCCAGTGGAAATGGAGGTATTAACAGGATTCCTATGCACTATGGAAAAGTCTAGAACATTGTGTGATTCTGAAATGGAAAATGTGTAGGAGCCTTGTAATGATTAGGGCTTCTGGGTTGGTAGTTGTGCATACATGGATGGCATGATAATGCTGACAAATCTCTGCCATGCACTAGGTGGCATGTAAATGGTTAACCTTAGGTGGGTATGGATGAAAATTAAACCTTTGTTTTCATTAACAAAAATAAAATACTGACAATCTATTTTTCACCAAGGAAATAAGAACTAAATAACAACATTTGAAAACAAGAATTGATATGTTACACATATTTTCCATATAATAAACTCGTTAACACAAATTATGCACAAATTATTTTAAATCTAGAGCAGTGTGTTTGCTGTTAGAGCAGTGGTAGCTCACTGGTTAAGGCACTTGCTAAGTAATCAGAAGGTTGCTGGTTCCAACTCCACCTCTGCCAAGTTGCCACTGTTGGGCTCCTGAGCAAAAGCCCTTGACTGCTCAAGCTGTATTAGTCACAGTTGCTTTGGATAAAAGTGTCAGCTAAATGTAAATCCATTTATTTGTCTATCCAATGATCAGCACATGTCAAGTTTTCAAACTAGCAATTGAGGCACACAGTGTGAAATGTAATCTTAAAAATGATCGAGGCAGGATGTGCACACATACATCAACAGCGTTAGCGTTGATTATTTTGATATGTATCATGTTGAGTTTTTAACATTGTTTAATGTAGATAAGGGTAATGTGAAGCCCATTCTCATTAGCTTATACCAGACTCACAGTGCAGGAGAACTGGACCAGTCTGAATCTTCTGGCCATCACACAACGTGTCCTGATATCAGTGTAATCTTAAATGATGGCAGATGATCACTATTTCTTTTAGTTCTTGATTCTTGTTGTGAGGTTTCTAATCTTGCACTATTTTTCAAGGGTGAATTGGAACATTCTGCATTATGTGTTCTGATAATATCTCGGATGTGAATATCTCTGGTGTGTAATAAATTTTTACTGGGCATTTTAGGATAATATAATGGCATTTTGTAGTTAAATGGTGCTTTTGAAATATAATTGTATGCACATAGAGGTACATGCTGACTATGGCATGATATCACTGTGTCACCTGATGTTCGCCACCTGATATTTGAATGTGTAGAGACATCTAGGCCTCCTCAGGGATACAAGCTGTCGTGCAATACCCACTGTGCATGACACAGTTTTGTTTCTGAACAGGTGGCACAGCGAGTCATTTCTACGCTGTTCTCTCGAGTCATGGTATGGCTCCTACTTTCTGTCTGACTGTCACTGCACAAGGTCAGCTCTGGTTCATTCAAGTCAAGGTAGCCCTGTCTAAAGTACTAAATGTATCCTTTAAACCAGCACACTGAAACCATTTACCCTTAGGCTTAATAATGGCTGCTCCATGGGTATTCATCATCTCATTTACTGCATACAGTAATCAAGCCTGAAGGCAATTTCAGTTTACCACCTATTTAGAAAACATTTATTAACTGTTCAAAGATGAAAGAATTTCTGCATATTTGTGGTTTTATGTATGTAGCATTAATGCACATCTTCTGGTTTACCCAAGTGACCCATTAATTTTACTTAGTAATGTCACATATAGCTCACCATTCATCTTTGATGTTTTTATACAATAAGAATTGATTACAGTGCCATATAGTGACATAGAGAATGAGTATATGAATAGAATGGAGTAAATACTCTGAATGAGCATGTGAATGGAGTGAAGTAAATACTCTGAATGAGCATGTGAATGGAGTGAAGTAAATACTCTGAATGAGCATGTGAATGGAGTGGAGTACTTTGAGAGGACAATCAAGACCTGAACTAATGAACTTCAATAATAAAAAAAAAACACTCTTCATTCAAAACTTAAAACTGCTCATCAGTGTTATTTTCCATTCAGTACTCACACATGCAAAACATTCAGGCTTCATTCAAAACTTAAAGACATACTCAAAACTAGATGAAAGTCTAGTGTGACTGTGGCTTTCGGGGTGGAGCCAAATGTGATATTTATGGATATGGGTTTAGGGAAGGTTTATGGATATTTATTTCATATAAACTTTTTTGTTTGTTTGAGAAGGGAAAAATCAAAAGTGTATCTCATAATTGCAAGGTAGTGTATTATAAAGTTGCTTGTCGTTTGTAAACCTGTAATATGAGCCAGACTGAAAGATCAAGCTACGTTAACTCTAGCTACTAGTTACTAGCTATCTGGTTCTTCTCATAGCCTGAATGACTATATGACTTAAAACCAAAGTGGATGTATATAGACAATACAGAATGTATATGAATGAGTATGTATATGTAGTACATTTACCATCGCATGGTCACAGCTATTCAAGTGAAGTGTCTGTAACTAACATGTGACATTCACCTATAACTTAACCCATATTCAGATGCATCAGTAAAACCAATTTAATGGGGCATGTGTCTGTGTAATGTGTTCCACATCCCACCATAACCCATAAAACCTCAAATAAACTCTTTTCTTGTGTGACATCATGGGAAAAAAAGAAATCAGCCAAGATATCAGGAAGAAAATTGTAGACCTCCCTAAGTCTGGTTCATCCTTGGGTACAATTTCCAGATGCCTGAAGGTGCCATGTACATCTGTTCAAACAATTATATGGCTTCAACTGCATATATAACCATAGAAACTGGGAATTATTAATGCACTTGAAACACTCAATGTTTTTGTTACCAAAAGAACCCCATTCATGCATTTTTATTTCGAACTAATTTTTAGTATCTGAACATTTGGTTGGTGAGTATCATATATCAGGAAGCTTTTGCACTAGTAGGGCTGCGCTTTGAGAACGATTGTGTTCTTGTTCAAAAGTGAAGCACTAATCAGTGTGCTAAACTGTGTCCTGCTGATTAGCATAACCCTCTGGCCAAGACAGGATAAGTGGCGTTTGGCCTGGTTAGCTGCACGTGTTAGAATTCACCCACTGATGTGTGATTAACCCACTGATCTCGGCGTTAAAGCTAATTAATGGCAAGCCACACAATGGTCACCAATGGGGGCCCCTGTAGTCACTAGTATACATTAAACTAGTCTAAATGTCAGGAACTGTCTAACAATCGTAAAACTTTTATTTGATATTACTAAAGGTACTGATTAGCTTTAAAGTTGGAGTAAATTCTCAGTTAGTGATCATTACCAGAACTGACTTCTGGTGTTTAACCTTTTATTCAGTACCTATAAATGAAAAAACACCTTAACAGTTTATTGGTTTATATTTATATAAGTTTCTTTGAGCTCCTGAGACATTTCAGGAAATCTATGTACAAGAATAGCACATGTATGCATAAACTGAGGTAATCTGTATGACCAAAAAATCATACTGTCTTCAAAAAGATTTCACCTTCATGTGATCTACGTACATGATTACAATACAGACTGTCATTTGATCTTCAGCAGATCTTTGCTTTCCATTGAGTTCTAAGATCTGGCACGATGTCTGGCTGACTCACAGACAAGTTGATGGAGTCTGTGGACGGTCCAGGTAGTAAGAATCTAATCAACGCAGCAGGAGAGGAATTTATTAATTATCCATGAAAACAGGAGTATGTTTGCACACTAATAATAGCAAAGTTTGTGTTGGACTCAGCACTACTTTGCATTCCCTAAGTTAATTTGTGATCATGTGGCATGGTGTCCATGGTGATGATCAGCATAATCTAAGAACTATCTGTGCTCAAGATGATGCTTCTGCTCTGAATTCTAAATACTGTCACAAAAACTGATTTACAAATTGTTGATGATGAGAAACATTCTTATATGGATTCTACATGCTAAAGAACAGGTCTGTCTGTTTGCATTGCATGAAACGGTGAGCTACTTAAAACTAGATGAGTAAAATTTTGAAGACATCACAGAAGAGAAGCAAAAGTATCAAAGTTTCAAACTTTCTAAAGGTTTTTTTGTTTTTATATGAGCCCTAATGACACTGTATTAATTAGCCCTTATGTAGTACAGTATGTCTGTGGTTAAAGTCCCATAAAACAAAGGCTCAAAAATACTTAGTTAAATTGGCAAGAGGCTTTAACACTAAGTTTTTATTGTATCTTTAGTTCTCTCCCTCCCTCTGTGACTCCTTTTTTGTCTCTCTCTCTCCCTCTATAACTATTTCTTTTGGTCTCTTTCTGTAAATAACACTTGGCACACAAAGACTGCTAGTGAACGTGTGGTTTTACACACCACAAAAGAACTGTTTATCCTCCTTAGGCCCTGAGGGTGAAATACTCTGACATGATTAAGGTGGCACAGGATATTGTGTAGTTATTTGTTAGTTCTCAGTGTTGTAGGATGATAATTCACTTTCAGAAAATAGGATGAAAGCCAAAGGGTGTATCTCATTTCAGGGAACGTTGTTCTGATGCAGTCTGACTCCCCTTGATTCGTTGTTTTTTTTCTTAGCATGTACAAGTCTAAATATAGCTGTAGAATATAATTTTGTGTCCTGGAAAATTTCTGAATGCAGTCTGTGGGAGAGGAGTTACTTCAAAAGGCTGAGGGATGTCAGCTGCTCCTGCTTCACAGATCCATCTGTCTGGCTGCTGGTTTGAATCTTGAATGATGTTCAAAGGTCTCTCTGGCCGAATGTCACTCTGCATCGGTTCAGAATGTCAGGGGAGTATTACAGATAGCAAGCAATAAGAAACATATTAAATCAAACGTGTTTATGATGATTTTTAAGTTATGTTTGTTGGTTATG
This sequence comes from Tenebrosternarchus preto, assembly GCA_025802075.1. Classification (NCBI taxonomy): domain Eukaryota; kingdom Metazoa; phylum Chordata; class Actinopteri; order Gymnotiformes; family Apteronotidae; genus Tenebrosternarchus; species Tenebrosternarchus preto. The sequence goes on along the minus strand of JAOYMR010000026.1, from coordinate 19,682,117 downwards.
TTTCAGTGAGTTAGCATGTATATTTTAGATGTTGTAAAGGCCTGTCTTTTCAGACACAGACACCAATCCGAACCATATTATTCTGTAAAATTTCAAAGTGTTCTTTTATCTGGAAATCCGTCTTTTAAATGTCGGACATTAGATGAATCCATAGTTCATGACATGGATATAAATAGTGGTTACTGAGTGGTCACTTTGTCATAGGAATTTACTACCCAGCCATCCTTCACAGAGCTGTTCTGTCATGCTGTGCCAGGGTTCCTACTGAGGTGCCAAGCATTACCCTCTCTTCCCCAAAGGAGAGCCATTTTGTCATTAAGAAGCCTCTCACCTTTCCTCTCCATCCTTCTTAGAAAGGCCCATTTCATTACTGCACAGCTGCTGCTCAGTATACTGCCAGTCTTTATACCCCAGCCCCTCTTCACATCCTTAAGCCTGTGCTATTGGAAAATTTATTACACTGTTTTTGCTTAGAACTCATACAAACTCCTGGTGCTCTTAGGAACCCCAATTTGAAAGCTCTACTTTAAATTACTGAAAGGATGTTTCGTTTCACCAGTGACTCCAGACAATGTCTACTTGTAAGAGACTGTGCCTCGTGTAATCATCACAGTTACCAGTGAGATCATGCATGTTCATAAGTGCAGAACATTAAAGAAGTGGATGAAATAGAAACGCGTGTTTATGAAAGCACTGTGTTCTCATACAGCGAAGCTGCCTTTGTTGATCTGTGTTGAAGTCTTTCTTTTAATCTTATCGAAATCGTTTAAATGTTCAGCTCTTTACCTGAACTTTTGAACGTCATTTTAACCGGGGGACATATTCTATATTTGATCTATATTACCTTATCTATATTATATTATCTATATTAAGAAGTGCCGTTTGGTAGCAGAGCATAAAACATCAGGGCATCTTAGACTTCGCCATAAGATAATGAACCTGTATGAAACACACATCATTTAAACATTTAAATGACTAAATATATTAATATGTATTTTATCAAGTCACCTTTGAGGTTTTACCTCTCATCAAAAGAATAAGTAGATTATAAATACAAAAAGAAGAGAAGTCTCAACTATTTCAATGTGATCTTTACTTTTAATTTGATTTATTTTGACATTTCACCACTTTGATTATAGGCGGAACAGTCCTGCATTTGGACCAATTGCAGTGCAAGATTGTTTGATGATTTGTTTTTATTTGTGTGTGTGTGTGTGTGTGTGTGTGTGTGTGTGTGTGTTTGCTTCTTCATTTCACAAGAGTAACAAAAACCAAGATAACCAAGATCAAAAATATCTCAGCCCACAAACTCACATATTCAAATAAGCAAGTGTTTCTGCAGACATCTGCAGTGCATGTTTACTGAGAAACATTTAATGTCTTGGCCAAAATATTCTTTTCAGTGTTTTCTTTTCAAAGTGGAACATCCAAAATCCAAAACATAAGTCTGTTCCCAAATTAGATTTTTCTTTATTTTAACCAAATTGCTTTTGTTTACTTGTAGTCAATGTTGAGTGATAATTTCTTACATACCATCAAATATTGTTTTATTTAAAGAGGTTAAGTTCAGTCAGTACTGCCCATTTAATTGGTGCTGTTTGAGCTGTCTGACAGTTACTCACACCACCGATGTTCTTTGTCTTACTTAGCCTACACTGTGAAAGGATATCATGTGCATAATCAGATCAAGTATATATTTTTATTTTTAATAGTGTTAGATGAGGAATTTGAATGTTCTTTGTCTTTTTCTCTCCCTCAGACTGGCCTTTGTTGGCTTCCAACGTGTTACAGCAGTCTCTGGGAGAAGTGCCACATTACACAGATTCACCCTCTGCCTTACAAACTTCTTCCTCTAAACTCTTAGGACAGTCAAGTGAGGTTGGAAACATGCTCTCCGCAAGGCCTATCATTGACCCACCCAAAGCCTCAGAGAATTACTATAGTCGCACAGCGTTGGGCTTAGCAGTCCATGGCCCAGAACCACTCTCTGTCCCAGGATTGACTTCCTCAGAGTGGACTGAAGGAAAGAGGATAGGCTTTGAAGTTTCCTCAAGGCTGAAGCGCAATGTGAAGGCTCACCGTGTGTCCTCTGACCAGAGAACTGACTCATCAGGTGTCCAGCTTTCACTAACTTCACCCAGACTTTCAGTGCCAGCTTTAAACATCTCTTCTTCTGAGTTAATTTCAGCTGCATTGGATTCTCCTGAAGAATCACCTTTTCCTCTCCCTGAATTACAAACTGCCTCTGCAGACCAAGTAGAGCCATCTAGAAGAATCAGAGACTTTGATTATTTACATCCCAGTTATGACTTAAATATTCAAAATGATGCCAAACCAGATGCCCACCTACTAAATCCAAGTCATACTCTGCTTGGAAACTATCGTGTGACATCATCTTCCACCGAACCAACTATGGGCCCACTAGAGAACTTCTTCCTTACCAGCACTATGGATGTGGACTATGGTTCTGGAGATTACTTAGAAACCGTGTCCTTCATGGGTTCAGTCTCTTTGGTTACCAATCTTCCCTCCGACGTGTATGAGTTTGAGGACTCAAACTCAGCATCTTATGATACGTCTTTCCCCACAAGAGTAGGCATGCCGTTATCCACCAGACTCCTGTCTCCCAGTCCCATTAGTGCTACGTACAGTACACATGTCACCACTTTTCCTAACCCTACCTTTGCAGTTAACCACAATGCAACCATTTCCCCTAAAGTAAACAAGACTGCACTCGTCAGACAAATTCCCACTTCACGTGTCACAACCTCTAATCTTTCTGTCTTGCCAAGGCTCCCTACCAGTATTCCTGACATTATGACCCACCTACCCATCTACTCTACCATTTACTCAGATCTCACAGCTATTCACCCAACAGCAGTGCACTCCTTACCCATTGTTCCCACTATTTCTGCCTCTATAGATAAGAGCAGCTCGGCTAAAGAAAGTTCAGATACTGACTGGCCTGATAACATTAGTATTGAGCCCACCGATGTTCTTCTTCCTGATATGAACAGCCTGGAGTATTATACTATTCAGCTGTCAAAGGGCACTGTATACCTGCCAGAGCAGGAGAGTAATCACACCAGTTCCAAGTATTTATCTCTCACTCCAGTAAACACTGTTCATATTAAGACCACCGCCACAGACACTGTTAATCTGAGTCACATGTTAACAGAGATGTATGGAGTGTCGCAGCCTGTGGACAACAGCTCCTGGATTGAAGAATCTTCTACAGACATCATTGACTTTGATCCATTTAACAGTACTATCCTGGATCTGTCAGAAGGGAGACCTCATCTTGTAAACACTACTGAGTTATTTCCTGTAGTCCCATCAGAGACATTAAGTGCCCCTGTTAATTTTTCTACTTCACTGTGGGATCTGCTCTCAACACCCGATTGGACGAGCACTGAATCTGTACCAAATAGAACCTCTATGCCACTTTTGATCCCATTCACAGAGCAACCTGGTGTTACACCTACAAATGACACAGACATTTCCCGGTTTGCGAACTCCAGCTGGACAGAATCACCTTCCCCTACACCACCCATGACCAGTCATGTATTAACACACATTCACAGTGCCTTAGCTTCGCCCACTGGATCAACCTACAACACCACCTTTATCCATCCTATGACCGAGAGTGCTGACCAGGGCACCACAGCAGAGCCATCAGAGAGGCCTTTTCTAACTGTGGCCACTCCCTCTACTTCAGTATTACATAACGAGACAACTGTGGCATCTCCATCATCAGTCACAGTCACGATGACCAAGGCGTCTGACAGCACTATCCTGCCCATAACAGTAACAACTCTTAAGGCTTCTGCAGAGACCACTACTGTGCGGGAGTACCTCTGTAACATCACCAAGCCTGACGGCTACTTAGTACGAGCCGGTACGATGCCTGTTTCTTCTTAGTTGCTTTCTTGTCAGAGAGTTTTTTATATGCTTTCAGACTATTCATAGCTTGAACAAATGAACAAAAAGAAGGAACATTTGATAATGTGATAAGAAATCTAACTAAAGAGTAAAGCTGTTGCTTTGTTGTAAACATGAACTGTATGTTTTGTCTGTGTGGGATGTGTGTGCTCTTTTCTCTCGACTGGTCTGTCCGTCTTGACCCAGGTTTCTCGCCCGGCTCCACAGCTGGCTTTGCTAAAGCCAAGGTCAGAGAGATCCTCAAAGCTGAGTTCAATCGATCGGTCGAACTGCAGGTATGTCAGAGATCCATGAGTTAATAACTTCGATGTACTTGAACGTTTTTCATGGGCAATTTTTGCTAGATGCTTGGTTTAAACTAGTAACAGGTTCTGGCTACTTATGGGATCATATTAGTTTCTAAGACCTTCAAACTGACCTGATCTTTGGAAATGAACTTAAACGAGTGAGACAGTGCCACTATCATCATGATGAGTTTTGTACTTAGGTACCTTCTGTTACCGACCATGTAAACTTTAACTGAAGAAGCTGTGTTCTGTTGTCTGTTGGCTGTGCTTCGCGTCTGTGTCATGTCTAGAAGTGTATCCGGAAAAAACACAGCTCTTCCTGTGCCACTTTATCTATTGATTTCATATAAACAAACACCAGAAAGATGGGCTTCATGGATAGCATGAAAGGACAAAGCTGATTTCCATATTATAAATGTAGATAGGAGTGCTTTATGTAGTCATTTCTCTGCAACTGATTCAAAGAACTATCTTGGATGGGTTTGTCTCCACATGGCATCATTTGGTGTAACTGTGGTGCATAAATGTATGTATGTTAATGTTTCAGTATATAGTAGCCATTTGTTTTTATTTTGTTCTTGCCTTGCTGCACGTGTGTGTGTGTGTGTGTGTGTGTGTAGGTTGTGAGAGCCCCTCCAGACTTTGTGTTTTGGGCTGTGTCTGGTCGTGTTGTCTACACTGCTGCATCAGTCATGAACGTGCTGCGCAAGGCTACACATTCATCCCGCACTATCCTCAGCGTGTCCCGCGTCAGAGCCGGGGCAGGACTGGAGTACCACGTCCACTCTGGTAGAGCTGTTCTGGGCACTCACACACACACACTTACCTCAGCCATGCAGGAGTGTAATTATGGGAGCACTCTTAAAGCTAGAGCATCCAGACTTCATGAAGCAGACTGATCTGATGTCTGTGTTTTACGCCAGCTCTCACTCTCTTCACAGTGCTCCAGTTTGTTCCCAGTGACGTTGACGTACATGTGTGCACCTTCAGTGAGCACGTGGAGAAAGGGCTCTCTATGGCCTTTGCTGAAGTTCTCCGCCGCTCAAAGGAATATTCGAACTTCACTGTCCGTGTAAGTTCCTCCATCCGCTGTGAGAATGCAGCTTGACTGGGCACGTAGGATACATGTAGGATTATATATTTGTATCCTGATCATTTTGCTGTTTATGTCTGAACTAAATGACCTTGTGTTTACTAGCGCTTTGCTCCCAGGCTAGTAGGCTAATAGGAATATCACAGCCAGGGTGAGAATGGCTCTTGTATTTCACACAAGCTGTTAAAAGCCTGGGAGCAGAAACTCTGTCCACCTCATTGCTTCTGTTTGCTGGCAGTTTTGTTCAACTAAGTAAATCTAAAAACAAATAAATAAGATGAGCTGTTCCCAGGTCAGATGGTGGTTTAAACCCCAGAAATAAATTCAGATTTCTGAAGCTTCTGTCACTCAGAAATGAAACATTTGGGCTTTTTTTCCGTGCCCTTGTTCTAACCTAACACACCTGCTGATCAGAGGGCTAAACTATACCTCCCGTGAAAAGTGAAATGACATCATCTCAGCTGTTTGCTTTGTGTGGATTTGGGGAAAAGAACATGCACTGTTCACCTCAGCAGTTGTCAAGGCAACAAAATTAATGAGTGAAATTTGTTGCCATAGGAGACTGGAACTGAGTTTGTTACCCAGCCCTCAATGTCACATGTTAAAGAGATTTAGAAAGAGCTGATGTTTTTAGACTCACATCTAAACCATATTTATTATTATAAAATGAATCAGATTATAATCTGATTATAAATAATATGATTAGGGACAAAAAAAAAAACTATGCAATGTAAAAAAAAACAAAATCAAGGTCATGAAGAAAAGAATGTGTGACCTTGAATTCTGTCAAATAGCAAAGGATTTTAGAGGAGGCTAGAGAGATCCATGATTGGGTCATGGATGGATCAAACAAGACAGGACCAATGGATCACTGACCACAAACTCAAGCTTGCGCAGTGGTTACCCCTGACCCCTGACCCAAACCCAGTGAGGTCTTATGGGGTGAGATGTTATGGAGAGTCCACAAACTGGAACCAAGGACTCACAAGGATTCTGGAAGGAAATTAGTAGAAGAAATAGTGTTGTACATTCATTTAAGTTCGTTCTCCAACATGGTGTGTTTAGACTGGTGAAGAGAGGGCATCACAGTACTAAATACCTTCCAGCAAGGCTAAATGTCTCTCGTTTTTAGTGTGAGATAAAGCTGATAAACAACAGACACTTTCATAGCATGTTTGTTTATCTTTACCAAAATGCCAGTAATTCTGCAGGGCTTATTTTCTCACCCATGAGCTGCGTAGCAGAATGAAAGTTTCCAAACTGCATTTCAGGTGTTGAATATCACCCTGAGTCCTGAGACCAAGGCACAGAGGCAGCTAAGTGGGCCAGTGGACATCACCTTCGTGGTTTGTGACGCTCATGGGTACATACTGGGGTCAGAGGTCAGCGCGCTCCTGAGACAGCTTAGCATGGTGGAGTTCAGCTACTACATGGGCTACCCTGTTCAGCAGATAGCAGAGCGTAAGTCTTCGCTGACATACACCCGCGCTCCATCCACTGTTCTACATCACCCCGTTTGTTCTATGGATGGGTGACTGTGTCATGCCCAGCCTCTGGCCAATGGTGTGTTTCCCTTGTCCACAGCGTTCTACTACCCTGAGCTGAACACCACCCAGCTGCTGAGATCCTCCTGGGTCAGAACAGGTATGCCATGCTCGATGTTACGGTTATATATTCCACTACGCTCTTTTTTACTCTGTGAAACACACTGTTTCATGTCGAATGCATTTGTGCAGGATGCTTAGATGTGTTTCGTGTGTTTTCAGTGTTACTGGGCGTGAGGGAACAGCATGTCAGGGACAAGATTTTCCAGGCTAAGATGGAGAGAAGACTGGCGGTGCTGCTGGGGGAAGGGCTAAGGGAGGAGATGGGGGAGGAGCTTGGCAGAAGACGACGCTTCCGACGAGCCACCAGAGTGGGCAACAACAGCGTGCAGGTAACAGAACGCTCAGGTCTGTCAGCCTGCTTCTGTGTACATGTTTGCTTTTGACTGTTCTGTAGTGAAAAGGAAAATTCAGCTGCTACAGTTGTTTTCCTCCTTCTGCTGGAGCCTCCAGAGGCCCTGTGTGTGTGTGTGTGTGTGTGTGTGTGTGTGTGTGTGTGTGTGTGTGTGTGTGTGTGTGTGTGTGTGTTTGTGTG